>CM055068.1:32646931-32692057 GCA_029204045.2 Tillandsia leiboldiana | reverse complement strand
CAAATCTGGTGGATAACGAATCACTTCTCAAGCTCTACAACGAGGCTCGACAGGATAACCTGGAAATGACAAAGACCATTTTCCAACTCAGAATGACTTACAGCGATTCCTCTTCAGGAAGGAGTAAGTTGGATAGACTTCTTGGTCTTGGTCAAACAAATAGGTTCGGCCTCGGATACACTCAAACTGGAAACAGTCCAAGTTCGAGGGACAGTCTTTGTGCCTCAGTCGGTATCTCCTCCTCCGACACCGGAATTCAAGACAACAACGACAACAACCTACTTCATCCTCTTCAGAATCGTCAAGCACAAAGGTATGTTTTCGTTGTAATTTTGCAGGGCACATTGGAAGAAATTGCAAGATTGGAGCTCAAAGATCAAATCAACCACATCTTGCAACTGCTACCAATAAGTTCACTCCATGGAATTCAAAGAAGGATTTTCCTAAAGAAAAGGACATTGGTAGTACTTCAAACAAGACGATGACAAAAGAAAAAGACCAATCTTGCAAGACGTCTTCATCAAGGAAAACTTCTCAACCATTGCCAACATACTCCAAAACTCAAAAGGTTTGGGTATGCAAAGGTGAAACCCCTCCTTGTCTTTAATCGTTCTACGATTAAATCTTGTGTAGTTTATGTAGACTATTTTCTTTTCTTCTTTTTCTTTTGGCCGACCCGTCAACCATCTTTGGGAGGTAAATGGTACATTTTTTATTGGTTGATGATTTCTCTCGGTTTTCTTGGGTAGCATTTTTAAAAGAGAAAGCTGATACGTTTGACTCTTTTCATGAGATTTGCCATCGTATTATGATTGAAAAGAATGAAAAGATCATTCGTGTTAGAAGTGATAGAGGTGGAGAATTCATAAATTCAAAATTCATTGATTTTTGCACTTCAAATGGCATTAAACATGAATTCTCGGCACCCTATACACCTCAGCAGAATGGTGTTGTTGAGCGCAAGAACAGGGTTGTTCAAGAGATGGCGCGTGTGATGCTTCATAGCCGGAATTTACCGCTACATTTTTGGGCTGAAGCTGTGAACACCGCTGTCTATGTCATTAATAGAGTTTACTTGCGCCCAGGAACTTAAATACACCATATGAGCTGTGGTTTAGTAGAAACCCAATATCAAATATTTTCGTATCTTCGGGAGTCGATGTTACATTTTACGTGACCGTGAAAATCTTGGAAAGTTCGACTCTCGAAGTGATGAAGGGATCTTTTTGGGTTATTCTACGAATAGCAGAGCATATCGAGTATTTAACATTGAATCTAAGACGATCGTAGAATATATAATGTGAAGTAGATGAAGCTTCTCACTTTGAAACTGGAAAATCTACCCTCGATATCTCTCTAGATGATGATTCTCCTGCTAGTGCATCTTCTCATAATAATACTTCCAATATTAATGATGCATCTAATGGTTCTTCTAGTTTATCTGATGTGCAGGAATCATCTCATGTATCTCCGATTACTCCGTTTCAACAAACGTTACGAATCTCCAAAGATCATCCGGAATCGAATATTATTGGAGATCCACATGAAGGAGTCAGAACTCGGAGGCAGTTGGTTTGTGGATTCGCTTGCTACGTATCCTTAATCGAACCAAAGAACATAGATGAAGCTCTTCAGGATGACTACTGGATTAAAGCAATGCAGGAAGAGCTCCATCAATTTGAGCAAAACAAAAGTCTGGGAATTAACGAAGCCTCCAAAGCAACACAATGTGATAGGTACCAAATGGATCTTCAAGAACAAGAAAAATGAGGATGGTACTATCATCAGGAACAAGGCACGATTAGTTGCTCAAGGCTACTCTCAAGTAGAAGGTATAGACTTTGACGAAACATTCGCCCCTGTAGCTAGACTCGAGTCCATTCGTATACTGTTTGCTATTGCTTGTCATTTTAAAAATCAAATTATTTCAAATGGACGTTAAGAGCGCATTTCTAAATGGGTTTTTAAATGAGGAAGTTTATGTGGCTCAACCGAAAGGTTTTGTAGATCATAAACAACCTAACCATGTTTTTCGTTTGAAAAAGGCTCTTTACGGTCTGAAACAAGCACCGCGAGCATGGTACGAAAGGTTAACAAAGCACCTTTTGGAGAAGGGCTATACTCGAGGGGGAGCTGACAGGACTCTCTTTGTGAAGCATTATCAAAACAATTTCATTGTAGCACAAATATATGTCGATGACATAGTATTTGGCGCAACAAGAGATAATGATGCTTCTAAATTCGCGGAGACCATGGAAAGCGAATTTGAGATGTCCATGATGGGCGAATTGACTTATTTCCTTGGATTGCAAATTAAACAAAATGATGAAGGTATTCACTTGAGTCAATCCAAGTATGCAATGGAGTTGGTCAAAAAGTTTGATCTAGAAAATTGTAAAGATTTTCCGACTCCAATGGGAACTAGCCACAAGGGACTTGGAAGTGAATCACATAGTGAGAATGTAGACGAGAACTGTATCGAAGTATGATTGGAAGTCTACTTTACCTCACGGCTAGTCGCCCGGATATATCTTTTGGTGTTGGGATTTGCGCGAGATATCAATCAGCACCAAAGGAGGTTCACCTGAAAGCGGTGAAAAGGATCATCCGGTATATCAAAGGATCAATTAATTTCGGAATTTGGTATCCTATGGGAACAAGTTTGGATATTGTTGGATACTCAGATGCCGATTGGGCAGGATCAGTGGATGATCGGAAAAGCACGAGTGGTGCATGCTTCTATCTTGGCCATTGCCTTGTTGCATGGCACAGTAAAAAGCAGAACTGCACAGCACTCTCGACTGCCGAAGCGGAATACATTTCAGCTGGAAGTTGCTCAACTCAACTCATTTGGATGAAAAGCGTATTGAGCGACTTCCGCATTTCAGCATCTTCGGTAACAATACTTTGTGACAACACTAGTGCTATTAACATTTCTAAAAACCCTGTGTTGCACTCTAGAACAAAACATATTGAACTTAGATATCATTTTCTTAGAGAGCTAGTTGAATCAAATACTCTTCAACTCTCATATATTTCAACTGAGGATCAATTAGCTGACATTCTAACAAAACCTTTGGATCAAAAACGTTTTATTCATTTACGAAAAGCAATTGGGATGCTTTCCTTGAAATAATCTTCTTTTTGAAATCTTTGCTTAGGATAGGTTTTGTATTTGTTTTTGTTTTGTTCATCATCTATGTTTATACATAGGACATTAATTGAGCATAGATCATAATTGACTTTAATTGCATCTTTTCGCACATTTAGAAATTTATTATGCTTTTGCCATCATAATATTTCACTGTTGCAATGATCATTTATGTTAATTAAATCATCTTCTAAAGTGATCAAAGTCAATTTCTCTCTCTCTATGATCTCTTGGTATAGTCATTATCTTATTTGACTGCTTAGTCGAGTATGAAATCGAGATCAATATTTGGTTGAATACTTTATATCTTAAATAATTGATAGCCAATTGAGGGGGAGTCATAGAAAAGGTAAAATGCTCAAAAGATGTGGAAAGAGTTACATCCCAATGAGGAGTGTGAAAACTACCACCACATGGAGGAAAGAGCTACCACCTCGGTCGTCCGAGTATTGTGTGCAGCTACCACATGTATACCAAGCATGGTTGTTCAAATTTTTGATTAAGTAAAATGCATATTGAAATACTTGACTCTGTCAAATTTCAAGGTTGGTATAAGGTGGGTCTTTAATGAAAGATGCTCAAAGAGCCACTCTCTTCAACAGATTGTCTAGATACATTATCTATTATATTTGGGATTTCAAACATCTATTGATCTTGTATTTCATTTTCTTTACTGAATTGTGATTTGATAAAGGCATTACTCATAAGATCAAGTTAGATGTGATTGAAGGTGTTCAACTTTAAGGGATTTAATTTTTGTAAATTTTCGTTTCATTTTTGGATATTATTGATAGATTTGGCATAATCTAATTCTTGTTGTATGAAACGATGATTTTTGTTTAAAGTTGATACACATTTGCGCTTACAATCTTTTTCTGGTTTTTCTTGAATTTCTCTGAAATTTTCTAAAGAAAAAGTTGGGGCCGATCCGGATCGGGCTAGATGATCCGGATCCCGAACGCAGGAATTCTTCTGCGGGCTGACGATCCGGATTGTATCTGCCGATCCGGATCCCGAACGCAGTTTCTTACTGCGGGTAGCCGATCCGGATCGCAGTTATGAACTGATCCGGATCGCGGCTAGGTTTTATAAAGAACGAAAGGGGTTTTTGATTTCTTTACTCCAATCTTTTGTTCCAAAGTTTCCAGAGCCTCTCTCTCTAGATTTCATCCTTCCTGGAAGCTTTCAAACTCAAGTTCTTCAACTCCAAGTAAGTTTTATTGATCAAAATCTCGGTTTTTCACCGTTTTTCTCTTTTCCTCCTCAAACGTGATGAATTTCTTGGATCAACTTTGTTTGTGGATGGTTTTTTGATCAAATTTCTTTTGAAATAAGAACTCTGGGTAGATTAGTTTTGATTATATGCTAGGTATTCTTCTGATTAACGGATTTTTAGGCTTCGATTTCTAAAATTTCGGTTTTAGGGCATATAATAAGGATTTTCGAAAATCATGCAATTGATCTATTTTTTAAAAAAGTCCTTTTGCAAAACTAATTTGATTCTTAGCTTCTCTACATGATTATGATTGTTTGGGTACAATTTTTTCAATCTTTGAAAACTAAGAATTTTTGTGTTCTTGAGTTGGTTTTCACAGGACACCTTCTTTACTCAAGCACTTTGATCAATGGCACTTAATTCAATGTGTTTCTCTTGGTTAATCCTTCTCCTGGTCTCAATGGTACACACTCGCCCAACAAATAAACTGAAGAGAGCCAAGAACCTCCAACAAAAAGGTGAATTTGTCGAGGTCAGTGACACAGAGGTGGATTGTCACGAGGTAGATTGGACTGCATTGACAGATGATGATGACTCATTGCCTGAACAAAAGGCGTCCGATGCATCGAAAGGAAAAACATCCATGGACAAGGGTAAAGCACCTATGACTGCACCAACCATCTCAGTAAAAAGGAAACGACTCGCTCGACGGTTTGGACGAGCACGAGGTTTCATGGCTAACGAACCGACTATTCCGGATTCTCCACCTCGGGAGGAACAAGTATTCGTTAACACTGATCGTCTTCGAGCCTTTGCACATCGCGAATGCATTGGTGAAAGGCATGTTAACATTGAGGCTCTGCAAGGTCACTCCCCTGAGTTTGGTCTTCTGATTGAACAAGCAAACCTTATTCAAGTATGTCGTTTCCCAGAAACTCTTGGCTATTGTTTGCATCATGTGAGGACCTTCTATACTAATGCACGGCATCTTCGAGAGTTTGAGAACGGTCCTATGGAGTTCTACACGAATATCCAAGGCACAAGGTTTAAGATTACTCCACAATTGATTGGCGAGGTTTTGGGAATGGAAGCCAGCAAGAAAGGAGTTCACTACTTGAAGGGGGTAAATTTGACAAACACATTATGGCGAAAAGTTATAGAGGGAATTTGTCTCGAGGGAACACAATCAACCGAAAAATCTGTTCGATCTAAAGAACTTCGTCTTGAATATCGCTTCTTAAACTTCATCACATGTTACAATATACTTCCAAATATGCAGACAAAGGTTGTGAGATGGGACCGGTTGTTGTTTTTGTATCTCATAGGACATCCATCAGAGGCAACGGCATTGAATATCAACATTCCGTACATTATCTGGAATAGAATGGCGCGATATGTTGAGCATCCTCATCCCACTGAGAGAATTCCATTTCCCTTGATTATAATGAGGATTTTAAAGAAATTTCAGGTTGACATTACTTCAACAACTTATCATCAATGTCTGAGCATGATAGTCGAGTCTACCATTGTCAAATCCCTCCATAAGTTGCCGCATGTCACTCCAGTTCCTGCATCTGGAACGAAGCACAGTACAAGCACTGCCGCATCACCATCTCGACAAGCACCCGGCACAGATGATGAAGCATCAATAACATCGATTATCAAGGAACAACAGCGACTATCTGTTAAGCAAGAACAAGTTTTGAAGGAACAACAAAGAATTACCAATGAGCTTGAGATTACCACGGCAGCTCACATTACCATAACGAAGAAGATCAATTCAATGGACAAGCGGATGCGAAAGATACTCTCTAAGATGGGTTGCACAAGCTCCGAAGACTCAGATTCTGACAACTGATTACTTTTGACTCATTTTTTTTTTTTTTTTTTTTTTTTGTGCAGGATTACGATTTTAGGATTTAGTTTTATACTTACTTTAGCTTAGTTCTCAGGTTTTACGTTTTATTGGAACTTTTCACTCTCCTAACATTTCGTAGTCTTAACTACATTTTGGCTTTGTTTTGTGACAAAAAGGGGGAGAGAGTTAGAGAGAACTTTGAACAATGAATGATGAAATATCAAGGTAAGTATGATCTCTACAATGAATGATGATGTAAATGAACATCAAGGTAAGGGAACTTGAACAATGTTTGTGAAAATCTTGATGATGAAGATTTTGTATACATCAAGGTAAGTATCTCTTCAACTTCAACTTTGGTTTTCATCTTGTGATTGTTGCATGTCTCGACTAACTATTCGACTAACTATTTGGGCATGTAATATAACTAACAAGTTGATGTTGGACTAATATTTTGTGACATTTGGTTTTTAGTTGCATAGAAGATATGTTGGTTTTTGACTATGATTCTCTTACATATCTGAATTCTCAAATGTCATGATGATTAGATAAACTCTATCTCTGTACTAGGTTTTGTATGCTAAATATTCTTGAGGTATCTAACGATCTCTTTTTGTCAAGAATGATTTCTTTGTGCAGAGAGTACAGATGTCTAAGTCTAGAGTCTGTTTTAGGAGTTTATCTCATGTTTTTAAATTTTTTGGATCTCCATTGTAAATTTTTGTTGTATGGTGATAGCAACAAAAATATCTTTTTGAATTTTCTTTAGTGGATCTGTGTTTTGTCACGAAACCGCCAAAGGGGGAGATTGTTACGGAATTTGAGTTGGCGTAGTTTCGTGAAAGTCTCAAGTCTTGAAGATTGAAGGTGAAGAAAGTTGGATCATTTAACTCAATCTCAAGAAAGAAGAATTCAAAAGGATCAGGTATGTTTAACTAAAGATTTTGTGTGATCCGAATACTTCTTGTAGTGTAGAAACACTTGGAAGAATCTTTCATTGCATAAAAATCAAAAACTGGACTTGGGACATGTTCAGGATCCGGATCAGGTTGTTCGATCCGGATCCCGAAGGTGGTTCGTTCATACACCAGTTCAATCCGGATCGTAGCCTCTTGATCCGGATCCCGAACACTTAGTTTACCATCTTCCTTGAACGATCCGGATCAGGCTTCGCAATCCGGATCCCGAACGTTGATGTTTGGTGAACTGTATGAACGATCCGGATCATGCACTTCGATCCGGATCCCGAACCTTCGTCTTTCTGGAACTGGCTGACTCGTTACGACGATCCGGATCACAGCTAGTCCGATCCGGATCGCCGTCCGTAAAATTTCCAGAAATGTTAGGTTTTTGATTCTTATCTCCTTCCTAGGGTTTCTAACCTATAAATAGACCCTATGATTCTTTTTCTAGGGTTAATCCACATAGTCTTTAGCCGTCATTTTCATATATCATTTTATACGGCTATAGATCCACATATAGAGAAGAAAGGAAATCATTAGAGAATACTCTATGTTTCTTCATCTATATTGATTAGTTTGATTCTAGGTTTTCATACTCACATATTGAGTTGAATCAAACTAATGAATACTTAGATGGTATTTCCGATCTATCTTTGATCTAAGTATTCGGCGGATCATCACCACCCAAAACAACGATTTACCCCAAAAATCGGCGCGTGGATTCGCGTGTCCTTGTGGATTCAAGGTTCAACCGCTCTCGTGGATTCGGAGCGAGGCACGTTCGTGGATTCGAAGGGTGCTATTGGGTGAAGACCGTGGATTCGGTCGGACGTTGTGGATTCGACGTTGGACGCCGTGGATTCGGCGTTGGACGCAGATCGTGGATTCGAGAAGCGTCGCGGAGCGAGCGGAGAAGATCCTCTAGGAGTGTATGGAAAAGGTTGAGTCGTAAGTGTGTACGGTAAATCACCTTGTACGTGTTTTAATTCTAGTGGATTTCTGCCGTGTTATCGGTCCCGTGGTTTTTTACTCCGGTGATGGAGTTTTCCACGTAAAAATCTTGCGTATTATTTTTATTTCCGCATTGGGTTTTATCGCAACGATTTTTTGAGTGTTTATACGTTTACACCTATTCACCCCCCTCTAGGTGTTTTTTCCCCTATTTAGATCCGTATTACATATAACCCAACACGGAATAGCTGTAGACGTGGTTCCGTGCAGTCATATATACAGAAGCCAACACTTGTAGGTGTGACCCTCCTATTGTTGTTCCGTACAGTCAAATATATAGAAGATAGCATTGGATGGTGTTTTGAAAAGTGGGTAAGTGGGTAATAATGTGCTAAGGGGCTTTGAGCACTTTTGAGAAGGGCACACCTATATTCAAAAGGGGATAGCTATAGAGGGTTCCCGTACAGTCATATATACAAAATAGAACAGTTATAGATGGATTTCGTGTAGTCTGTAGTGGTCCAGATTCCCATGCAACCTTTCCGGTGAATCCACTGTTTAGAGCACCTAGTGTTGGTGTGTCTGGCCCATAGTGCATCAAAGGGATGCCACAGATGGACCATGTGAGATATCTTTAGCTGATTTGGCCTTCGGCTGCATTTGCCCAATTTTAGAAATGGTTTTGGGCCAAACAAAGGTTGGATTTGGATTCAGCGCGGAAAAACGCTTGAAAACGGCAATTTGCTTGTTAAATTTGGAGTCCGGATGACCAAAAACGGGCTTCCGAAAGTTTTCGGGAAAATTAGGTGCATGGGGGGAGACCGTGGACTGGCCTGTTATTGGCCGGCTCACACAGCTCGGTCCACGGGGAGGCGCGGCGGGTGCATAGACCGCGGGGCGGGACGCGTGGCGTACCCGGAATGGCCGGCGCACACGGCACGGTCCAGCGAAATTGCGCGGCTTCGGTGGACGGGGTGCAGGACACGTGGCAGCCTGGTATTGGCTGGCTCTCGTAGGCGTGGTCCATGGGTGCACGGCAGAATGCCTCGGGGCGCGTGCGCGCAGAGGCGCCAGGCGGCGCTGTCGGCCGCACGTGGCCGCGCTCGAGTGCGGGCCACGTGTCGGCCCGCCATTGGCGGGCCGTACCTACCCCCGCTGACCGGGGGTGGACATGCGGCCGGTTCCCAGTCGCCCGTTCACGCTGTCCGCTGTTTGGGGACACGTGGCGGGCGCAGGGACTTCCGGGCGCTTGGTCGGACGAGGGAAATCCGACTTTTCGGATTCGGGCGCCCGGATTGGAGCGCCCGAGTCTGATACCTCATCGGCTGCGGGTTTGGGCCAATAAATAGCAACTTTGAGGCCATGTAACTCTTTTTCTGGGCTCCTTTTTACAGTGAGAGCTTAAGGAGGATTCTCCCTCACACAGTGGACTATTCATTGGAGGACTTTGAGGATTTTTGGAGATCACCACTTCGGCTTTTTCTGCGACGCGGCGCACAGTGACGCTTCCACACCGGCGACCCGTTTCGTCGCGTTTTAGTGCGCGGACTCCCCCGGCTTACCCCGACCTCCAATTTTGGCGATTCTAACGCCGTTGGACTCACGATAGGTAGGGCTCCGACTTTGGTGTTTTGAGCTTCCTCTTTTTTCGTGTTGATCTTGGAGTTTCCCGAGCTTCCTTTTGACCCATTTTTCCTCTTGGAGTTTTGGACAACACTTGGGTGTTTTGGCGATATCTTTGCGCACAGGCGTCGGATCGAGGTGAATCAGGAGGAGTTTTTCATATTCACAGCACAAGGAACACCCTCAAATTTTTTGGGAATTTTATGAATATTTTTCAAAGGTGAAAAATCTCTGTTTACAGAAAGTTGTGCTACAGTTTTTGAGATCGGTTAATTTTGGGGTATTTCCCTTGCAGAATTTGTATCTCAGCATAGGAAACACGTATTTGAACGTGCAGGTACTTGTTTCGACGGGTTCGTCGCGAGGATCGTGACAGTATTTTTGTTGGAATTTTTCGAGCATATCTTGTAGGTGAAAAAGATAGAATTGTGGACTGTTGTACTTTGGGCAGATTATGATTGGGATATTGTATGCTAATTGTGTATGTTCTTTGGGGTATGTTGTGCAGTGTTGTGGTGACTGTTTGGACCGAGCGTGGATTTCACTTTTGGACAGGGATTTAGCGCTCGAGGTGGGTACCGTTGTAATCCTCCTACTTGTGATAACCCATTAGGCATATTGGAGCTAGTCCTATATTACATTGCTGATAAACCGGTGGATTAGATATAGCTTGCTTAATTGGAAAATGGGACTTATGGTTAGCACTTACATCTCTAGAGGACTAAGTATGAATTAAATGTTAATTCTTGCAAAGGATATATTGTCTAAACTCCTTGGGAATATTTTGCTAAACCATTTTATGTTGTATATATATTGGGACATCTTATGCATGAATAGAGATCGGCTTATGGCAACTTGTTACAGTGGATATTCACGAAATAGCATACTCTAAATTTTGGTAACAATTAGAAAACCTGAAATCATGTTATTAAGTAAAAGACTTTTGCGTGCGTGTATGGTCACCTAGTTAGGCCACTATTTTCTGCTACACTACCATGCTGGAACTGACTTAGGAGAAACCATGTTTTTTATTTTTCTCCAGTTATCTAGACTTAGGGGATAGTACGCTCGGGGTCGAGCAGGGGCTGGGATAGTGTAGTCAGACATTTGGGATTTGGGACAGGCAGGCTGTGATGGCAGGGTATTGCGGCAACCGCGGATTTTGGGTGGTTGACCGGACAGTTGTTATTGCATCAGATCGGGGAGAGGATTTGGGCTTCTTTTAGTGGATGGTTCTTTTCCACTTAGATCAGTGTCATGATCCAGTCCTGCGGACTTATTCTTCTATGATACTTATTACTCAGGCATTTTACTCGTGTGGGTCGCTCCCCTCGAGTTCCACTCCGGAGTGCGCGATATACAGACTTTGAGTCCTTGAGACTCCTATCCCCTATCGGTGTTATGCATAGGCTGGCATACCCGATTTGGCTAGCATAGCAGGCAGTACCAGTGTTTACTGGTGTACAGATTGGGTTTTAGTCAGGCAGACATTTATATTCTGATGCACATACTTAGCTATTCCTTTAGCTTGGCATTTTAGAGGCATAGTGGTAGCTTTTTCATTAGTAGTTTTACTTATAGCTTACCACCTTTGTTTTATTTTCGCCTCTGGTAGTCCTAGTGGGCATGTCTGAGTTTGAGGTCTACCCACTAGGGGAGGCTACTGTTTTTATAGTAGTTCTCACCCCCCACTGTTTTCCCCTTTCTTTTCCCCTTTGTTTTGCAGAGTCCTCTGCTGGAGTTGGGGGACCCTCTTCCCAGGATCGAGGTAAGAGGATCGCTGATTAGATAGCTATTTCCCTGATCTCGAGTTTAGCAGTTTTGATGTATCCCCTGTACACTCAGACGGTTGTATTTTCCTTTATTTTGGGTCTGTCTTCGGCCAGCTGGTTGTATTTATTTCGTGAGCTGGGAGAGACACATGTATATATATGAGAGTTATGTTGTACTTTTATTTCCAGCATTTGTCTGAGATGTATTAGTTTTAGTTTAGCTCTGTTTTATGCTCCTTTATTATATCTTTATATATGAGCAGGTTACCAGCGCTTCGTGTACACGGGAAATTCCGTGTGCACGCGGATCTGTGGACGAGCCCGGGTTCTGGTTTACACCCGGGGCGTGACAGATTAGGTTGGTATCAGAGCTTAGGGATAGGTCAGTTGGGACTTAGGAAGCCCTAGGCTTTTGGCAGACCCTAGGATGGCAGGGCGTGAGTAACGTGATATTTTGCGAAAGTCGGTAATTTATTATTAAAACTTTTCTTGTGAGTGAAGAGGGACTGGCATATCCTATTTCTGGTGGACTATTATGTTGGCTGCAGAAAAAATAAGGTTACAGAAATAGGGGGATGTCCATGACTTTCTCTGGATTGGGTCGAGAGTGGTTTTGTTTACTGACCCGTGGTTTCTTGTGTGGCAGGATGCCTCCTAGGCAGCAGATCCCTACCCGGGGTACTCCTACACCCCCCGAGGCGCCGAAGCAGTCCGGACCTTCAGAGATTAGCGAGTTGAGGGCCATGGTGGCCCAGTTGGCGGAGAGTCACCGCCCGGACCTTCAGAGATTAGCGAGTTGAGGGCCATTGACCCCAGCGGAGGAGCAGGAGATTGCTGACAAACTCACCCAGTTTTGTCAGCGGGGACCGCCTAGGTTTTCAGGGCGGAGCACTCAGCCTTGGGAGATCGGAACTTGGCTGGCAGCAATGGAGAAGTTGTTTCGGGACTTCTTCATTGACCCGAGGTTCAGGGTACATATGGCAGCACATTCCTTAGATGGGGATGCAGATGCATGGTGGCGTCGGGTTGAACCTTTGGAGTTTCAGATTACCCGACAGCTACCTTGGTCAGAGTTCAGACGGATGATTCTAGATACCTACTTCTCCTCGAGCGTGAAGAAAAAGCTAGAAGATGATTTGAAGAATCTTCAGCAGGGTGACCGGACAGCATGGTCCTACTTCCAGGAGTTCTCGCAGTTGCTCAACTGTGTGCCTTATGTCGCCAGGGATGGACCACATCATGTGGAGCTCTTTGAGACAGGTCTACGCCCAGAGATCTATACTTTGTTGCATGCCCAGAGGCTACAGACCTTGGAGGAGGCGGCGGAGCATGCGCAGTGGGTTGAGATGGGAGACCACGTTGTCGCCAGACGTGGAGGTTTGGTCGCTCAGAGCTCTGATAGGAAGCGACCAGCGCCGGACGATGGGGGACAGGCCAGTTCCTGGAGGCCGCCCCGACCGCCACCACCTCAGTTTACGGGCCGTGGGCGTTCGGAGCGGCGAGGGCCTGGTGGATCCCAGAGGCCCCCACAACACCAGCAGCAGCAGCCCCAGCGACAGCAGCAGCACTCGCAGCAGCAGAGGTCACAGTCGCGACAGCAGGGGTCTCAGCGGCAGAGGCAGCAGCAACAGCAGGCGAGGCAGCCCCAGTCTACGGTTAGGTGCATCTTCTGCAGGGGTCAGCATACTTCTGATACTTGTGACCTGAGGTTTGGCCGCTGTTATCGGTGTGGACAGTCTGGCCACATCCGAGCTACTTGCCCTTATGCGCCATCGACGGCTCCTTCCTCGGCATCTTTTCCTTCTGCGCCCCAGCAGCGGCCCTATGCTCCAGCGAGCAGGGCTCCTTCTTCCCACCCTGCAGACTACCGACCTCCGGCACAGAGCGGGCGAGTCTACGCCGCCCAGGTAGGGGACTCCTCGGCGGCCGACCACGTGGTGGCAGGTATCATTCTTCTTTTCGGTATTAGAGCTCGCACTTTATTTGATACCGGTGCATCACATTCTTTTATCAGTAGATCATTTGCATCATCCCATGGACTAGAGTTAGGTCGGTTGCCACATGCATTAGAGGTACAGATTCCCGATCATACATTGCATGTAGAGGAGTGTTGTTGGTCTTGCCCAGTACAGGTCGAGTCATGGATTTTGCCAGCGGACCTGATGGTCCTGAGTCAGCTGCGAGACTTTGACATAGTACTTGGGATGGATTGGCTGGCTCGCTATTTCGCGATGATTGATTGTGCCGCGAGGACTGTGACTTTTAGCAAGCCAGGCCAGGAGGTGTTTGTTTATAGGGGGTGCCAGAGTGCTTTCTTCACCTCGGTAGTTTCGACTTCTCGTGCGAGGCAGATGATGCGCAGTGGATGCGTGGCCTTTTTGGCTTGTGTGGTTAAGGAGCCTATGGCGGCACCGGGACTCGCGGATATCCCTATTGTCCACGAGTTCCCGGATGTGTTTCCACCGGAGCTGACTAGCATGCCGCCGGATAGGGAGATCGAGTTTTTGATTGACGTAGTCCCAGGAACTGCGCCAATCTCTAAGGCTCCTTACCGAATGGCACTGGCTGAGCTGCGAGAGTTGAAGGCGCAACTTCAGGACTTAATGGATAAAGGTTTTGTGAGACCAAGTGTATCGCCTTGGGGAGCGCCGGTGCTATTTGTGAAGAAGAAGGATGGTTCACTTCGACTGTGTGTTGATTACCGTGAGCTGAATAAAGTGACCATCAAGAACAAGTACCCTTTGCCGCGCATTGATGATTTATTTGATCACCGTGAGCTGAATAAAGTGACCATCAAGAACAAGTACCCTTTGCCGCGCATTGATGATTTATTTGATCAGCTGCAAGCGTCTTGTGTCTTCTCCAAGATTGATTTACAGTCTGGTTACCACAAATTGAAGGTGAAGGCCGAGGACATCCCAAAGACGGCATTCAGGACACGGTACGGGCATTATGAGTTCACTGTCATGCCTTTTGGATTGACTAATGCCCCTGCCGCTTTTATGGATTTAATGAACAGGATCTTTCGACCATACCTGGATCGGTTCGTCGTTGTATTTATTGATGATATCCTGGTTTATTCCTGGAGTGATGTGGAGCACGAGGAGCACTTGAGGATTGTGCTGCAACTTCTGAGAGAGAGGAAGTTATATGCCAAGTTATCTAAGTGCGAATTTTGGCTTCGGGAGGTTGTCTTTTTGGGCCATGTGATTTCAGCCGCAGGAGTGGCAGTAGACCCGGCGAAGATTGAGGCAGTCCGGGATTGGCCCCGACCGACGATGGTATCAGAGGTCCGCAGTTTTATGGGCTTGGCTGGATATTACCGTCGGTTTGTGGAAGGTTTTGCAAAACATTCCACACCCTTCACTCGTCTGACACGTAAAGGGATTAAGTTTATTTGGAGCGAGGATTGCCAGAGGAGCTTTGAGGAATTAAAGAACAGATTGATGACGGCTCCTATCCTTTCCCTCCCTGTTATGGGGAAAGGATACATGATTTACAGTGATGCATCGCACAGTGGGCTTGGTTGCGTGCTGATGCAGGAGGGTACGGTAATCGCTTACGCCTCTCGGCAACTGAAAGATTATGAAAAGAATTACCCTACCCATGACTTGGAGCTAGCTGTGGTGATTTTTGCACTAAAGTTGTGGCGCCATTATCTGTATGGGGAGCACTGCAAGATTTATACCGACCACAAGAGCTTGAAATACCTGTTCACACAGAAGGAGCTCAATTTGAGGCAGCGCAGATGGTTGGAATTGCTAAAGGACTATGATGTAGACATACTTTACCATCCTGGCAAGGTCAATGTGGTTGCTGATGCCTTGAGCAGGAGAGCAGTACAGAGCCTATCTTTGATGATCACCGACCAGGCGCCATTACTTGAGCAGATGAGGCGGTTAGAGCTCGAGGTTGTGTCCCCTGGGGTCTCTGCTAGACTTATGTCTCTAGTCGTGCAGCCCACTCTGTTGGACAGGATTAGAGAGAGACAGAGTGAGGACCCCCATTTGACCAGGATCAGAGAGCAGATTTCGAGTGATCAGACAGGGGACTTTGCGGTTGATGCTTCGGGAGTACTGAGGTACAGGGGTCGAGCTTGTGTGCCTATGGATTCAGAGATTCGAGAGCAGATCTTGAGGGAGGC
The DNA here is from genome assembly GCA_029204045.2 of Tillandsia leiboldiana. Classification (NCBI taxonomy): domain Eukaryota; kingdom Viridiplantae; phylum Streptophyta; class Magnoliopsida; order Poales; family Bromeliaceae; genus Tillandsia; species Tillandsia leiboldiana. The sequence continues at coordinate 32,676,380 of CM055068.1, read as the reverse complement.
CCACTATACACCTTATACCATTCATCCTGGTGGGACTAAGATGTATAGGGACCTCAAGGAACAGTTTTGGTGGAACGGGATGAAAAGAGACATTGGGAGATTTGTGGCACACTGTTTAACTTGTCAGCAAGTAAAGGCTGAGCATCGTGTACCTGCTGGCAAGAGTCAGAGTCTCCCAATCCCTGAATGGAAATGGGAACATGTTACTATGGATTTTGTCACTGGATTGCCGAGGGCACAGATGGGAGTGGATGCGATCTGGGTAGTTGTGGATAGACTCACCAAGTCCGCTCACTTTTTACCGGTACAGGTGACTTGGTCACTCGAGCGGCTGGCGCAGCTGTACTTAGACGAGGTGGTGAGGCTGCATGGTGTACCCGCCTCCATTGTATCTGATCGAGATCCGAGGTTTGTTTCGCGCTGTTGGAGGAGTCTACAGGCCACTTTGGGGACACAGCTCAGTTTCAGCACAACGTTTCACCCACAGACAGACAGACAGTCAGAGCGTACTATACAGATTCTTGAGGACATGCTCCGGGCTTGTACGCTAGACTTTGGAGGAGGTTGGGTGCGACACTTATCACTGGCAGAGTTTGCGTACAACAATAGCTTTCAAGCGAGCATCCAGATGGCTCCGTTTGAAGCATTGTATGGACGCAAGTGTCGTTCCCCGCTTTATTGGTGCGATGTGGGTGAAAGACGGACATTGGGGCTAGAGTTGCTGCGAGAGGCAGAGGATAAGGTCAGGATAGTCAGGCAGCACCTTCAGACCGCTCAGAGCAGACAGAGGAGCTACGCAGATGTGCGGAGGCGAGACCTTGAGTTTACGGTTGGAGATCATGTCTTTTTAAAAATCTCGCCTTCAAAGGGGATCCGGAGATTTGGGATTTGTGGGAAACTGAGCCCTCGTTATATTGGACCTTTCGAGGTATTGGAGCGCATAGGGCCAGTTGCTTATAGACTTGCACTCCCTCCCAGACTTGCTGGTGTTCACGATGTGTTTCATGTATCGACTCTGAGGATGTATGTTTATGACCCGTCGCACATCATCGATTTCACCCCACTGGAGATCACTGAGGACTTGAGCTATGTCGAGCGGCCATTGAGGATCTTGGACCGTGAGGTTAGGGAGTTGCGCAGCCGGGCCATCCCTTATGTGAAGATCCTCTGGAGCAGCCATGATGAGCGCGAGGCTACTTGGGAACTGGAGTCAGCGATGATGGACGCTTACCCCCACTTGTTCGAGGCCCCGGCTTGAGGTATGACTTTTATTTCGAGGACGAAACTTTTTATTGTAGGGGAGGATGTAGTGGTCCAGATTCCCATGCAACCTTTCCGGTGAATCCACTGTTTAGAGCACCTAGTGTTGGTGTGTCTAGCCCATAGTGCATCAAAAGGATGCCACAGATGGACCATGTGAGATATCTTTAGCTGATTTGGCATTCGGCTGCATTGGCTGAATTTTAGAAAGGGTTTTGGGCCAAACAGAGGTTGGATTTGGATTCAGCGCGGAAAAACGCTTGAAAACGGCTATTTGCTTGTTAAATTTAGAGTCTGGATGACCAAAAACGGGCTTCCGAAAGTTTTCGGGGAAATTAGGTGCATGGGGGGAGACCGTGGACCGGCCTGTTATTGGCCGGCTCACGCAGCTCGGTCCACGGGGAGGCGCGGCGGGTGCATAGACCGCGGGGCGGGACGCGTGGCGTACCCGGAATGGCCGGCGCACGCGGCGCGGTCCAGCAAAATTGCGCGGCTTCGGTGGACCGGGTGCAGGACACGTGGCAGCCTGGTATTGGCTGGCTCTTGTAGGCGCGGTCCAGGGGTGCACGGCGGAACGCCTCGGGGCGCGTGCGCGCAGAGGCGCCAGGCGGCGCTGTCGGCCGCACGTGGCCGCGCTCGAGTGCGGGCCACGTGTCGGCCCGCCATTGGCGGGCCGTACCTACCCCCGCTGACCGGGGGTGGACACGCGGCCGGTTCCCAGTCGCCCGTTCACGCTGTGCGCTGTTTGGGGACACGTGGCGGGCGCCGGGACTTCCGGGCGCTTTGTCGGACGAGGGAAATCTGACTTTTCGGATTCGGGCGCCCAGATTGGAGCGCCCGAATCCGATAGCTCATGGGCTGCGGGTTTGGGCCTATAAATAGCAACTTTGAGGCCCTGTAACTCTTTTTCTGGGCTCCTTTTCACAGTGAGAGCTTAAGGAGGATTCTCCCTCACACAGTGGACTATTCATTGGAGGACTTTGAGGATTTTTGGAGATCACCACTTCGGCTTTTTCTGCGACGCGGCGCACAGTGACGCTTCCACACCGGCGACCCGTTTCGTCGCGTTTTAGTGCGCGGACTCCCCCGGCTTACCCCGACCTCCGATTTTGGCGATTCTTGTGCCGTTGGACTCATGACAGGTAGGGCTCCGACTTTGGTGTTTTGAGCTTCCTCTTTTTTCGTGTTGATCTCGGAGTTTCCCGAGCTTCCTTTTGACCCATTTTTCCTAGCGGAGTTTTGGACAGCACTTGGGTGTTTTGGCGATATCTTTGCGCACAGGTGTCAGATCGAGGCGAATCAAGAGGCGTTTTTCATCTCCACAGCGCAAGGAACACCCTCAAATTTTCTGGGAATTTTCTGAATATTTTCCGAAGGTGAAAAATCTCTGTTTACGGAAAGTTGTGCTACAGTTTTTGAGATCGGTTTATTTTGGGGTGTTTCCCTTACAGAATTTGTATCTCAGCCTAAGAAACTCGGATTTGAACGTGCAGGTACTCGTTTCGACCAGTTCGTCGCGAGGATCGTGACAGTATTTTTGTTGGAATTTTTTGGGCAGATCTTGTAGGTGAAAAAGACAGAATTGTGGACTGTTGTACTTTGGGCAGATTATGATTGGGATATTGTATGTTAATTGTGTATGTTCTTTGGGGTATGTTGTGCAGTGTTGTGGTGACTGTTTGGACCGAGCGTGGATTTCACTTTTGGACAGGGATTTAGCGCTCGAGGTGGGTACCGTTGTAATCCTCCTACTTGTGATAACCCACTAGGCATATTGGAGCTAGTCCTATATTACATTGCTGATAAACCGGTGGACTAGATATAGCTTGCTTAATTGGAAAATGGGACTTATGGTTAGCACTTACATCTCTAGAGGACTAAGTATGAATTAAATGTTAATTCTTGCAAAGGATATATTGTCTAAACTCCTTGGGAATATTTTGCTAAACCATTTTATGTTGTATGTATATTGGGACATCTTATGCATGAATAGAGACCGGCTTATGGCAACTTGTTACAGTGGATATTCATGAAATAGCATACTCTAAATTTTGGTAAGAATTAGAAAACCTGAAATCATGTTATTAAGTAAAAGACTTTTGCATGCGTGTATGGTCACCTAGTTAGGCCACTATTTTCTGCTACACTACTATGCTGGAACTGACTTAGGAGAAACCATGTTTTTTATTTTTCTCCAGTTATCTAGACTTAGGGGATAGTACGCTCGTGGTCGAGCAGGCGCTGGGATAGTGTAGTCAGACATTTGGGATTTGGGACAGGCAGGCCGTGATGGCAGGGTATTGCGGCAACCGCGGATTTTGGGCGGTTGACCGGACAGTTGTTGTTGCATCAGATCAGGGAGAGGATTTGGGCTTCTTTTAGTGGATGGTTCTTTTCCACTTAGATCAGTGTCATGATCCTGTCCTGCGGACTTATTCTTCTATGATACTTATTACTCAGGCATTTTACTCGTGTGGGTCGCTCCCCTCGAGTGCCACTCCGGAGTGCGCGATATACAAACTTTGAGTCCTTGAGACTCCTATCCCCTATCGGTGTTATGCGTAGGTTGGCATACCCGATTTGGCAGGCATAGCAGGGAGTACCAGTGTTTACTGGTGTATAGATTGGGTTTTAGTCAGGCAGGCATTTATATTCTGATGCACATACTTAGCTATTCCTTTAGCTTGGCATTTTAGAGGCATAGTGGTAGCTTCTTCATCAGTAGTTTTACTTATAGCTTACCACCTTTGTTTTATTTTCTCCTCTGGTAGTCCTAGTGGGCATGTCTGAGTTTGAGGTCTACCCACTAGGGGAGGCTACTATTTTTATAGTAGTTCTCACCCCCTACTGTTTTGCCCTTTCTTTTCCCCTTTGTTTTGCAGAGTCCTCTGCTGGAGTTGCGGGACCCTCTTCCCAGGATCGAGGTAAGAGGATCACTGATTAGATAGCTTTTTCCCCGATCTCGAGTTTAGCAGTTTTGATGTATCCCCTGTACACTCAGACGGTTGTACTTTCCTTTATTTTGGGTCTGGCTTCGGCCAGCTGGTTGTATTTATTTCATGAGCTGGGAGAGACACATGTATATATATGAGAGTTATGTTGTACTTTTATTTCCAGCATTTGTCTGAGATGTATTAGTTTTAGTTTAGCTCTGTTTTATGCTCCTTTATTATATCCTTATATCTGAGCAGGTTACCAGCGCTTCGTGTACACGGGAAATTTCGTGTGCATGGCGGATCTGTGGACGAGCCCGGGTTCTGGTTTACACCCGGGGCGTGACATAGTCATATATACAGAAGGTAACACTTGTAGGTGTGACCCTCCTATTGTTGTTCCAAATACTTGGGACAGCCATAGAGGGTTCCTGCACATATATACATAACGGACCAGCTATAGAGAGGTTCCGTGTAGTCATATATACAGAAGGCAACACTTGTAGGTGTGACCCTCCTACAAGTTGTTCCGTACAGTCAAATATATAGAAGATAGAATTGGATGCTGTTTTGAAAAATGGGTAAGTGGGTAATAGTGTGCTAAGTGGGTAACTAGGTAATACGGGGGTAAGTGGGTTCCATGCATTCATATATATGGGGGTTTTTGTATCAAGTTTAGGGAACAACTATAGCTCAGTTTCGTACAGTCATATATGCAAAATGGGACACCTATAGATGAGTTCTGTACAGTCATACGCACAAAGGGCATACTTTTAGGCACTATTTAGAAGTGAACATATATATATGGGTTTTTGACACTCATAGGTTCACTGTAAAAAAAGTAGGCATCATTTAGAAGCAAACACTGTTGAGTAAGAACAGGTATAGAAGGGTTTTGGTTTTGTACAGTCATACGCCAAAAGGGCACACTTTTAGACACCATCTAGATCATGATTAATTGGTTTTGTATGATTATGATTAATTGTAATAACATATATTTTTCCAAACTTCAAGTATGACGGTTCATATTTCGTTCCTATCTTATAGGGTTAACGTATTATGTTGGGTTATCTCGCGCGTCTCTATTACAATATTGCTTACAATCTGTAATTAGTTAACTCGAGATTGTTCCATTTTTCATTCCGCTTTTATTTACAGATTTGTAGACTGCTACACCCACATGTTATATGGGTGTACTAATCCTTGCCGCCATCGTCTATTTCAATCAACCTGCAATGTTGGGTTAGTAATGTGCATTTCCCCATATAAACATTAATGTTATTTGCAAGCCATATAGAAATGCACATTCGTATATAATCATCCCTGCATACAAAATATCGAATATTAATATTATATTAAGAGTGAAGAATAATCATTTACATCCATGAGATAATTTACAATCTACAACCATGGGCTATCTGTTGGATCACAAGGCTCCTGGGACTCAATCACAACTCTTATGATCCATTCTCTATTATCTACATATAGTGTTATTTGCTTCAGAATGATGTGAGGATCAATGCGCGCATTTGATCAGAACGCGATAGTATCTTAAATTTTCGGCATGTCGGCTAGGGTCATCCGCACTTATGTAGCGGCCAAAACTTGAAACGATTGTTTCTGCCTCTTCATACTGATAGCAATAAATTGGGTAATTATGTAGGCGAATCCATACATAGTATTGTAATGTTGGCGTTCTTGTCCCACGATTGGCATCCCAAGGAGATACCGTCATCGCGAATGTGTCGTGTCGAATTGGAGAACGACGAATAGCTTTATTCATTCTTCTCACTGTAGGGAAAATTACTATATAATTTCCGACTGGACCTCCTACAAAATGGTAATTGTAAGGCTGTCTGTCACGCCCCGGAGGTTCTAAAGGAGCGGAAAACGTACCTATTTTTTTTTCTTAAATAATTACATGAACCTTGCCTCCGGCGCGTATCAGACCCGCCACAAATACAAATTCACTCCCCAAACGGGCGGAGTCTCCTTTGTATATGCACGGCGTCACCGACAAGTCCAATACTTTAACCATTCCAATCATGACATGCAACGAGGAGGGGATAAGTACGTCAAACCATCACCGCTATCTTATACAGTCTATAGCATAAACCCAGGGGTTTTGAAAATCGGTGCCCACACGACGCCCAGTTTTCTAAATCGTTTTCGCAAACTCTTTGTGCGGCCATTAGCTTGAAAGGATAAATCCACGGGTTTTAAAATCGGTGCCCACACGGCACTTGTTTTAAAAACACCTTTGAAACCAGTTTGTATTTGAAAACAAGCCACAATTACACATCCTATCATTCGCCAGTTAGTTACAAGAAAGTCCTCATCCCAACATCCATCAGAAACCACAGTATATGAATCACAGTTAAACTAACCATAGTAATGCCATAACCAAAGGTAAATAAAATAAAGTATCGTTTTACTAGCCCTCTTAGCTAGTGTCCTCTAACTGATGCCTCACCGTCGTCCCGAAATCCACCCCTACTCGAACCTGTCACAGTGTGGGTTGTCAGTGACTGATAAAGTAGAGAACATGCAAGTAAACGCAATAAATAGAAAGAACACACCGCGTCACCGGAGCATTTACTTTTCCCCTCCCCCTTATGTATCGCTAAATCCCTGTTGAAAGTCCCGCTGGGCAGCTACCACAGCTTTCAGAATATTTTGGGCACCAACCCCAATACCGTACTCATCTCCTTGGTGCCTCCAACCCCTCGACTGCCCAAGTAGCAGCCGCCTCCCCTTGAGGGGTCCCCACTAAACTCCCCTTGTGGGGTACACGGGTAAACGACTTACCATCTTTCCAGAAAAATACACCCTCTGTAGTGGCCAAACTGCCGGTGTGCGTGTAAGCAATATGAGTATTTTTAATGCCTTGCGACCTCAGCCGCTATAACCAGAAAAGTATAAAGCACCTGCGACCGCAGCCGCATGATTGAAATAGTAAAAGGGATTCACATGCTAGGGGGTTAGTCAAATTATAACCATATCTACTTTATCAAAACGAGTATTCGGAAACGACACCACACCGGTAATAACCAACACCTACCCACCTCGATTATGCAGAATCTGCACTCCGGAGACCGAACCGTGCTCTCTGTCGACGCCCGGACCTAGAAGTAGTCCCCAAAAGAGCCGCGGTCAGTTCAGAAATATAATAGTGGATAAAATGAGCCCAAGAACACAAAAACACTAAAGACAACTTGACCCGGCGGTGGCGCCCGCGCGCGTCGAGCGACGCGGCCGCCCCGCAGTGTTGCGGGTTGAACGGCCGCGTGGGCACCGGCCCCGCGCGGCGTTTGCCGTGACCGCGCGGGCCCGAGCTCCGCGCGGTGTAAGCCGCGGTCGCGCGGGCACCAACCCAGCGCGGTCCCTCCCGCAACCGTGCGGACCTCAGCCCCGCACGGCGCAAGCCGCGGCCGCGCGGGCACCAACCCCCCGCGGTCCCCTGCCGCGGCCGCGCGGGCACCAACCCCGCGCGGTCCCCTGCCGCGGCCGCGAGGGCACCCGCCCGCGCGGCAAAACCGTAGCCGCGCGGGCAAGTCCCAGCGCGGCATGTACTGCCGCCGCGCAGGCGCCCGCCCGCGCGGCACTAGCCGCGGCCACGCAGGCATTGCCCCGCGCGGTGCGCGCCCCAGCCGCGCGGGCGCCTACCCGCGCGGCATTGGCTGCGGCCGCGCGGGCTCGGGTCCCGCGCGGAGCGTGCCTCGACCGCGCGGGCACTCGGCCGCGTGGCGCTTGCCGCGGCCGCGCGGGCAACGGCCCTGCGCGGCGCTTGCCGCCGCCGCGCGGCGCTTGCCGCGGCCGCGCGGGCACTCGCCCCGCGCGTCGCTTGCCGCGGCGGCGCGGCCACTCGCCCCGCACGGTGCTTGCCCTAGCCGCGGCCACGCGGGAACCCCTGTCCCGCACGGCTCTCGCCGCGACCGCGCGGGCACCGTCCCCGCGCGGCGCGTATTACGGTCGCGGCGGCGATGCCCTAGGGCTTCGCGGCGCGACGCGTTGGGTAGCAACCGGCTATTCTTAAGACTCCGCGAAAGACCGAAACGAAAACCGAGCGAAACTTTTACGAAATTACATCTTGCTTACCTCTAATCGTCGGAGACGGTGATCCGTTTACGCTCCCGGCTTCCGCACGTTCGTCGGGAGGATTTGGGTCCTTTGGCTTTCACCTTCATTCCCACCGTTTCCTTCCGATTTGGGTTTCGCCTTTCCCCTTTTCAGCCACTATAACCAGAAAAATATAACGCACCTGCGACCGCAGTTGCTTGATTGAAATAGTAAAAGGGATTCACATGCTAGGGGGTTAGTCAAATTATAACCATATCTACTTTATCAAAACGAGTATTCGGAAACGACACCACACCGGTAATAACCAACACCTACCCACCTCGATTATCCGGAATCTGCACTCCGGAGACCGAACCCTGCTCTCTGTCGACGCCCGGACCTAGAAGTAGTCCCCAAAAGAGCCGCGGTCAGATCAGAAATATAATAGTGGATAAACCGAGCCCAACAACACAAAAACACTAAAGACAACTTGACCCGGCGGTGGCGCCCGCGCGCGTCGAGCGACGCTGCCGGCCCGCGGTGTTGCGGGTCGAACGGCCGCGTGGGCACCGGCCTCGCCCGGCGTTTGTCTAGACAGCGCGGGCCCTAGCTCCGCGCGGTGCAAGCCGCGGCCGTGCGGGCACCAACCCAGCGCGGTCCCTCCCGCAACCGTGTGGACCTCAGCCCCGCACGGCGCAAGCCATGGCCGCGCAGGCACCAACCCCGCGCGGTCCCCTGCCACGGTCGCGAGGGCACCGACCCCGTGCGGCACGCGCCGCAACCGCGCGGGCGCCCGCTGGCGCGGTATTAGCCGCGGCCGCGCGGGCATGAGCCCCGCGCGGCACGTACTGCCGCCGCCGCGCGGGCACCCACCCGCGCGGCAAAACCATAGCCGCGGGCAAGGCCCCGCGTGGCATGTACTGCCGCCGTGCGGGCGCCCGCCCGCGCGGCACTAGCTGTTGCCGCGCGGGCATGGCCCCGCGCGGCGCGCGCCCCATCCGCGCGGGCTTGGGCCCCGCGCGGCGCTTGCCTCGACCGCGCGGGCGCTCGCCCGCGCGGTGCTTGCCGCGGCCACGCGGGCACCGGCACCGCGCGGCGCTTACCCCAGCCGCGGCCACGCGGGAACCTTGGTCCCGCGCGGCTCTAGCCGTGGCCGCGCGGGCACCGTCCCCGCGCGGCGCGTATTACGGTCGCGGCGGCGATGCCCTAGGGCTTTGCGGCGCGACGCGTTGGGTAGCAACCGGCTATTCTTAAGACTCCGCGAAAGACCGAAACGAAAACCGAGCGAAACTTTTACGAAATTAAATCTTTCATTACCTCTAATCGTCGGAGACGGTGATCCGTTTACGCTCCCGGCTTCGGCACGTTCGTCGGGAGGATTTGGGTCCTTTGGCTTTCACCTTCGTTCCCACCGTTTCCTTCCGATTTGGGTTTCGCCTTTCCCCTTTTCTTTCGCTCGTTCCTTCCCCTCGTTTCCTTCCGGTTACGGTTTGCCTTTTTCTTTTTCTCTTTTCTTTCCTTCTTTCTTTCTTTTCTCTCCTGTTAGGGTTTCCGTTTTTTCTTTTCTTTTCTCTCTTTTCTCTCCGGTTAGGGTTTCCTTTTTCCTTTTCTTTTCTCTCTTTCCTCTCCGGTTAGGGTTTCCTCTTTTCTATCCGGAAAGAGATAATCTGTACGTACATTAAACCCACATCCGTATATTAATTATTAATTAATAATTATTAAGTCATAAGAGATAATTCCTTATCTCTTCGAAAAGCGTGTCCGATCTTTTGCACGGATTTCGATGCACCCCCTGGCCATTGCGATCACTTTCTACCCCTTTCCGGGAGTTCCGTAAGTCGGAATCCGGATCCGATCGCACTGCCGTTCTCTGTTTTCCGAGCTCTATCGCAGAAAAATACCCGCACCTCCGAATTATCGACTTAAGTTAACCCATTACATTAGTTACATTAAACGGAAACTTTATTAGCAGGAGGTATTAAGTGTTACAAAATCTATGATATTACACCACTCACCTCTTAAAAGAAGTTTCGTCCTCGAAACTTAATCTCACTCCTCGCTAAATAACTCGGGGTAACACTCTCTCATTTTTGTTTCAAGTTCCCACGTCGCCTCGCGCTCCTCGTGGTTACTCCATTACACCTTTATGTAGGGGATCGTCCGGTTCCGAAGGTTCTTTTCTTCTCTTGCCAAGATCCGCATCGGCGTTTCTTCGAAGCTCAAGTCTTCCCGCAGTTCAACGGCCGAGGCGTCGAGGACGTGCGACGGATCAGATAAGTACTTCCGGAGCATCAAAACGTGGAAAACGTTATGCACCTGTTCAAGATTTGGCGGTAAGGCCAACCGGTATGCCACCGGGCCCACGCGCTCCAAGATCTCGAACGATCCCACCTATCGTGGGCTCAACTTCCCTCGTATGCCGAACCATCTTGTCCCCTTAGACGGTGACACGCGTAACAACACATGATTCCCCTACCGAAAATTCCAAATCCCGTCGCCTCTGGTCCGCGTAACCTTTCTGCCGGCTCTTGGCGGTCAACAACCGCTGCCTGATAAGGCGCACCTTTGCTTCTGTTTCCTCTACAAGGTCTGGCCCCAAGAGCTTCCGCTCTCCCAAATCATTCCAGCAAATAGGCGATCGACACCGGCGTCCGTACAAGGCTTCGTACGGGGCCATCTGTATACTAGCCTGATAGCTATTATTGTAAGCAAATTCCACAAGGGGTAGGTAGCGCGACCACCCCTCCCCCAGGCTTAGCACACAAGCCCGAAGCATATATTCGAGAATCTGGATCACTCGTTTCGATTGCCCGTCCGTCTGCGGGTGAAATGCCGTGCTAAACTGCAGCTGGGTCCCCAATGCCTGCTGCAGACTCCGCCAAAAGTTTGACACGAAGAATGTGTCCCTGTCCGAGGTTATGGATGATGGTACTCCATGCAACCTCACCACCTCGTCGATATAGGTCTGCGCCAGCCGGTCTCTACTCCACGTCGTGTGAATCGGTATAAAGTGGGCCGATTCCGTCAGACGGTCCACAATGACCCATATCGAGACGTGTCCTTGTTGAGATCGCAGAAAACCAGTCACAAAATCTATGGTGATCCGTTCCCATTTCCACTCCGGAATGGGCAACGGTTGTAGTTTTCCTGCCGGTCGCTGGTGTTCCGCCTTCACCTGGTGGCACACCAAACATCGTGCCACGAACTGCGCCACACCGTTCTTTAATTTAGGCCACCAAAAGGTCTGTCTCAGGTCTCTGTATATTTTTGTACCTCCGGGATGCGCAGTGTAGGGGGCGTTATGCGCTTCTGCCAGAATTTCTTTCCTCAATTCCGGCACTTCAGGCACGCAGACTCGTCCCTGGAACCTCAACACGTCGTCAATGCCGATCACAAAATCCCCACCTGGTTCCGAGGATGACCTGTCCCGCACCTGCTGTAGTTGTGGGTTCGTCGCTTGGCCTTCTGCGATCCCCTCTATCAGCGTAGGCTTTATTACCAAGGACAGAAATTTCGCAATTGCTCCTGCTGGCACTACCTCCAGTCTCAGTTGCGAGAATTGTGCAATTAGCCTATCCTGTTGGGTAAGGGGGCTCAGTGCCGTCTCCCCCGCCTGTCCCTTCCGGCTCAAGGCATCGGCTACCACGTTTGCTTTCCCGGGGTGGTAATGGATGGACAAATCGTTGTCCTTCAGTAGTTCCAGCCACCTCCGTTGCCGCAAGTTCAACTCCTTTTGCGTAAACAAATATTTGAGGCTCTGGTGGTCGGAGTACACCTTACAGTGTGCCCCGTAGAGGTAGTGCCTCCAGAGCTTTAACGCAAACACGACTGCCGTGAGGTCCAAGTCGTGTGTAGGATGGTTCCGCTCATAATCCTTGAGCTGTCCCCGTCGTTGGCCGAGCCTAGTCGGTCACGGATTCTATCTTCCTCGGGTCCCCCACTATTCCCGACACTGAGACTATGTGTCCCAACAAGCCTACCTCACGGAGCCAGAACTCACCCCTTTTGAGTTTGGCATACACTTTCTGGTACCGGAGGGTCTGGAGGATCACTCGCCAGTGTTCCTCGTGCTCTTTGTCTGTGCGAGCGTAGATCGGGATGTCATCTATAAAGACCACTACAAACTGGTCTAAGAAGGGTTCCATGATCCTGTTCATCACCTTCATGAACACCGCTGGAGCGACAATGAGTCCAAACGGTATAACCGTAAACTCGTAATGACCATACCGAGTTCGAAGGACTGTTTCTATATGTCATCACTCCGGACTCTGACCTGGCGATAGCCGGACAGCATATCAATCTTTGAAGACGCCGTCGCTCCTGGTAGTTGGTCGAATAGGTCCTCCATCCGAGACGAGGGTATTGTCCTTTACTATGACCTTATCCATTCCCTGATTATCGATGTACAATCGTAGACTCCCGTCCTTCTTCCGTATGAATAGAACGGGTGTGCCCCACGATGGCACGCTCGGTTTCTCGCAATCGGCTAGCACCTGCTACTCGGTAAGCCCATCCCTTCCGAGTATCCCCTCGAATTCTCTTAGCAGTGACGCTACTAAGTCCTAAATGTCGGATCGTTGGCGCTAACCATTAACCCCGAAAGCTCGAGCTTTTAGAGATATGCAACCAATACACTAAAAGCGTACAGACACAGCGCCACGGATCTCGACCGGACTCAACCCACCTGGACGTTGGGTCTTTTGCCGTTAGGTCTGTTGTGGACCGCAGCCCACTCGACTTATTGGGCTCACCCCACTCAACTTATTGGGCCTATTGTCTCGAGGCAAGAAGTTGGACCTATTTGACCCATAAATAAATGGCCAACACCAAAGACAACTAAGTCTTTGCATCCTTATTGGGCAGGAATGTACAAAGTATTTGCTTCTAAGGTTTCTCCTGGGGTCAAGACCAACATTACTCTTCGTAAGGGTCTTTCCTGCTACTACTTCCCTCGGGTAGTGCGTCCTTTGTCGTGTCGTCGTATAAGACCTCTCACCCGTGTCGCGGCTCCGAAGAATTGTTCCCGGGTTCGGGGCAGTTAAAGCGGAACTGTCCCAGTTTGTCATATTAGAAGCAATGGTCGTGCTTCCTGAAACGAATAATCCCCCGGGGTGCCCCTCTGTAGGTGATGTATGGCCGGTCCCTGCTAGAAAATCCCCCTCCGAAGAAGGGCTGGGGTCGTTTCTTGTCCTTGTTGTACTCCGAGTCCTCTCGTCGGGCGCGCGTCACCACGAATCCGCGCTCCACTAGGGTGGCCCTATCCACCACTTTCTGGAAGGTGTGAAGTTCCACCACTTGCACAATTTTGAAAATATTGCTCCGCAATCCATCTACGAAGAGGCGGGCCTTGTGTGCTTCATCCCTTATAACAAAGGAAACACAATTGGTCAACTTTACCTATTCTTGTCGATACTCCATGACGTATCGATTCCCTTGTCTGACGTGTTTCAGATTCCTTGTGGCGTCTTCGGATACTATGGTGGTCGGCTCCCGTTGGGGGAGTCATTCCTAGGTTATGGCTGGGGTCGTTTTCGGCCCCCGGCAGGTTCATGATCCTTCTGCCGGGTGCGTGGAACGGCCAATTCCCGCCCCACCATAGTAGTCCAGTCGATCACTTCTCGGTAAGCAGGTAAACCCACCGTCGGTATTACCCGAATAGTGTCGCGATGTAGACCATCCTTGTGAAGGCGAGTCGTATGGGGTTCGTCTTTCCAAACACAAGGGAAAGCGCTAAGCCATGTCGCGTAATTCGTTGTTGGAGTAGCCGCTTTTCCACTGTTGCCGGAACCCTCGTATCCTCTTCTGCACCATCGATTGAAGAGCAGTTTCGGGCCATTAACCGTGCATACAAAGAAACCAAGTTAGTTCTAGACTTAATTGGTATAGCCCATTCACCTACGAACACAGGGACTCTATCCCCTTTTTTTTTTCCCCGCGCTCACGCTCGTACGTGACACACCTATACTTTGGTTATCAACTTAGTTAGTCACTTGTGTCATTACATTCTGTGGATGTTGGTCATGATCACCTTGGTTAAAGTTGTTTTCTCTGATACCATAAAATCTGTCACGCCCCGGAGGTTCTAAAGGAGCGGAAAACGTACCCATTTTTTTTTCTTAAATAATTACATGAACCTTGCCTCCGGCGCGTATCAGACTCGCCACAAATACAAATTCACTCCCCAAACGGGCGGAGTCTCCTTTGTATATGCACGGCGTCACCAACAAGTCCAATACTTTAACCATTCCAATCATGACATGCAACGAGGAGAGGATAAGTACGTCAAACCATCACCGCTATCTTATACAGTCTATAGCATAAACCCAGGGGTTTTGAAAATCGGTGCCCACACGACACCCAGTTTTCTAAATCGTTTTCGCAAACTCTTTGTGCGGCCATTAGCTTGAAAGGATAAATCCACGGGTTTTAAAATCGGTGCCCACACGGCACTTGTTTTAAAAACACCTTTGAAACCGGTTTGTATTTGAAAACAAGCCACAATTACACATCCTATCATTCGCCAGTTAGTTACAAGAAAGTCCTCATCCCAACATCCATCAGAAACCACAGTATATGAATCACAGTTAAACTAACCATAGTAATGCCATAACTAAAGGTAAATAAAATAAAGTATCGTTTTACTAGCCCTCTTAGCTAGTGTCCTCTAATTGATGCCTCACCGTCGTCCCGAAATCCACCACTACTCGAACCTGTCACAGTGTGGGTTGTCAGTGACTGATAAAGTAGAGAACATGCAAGTAAACACAATAAATAGAAAGAACACACCGCGTCACCGGAGCATTTACTTTTCCCCTCCCCCTCATGTATTGCTAAATCCCTGTTGAAAGTCCCGCTGGGCACCTACCCCAGCTTTCAGAATATTTTGGGCACCAACCCAAATACCGTACTCATCTCCTTGGTGCCTCCAACCCCTCGACTGCCCAAGTAGCAGCCGCCTCCCCTTGAGGGGTCCCCACTAACCTCCCCTTGTGGGGTACATGGGTAAACGACTTACCATCTTTCTGGAAAAATACACCCTTTGCAGTGGCCAAACTGCCGGTGTGCGTGTAAGCAATATGAGTATTTTTAATGCCTTACGACCTCAGCCGCTATAACCAGAAAAATATAACGCACCTGCGACCGCAGTTGCTTGATTAAAATAGTAAAAGGGATTCACATGCTAGGGGGTTAGTCAAATTATAACCATATCTACTTTATCAAAACGAGTATTCGGAAACGACACCACACCGGTAATAACCAACACCTACCCACCTCGATTATGCGGAATCTGCACTCCGGAGACCGAACCCTGCTCTCTGTCGACGCCCGGACCTAGAAGTAGTCCCCAAAAGAGCCGCGGTCAGATCAGAAATATAATAGTGGATAAACCGAGCCCAACAACACAAAAACACTAAAGACAACTTGACCCGGCGGTGGCGCCCGTGCGCGTCGAGCCACGCGGCCGCCCCGCGGTGTTGCGGGTCGAACGGCCGCGTGGGCACCGGCCCCGCCCGGCGTTTGTCGTGACAGCGCGGGCCCTAGCTCCGCGCGGTGCAAGCCGCGGCCGCGCGGGCACCAACCCAGCGCGGTCCCTCCCGCAACTGTGTGGACCTCAGCCCCGCACGGCGCAAGCCGTGGCCGCGCGGGCACCAACCCCGCGCGGTCCCCTGCCACGGCCGCGAGGGCACCGACCCCGCGCGGCACGCGCTGCAACCGCGCGGGCGCCCGCTCGCGCGGTATTAGCCGCGGCCGCGCGGGCATGAGCCCCGCGCGGCACGCACTGCCGCCGCCGCGCGGGCACCCACCCACGCGGCAAAACCGTAGCCGCGCGGGCAAGGCCCCGCGTGGCATGTACTGCCGCCGCGCGGGCGCCCGCCCGCGCGGCACTAGCTGTGGCCGCGCGGGCATGGCCCCGCGCGGCGCGCGCCCCAGTCGCGCGGGCTTGGGCCCCGCGCGGCGCGTGCCTCGACCGCGCGGGCGCTCGCCCGCGCGGCGCTTGCCGCGGCCGCGCGGGCACCGGCCCCGCGCGGCGCTTACCCTAGCCGCGGCCACGCGGGAACCTTGGTCCCGCGCGGCTCTAGCCGCGGCCGCGCGGGCACCGTCCCCGCGCGGCGCGTATTACGGTCGCGGCGGCGATGCCCGAGGGCTTTGCGGCGCGACGCGTTGGGTAGCAACCGGCTATTCTTAAGACTCCGCGAAAGACCGAAATGAAAACCGAGCGAAACTTTTACGAAATTAAATCTTGTTTACCTCTAATCGTCGGTGACGGTGATCCGTTTACGCTCCCGGCTTCGGCACGTTCGTCGGGAGGATTTGGGTCCTTTGGCTTTCACCTTCGTTCCCACCGTTTCCTTCCGATTTGGGTTTCGCCTTTCCCCTTTTCTTTCGCTCGTTCCTTCCCCTCGTTTCCTTCCGGTTACGGTTTGCCTTTTTCTTTTTCTCTTTTCTTTCCTTCTTTCTTTCTTTTCTCTCCGGTTAGGGTTTATGTTTTTTCTTTTCTTTTCTCTCTTTTCTCTCCGGTTAGGGTTTCCTTTTTCCTTTTCTTTTCTCTCTTTCCTCTCCGGTTAGGGTTTCCTCTTTTCTATCCGGAAAGAGATAATCTGTATGTACATTATACCCACATTCGGATATTAATAATTAATTAATAATTATTAAGTCATAAGAAATAATTCCTTATCTCTTTGAAAAGCGTGCCCGATCTTTTGCACGCATTTCGATGCACCTCTGGCCATTGCGATCACTTTCTACCCCTTTCCGGGAGTTCCGTATGTCGGAATCCGGATCCGATCGCACTGCCGTTCTCCGTTTTCCGAGCTCTATCGCAGAAAAATACCCGCACCTCCGAATTATCGACTTAAGTAAACCCGTTACATTAGTTACATTAAACGGAAACTTTATTAGCAGGAGGTATTAAGTGTTACAAAATCTATGATATTACACTGTCCTCCTATCCGACTTGCCAGCAACGCAGCTACGGCATCCAGCGAACGTTCGTTATCGCTTGCGTATGAATCGACAACTATTTGCGCCGCCCGATCCAATTGGGCATCAGTCTCTTCATGCGCAGGCGTCCAAGGAATGATGTAGTAGTTGTTGCAAGGACGGGAGGAATTAGAGGTAGAGCTAGAGCTAGAGCTAGCCATGCTAACTTTTTTTGTATACGATAGTGAAATTGAGAGGGGGATGAAGATAGAGTGAGATAGAGAGCGAGAGGGGTGTAGGGTGAGATTGAGATCAAGAGTGGGCTTGAGGATATTGGTGTACAAAGTGGAAACACTTATAGCCCATAATTCTTGGGGAGGATTAGCATTGGATACAGTCATATATACAAAATAGCATTGGATGTTGTTTTGAAAATGGAGTAAGTGGAAAATCCTCCGGGTTCTAGTGTGCTCAGGGGGTGTTTGAATCAAATATAACAATTGGCCACAACACTTTGCCCAAAAGATAGACCATAGAATATTGCTTTTCCATAGAATATTGCTTTGATTTGATTTAAAGAAAGAGGGCTTTGAACATATATATCATCATTGATAGACCATAGAATATATCTTTTCCATAGAATATTGCTTTGATTTGATTTAAAGAAAAAGGGCTTTGAACATATATATCTTCATTGCTTTAGTTTATAAGAGTGGGGCTTTGAACACTTTTGACAGTCCATATATAGCATCATTGGTTTAGTTGTCCAACTTCAATTACAGATCTAAAGCAAGTCTAAAGTTGGCGCTGCCATTTTGGTTTAGGGAACAGCTATAGCTCGGTTTAGTACAGTCATATATTCAAAAGGCACACCTGGAGCCATCATTGGCGCAGTGTTATTTTGCTCTCCATTCCTCGAGCTTCTGGGGACAGCTATAGAGGGTTCTCGTACACTCATATATACAGAACGGAACAGCTGTAGACGTGGTTCCGTGCAGTTATATATACAGAAGCCAACACTTGATATTAGACTGCATACAAGAATGTCTATAAATACTGCATACAAGAATGTTCACATGTGTAATGTATTGAAATGCTACAATTCCTCCGGTCCCTCTCCTAAATTGAAAGGGATGTTCATACATAATCATGGATATATTGGCAAAAATACATGAATATATTGGGAAAATGAATATATTGGCACACTTGTATGTAGTCCGTTCTATAAAGAGCTATATATGTACTCCAAATAGTGACAAGAATGTTTAAAGATACAAGATGGAATGCATACAAAAATAGTGACAACAATGTCTAAAGATACAAGAATGTCTTAAACTTAATAGCACACATCTTTGATCATTTTCACATGTTAGATTTTACTATTTTCCCAACTACCCATTAAACCCAAGGGGCCCACTATATCTCAACCACACATCTTTTAGACATTCTTGTATAGTGACAAGAATGTCTAAAGATACAAGATGGAACACTTGAAAATGGAATGCATACAAGAATGTCTAAAAATAATGACAAGAATGTCTAACACATACAAGATGGAACACTTGCAAATAGACTGCATACAAGTGATCCATTTTACCCATGTGACATATACATTACAGATATAATGTTGAAACCCTAACAATATATAAAAAAAAATACATAACTAAATTAGTGAAACTCAAAATGAATTAGGGTTTTAGAGTTTTACCTTGAGATATGAAGGGTTAATCTTAGCAATAAACGCAAGGTAGTGGTAGACCTAAGAGTAGACCTAAGGGAGATTTTGTCACGCCCCGGAGGTTCTAAAGGAGAGGAAAACGTATCACATTTTCTTTTTTCTTTAAATGTACCTCGCCTCCGGTGCGCGCCAGACCCACCACATATACAAATTCACTCCCCAAACGGGCGGAGCCTCCTTTGTATATGTACGGCGTTCCGAGCACGACAAATACTCTAACCATGCAAACAATGAACGACGATGAGGAGAGATCACACTTAACCATACAGTCACATTTATCATATTGAAACTACAGCATAAACCCATAGGTTTGAAAGTCGGTGTCCACTCGATACCCGGTTTTACAAAACATTTTTGCAATCTCTTTTAAGCGGCCATCTTGTTCGAAAGGATAAATCCACGGGTTTTGAAATCAGTGCCCACACGACACTTGGTTTGAAAATGCTTTTGAAACCATGTTTGTATTTGAAAACGAGCCGCATCCACACATCTCAAGATTCACAGATATAGATAGATATTCCTATGCTAAGTCCTCAATCCAACATCCACAAGAAACCATACACAAGTAATTAACAGTTATACTAACCAAACATTAAGGAAATAACCATAAACTCTAAAGTTTAATAGCCACCATGGCTAGGGTCCTCTAACCGATGCCTCACCGTCGTCCCGGTTCCCACCCCTGCTCGGACCTGTCACAGCATGGGTAGTCAGTGACTGATAAAGTAGATATAAACAGTAAATGCAATAACTGAAAAGACAAACCGATACACCAGAGCATTCACTTCCCCTTCATGAGTCGCTAAATCCCTGTCACAAAAATGCTGGGCTCCAACCCCAGAATTAAAAACAAATTGGGCACCAACCCCAGATACCGTACTCATTTTCTTGGTGCAACCAACCCCTCGACTGCCCAAGTAGCAGCCTCTCTCCTTGAGGGGTGTTACGGAATTTGAGTTGGCGTAGTTTCGTGAAAGGTTCAAGTCTTGAAGATTGAAGGTGAAGAAAGTTGGATCATTTTAACTCAATCTCAAGAAAGAAGAATTCAAAAGGATCAGGTATGTTTAACTAAAAATTATTGGTGATCCGAATACTTCTTGTAGTGTAGAAACCCCTGGAAGAATTTTTAACTGCATAAAAATCAAAAACTGGTGTTCGGACATGTTCAGGATCCGGATCAGAGCCAGCGATCGGGATCCCGAAGGTTGTTGTTTCATACATTACTTCAATCCGGATCGCAGCATCTCACGATCCGGATCCCGAACGTTGAGTTTTCTGAAATGTATGAACGATCCGGATCAGGCATTCCGATCCGGATCCCGAACGTTTGTTTTCTGGAAACCGTCTTTATTGCTACTGCAATCCGGATCGCCCAAATCCGATCCGGATCGCCGTCCGTCAAAATTCCAAAAATGTTAGGTTTTTGATTCTTATCTCCTTCCAAATGTTTCTAACCTATAAATAGACCCTATGACTCTTCTTCTAGGGTTAATCCAAAATCCAAAATAGAGCCGTCATATTCATATATCATCTTATACGGCCTAAGATCCACATATAGAGAAGAAAGGAAATCATTAGATAATACTCTATGTTTCTTCGTCTATATTGATTAGTTTGATTCTAGGTTTTCATACTCACATCTTGAGTTGAATCAAACTAATGAATACTTAGATGGTATTTCCGATCTATCTTTGATCTAAGTATTCGGCGGATCATCACCACCCAAAAACAATGATTTCCCCAAAATCGGCGCGTGGATTCGCGTGTCCTTGTGGATTCAAGGTTCAACCGCTCTCGTGGATTCGGAGCGAGGCACGTTCGTGGATTCGAAGGGTGCAATTGGGTGAAGACCGTGGATTCGGTCGGACGTCGTGGATTCGACGTTGGACGCCGTGGATTCGGCGTTGGGCGCAGATCGTGGATTCGAGAAGCGCCGCGGAGCGAGCGGAGAAGATCCTCTAGGAGCGTATGGAAAAGGTTGAGTCGTAAGTGTGTACGGTAAATCACCTTGTACGTGTTTTAATTCTAGTGGATTTCTGCCGTGTTATCGGTCCCGTGGTTTTTTACTCCGGTGATAGAGTTTTCCACGTAAAAATCTTGCGTGTTATTTTTATTTCCGCATTGGGTTTTTATCGCAACAATTTTTGAGTGTTTATACGTTTACACCTATTCACCCCCCTCTAGGTGTTTTTTCCCCTATTTAGATCTACATTACATATAACCCAACAAGTGGTATCAGAGAGGGAATAGGGTTGTAAACAATGGTTGAAGGTGGAAACATCAATCGACCCCCTTTCTTTGATGGAACAAATTATGCGTACTGGAAAGTACGGATGAAAGCCTTTTTAATTTCCATCGACGAAAGGGTGTGGCAATCAATTGAATTAGGATGGTCTAATCCAACTGATATTATCTCTGATGTTCGCACCTTAAAACCTAGGTCGAAATGGACCAAGGAAGAGTTAGATTCATCTTCTTACAATGGCAAGGGAATTAATGCTATTTTTAATGCCTTATCTCAAACTGAATTCTCTCGCGTCTCGGCATGTGAGACTGCGAAAGAAATCTGGGATGTTCTTCAAGTTACACATGAGGGAACTAACCTCGTGAAGATTCAGAAACTGCAAATGCTTACGAGCAAGTTTGACTCTATCTTGATGGCAGAAAATGAATCTTTCACGGACTACTATACACGATTGCAAGACATCGTAAACTCATGTGCTAACCTGGGAGAGAAGATTCCAGAATTTAAGATTGTAAGAAAGATCTTAAGAACTCTTCCTGAACGATTTCGCCCAAAGGTTACAGCCATTGAAACTATTAAACACCCGGACGAAATTCGTGTAGAAGAATTAGTTGGTTCATTACAAACTTATGAAATGACATTTACTACTAACAATTCTTCTGAAAAAGCATCCTCTTCTACGTCTTCAGGTTATGCGTTGAAAACAACTAAGGAAGAAGACGCGGATACATCCTCCTCAGACGATGACGAGAACCTTTCTATGGAGGAATTTGAGAAGCAGCTCGCTCTCTTGACAAGGAAGTTTCGCCGCAACTTTCGAAGGGGTAATTCAAGTAAATCTCCATCACGCCCCGGGTGTAAACCAGGACCCGGGCCCGCCAACAGATCCGCCGTGCACACGGAATTTTCCATGTACACGAAGCGATGGTAACCTGCTCAAATAGATAATATATAATAAAAGAGCATAAACAGAGCTGAACTAATAGAACTAAAGTAATCTCAGACTGAAATAAACTACAAACTGAAATAAAAGTACAATATACTCCGCAACTCCCATAAAGATACAAACAGCTGGCCAAAGCCAGACCCAAAAGTAAACTACTGAAGTCTGAGATACAAAAGGGGGTATAATGAAACCTCGCTAGTCTCTCGCTCGGGGTAGATGATCTAGCTAGTCGGCGATTCTCTTGCCTCGATCTGCTGCTGAAGGCCCAGCAGCCCGCGCAGATGACTCTGCAAAACAAAGGGAAGAAGACAGAAACAACAATGGGGGTGAGAACTACTAGATAAACCATTAGCCTCCCCTAGTGGGTAAAACCTCTAATGCTGACGCACCCACTAGGAATAAAGAGGCAAAAGGAAAGAACAGAGGTATGCAGTACAGACTGCTGAAAAAGGAACTAACACTACTATGCCTCTAAATGCAGTGCCAAAAGATAACTGTATAAATGCAACTATAAAGCTGACTGCCCAAAAAAACCCAATCAGAGGGCCAGGAAATACTGGCACTGCCTGCTCTGTCATCACTCACCTCACCAACTGTGCCCGGCGCTCGGCACGATGTAAAGCCTACTCCGGAGTGGCACTCGAGGGGAGCGACCCACACGAGTAAAGTATCTCTGTATCAAGCATCTCTGTAACCAATGTCTCACACTAGCAGGACTGGATCATGACCATGATCAAAGTGGGAATACTCCATCCACTAATGCAACCCCGATCCCCAATCTGATGTGATAATAACATCTGGTCGACCGCCCAAAATCCGCGGTCACCGCTGAACCCATAGACCCTAATCTGATAAGGTAAGAATATCTGGTCAACCGCCTAATATCCGCGGTTGCCACTATGCCCCATAATCCCCAAAACGAGTCTAAACTGTCCCAGACTCAAGATCCAACTACACCATCTCAAGATCCCGCTCCTACTCGATCATCATGCATCGATAGAGGAGAATTATAACAATAAAGCATGTTTTCTCCTAAGTCAAATCCCATAATAAAGCGCTGCAGTAAAATAGTGGCTTAACTAGTTGTCCAAATAAGCATGCCAGTGTTCTCTTTTAAAAGCATTTGAAAGGTGATTAAGGTTTCATGTAAAGAATCAATTTAAAATATTAAAGGGTTATTTATTTGCATGCGGATTAAGATATAGCAATTTTCCAACTTTATTGTCCCAGATTTATCACATAAAAGCTATCACTTAATTTAGGGGGGCCAATGCAATAGGTTCATATACCACAAGTTAACTATCACATTTAATATTGGGAAACTCTACTATTCCTAGTGTGCAAGTCAACAAAGAGGGAAACGCAACCACCCACCTCGAAAAGCGTGCACAAAACACCCAAAAATACCCGCTGTCCTCTAATCACACCGTCTGCTGAAACAGTAACCTACAACATCACATAAATGTACACGGTGTAAAAACTACAAGTTCCAAACACATAATTACTGTTTTTACAATCAGCACGCAAAACGAGGAATTTCACCTCTGTCTCGAGATCCTAAAATCTCAAAAAAATCACGGTTGCGTTCCTCACGAAAAGTAGCCCAAAATCGACTCTTGAATCGCCTCGATCTGATATTCCTACGCTGAGAAATAATTCGTCGAAGTCGTCGCTGTCCAAAAACCCAAACAGAAAAAGAGGGGGTCAAAACACCTCGGGAATCGTGCCAAGGAATCGGAATCCAGAGAAACCACCAACACGGAAAATGAAGCCCTACCTCTTAGGAACACACCGGCGAAGAAATCGTCGAAAGAGGACTCCTGTACTGCGCAGGGGACTCCTCGGACTGAAATGCGACGATAACGGGCCGAGATTGGGGAAAAACGGGGCACACTGTAAAATCCGGATCGCCGCTGTCGAACTTCCAGAAAATCTGGGAACGCACCACGAGGTAGAAAATAAGAAGATGAAAAACTTCTCTTAAGGCCCCTCCCACAGGTTCCCTCTCTATCTCTCGGAAAACAGAGAAAAAGAAGGGAGGGGAGGCCTTTAAATAGGCCCACAAAACAATTGGATTAATTCCCAATATGTCCCGGAATTCGGGCGCAAACAGTGCGGCCCGCCCAATTCGGGCGCGCACAGTGCGGCCCGGCCCAGCAATTTCCGGGCGCGCACAGTGCGGCCTGGCCCACGCCCCGCTCGCACAGCGGATCGGCCGCACCCTTCGCCCGTCCGACCCGCCCCCAGGGGCCGACACGTGTCCGCCAAACAGGCGGCAGCCGTGCGGCCCAACGGGGAAGCGCCACGTGTCCCCCGTGATTGGCGGCACGGTGGGCGCGCCCGCCAATGGTGCGGCGACACGTGGCCCCCCCGCCCGACACGGCTGTCGGCGGCCGCCGCCGCCCACGCGCGCCCACGTGCGCCCACGTGCGCCCACGTGCGTACGGCCGCACCCGGGCAGCTCTGTGTGCGCCACGCGTACATGAGCCGACCAATCCGGGGCCGCCACGTGGCGCGCCCCGGTCCACCGTGCACCGCGCACGCGCCGCACCTGCCCGGCCTGCCCCGCGCGCCGAGCGCACTACGCCGGGCCAATCGGGTGCCGCCACGTGGCCCGCCGGTCCACCGTGCACCGGCGGTCTACTCCGTGGACCGAGAGTGGTGCGCCGGCCCAATAATAGGCTGCCACGTGTCCCGGGATGGTCCACGGCTCCCCCCATGCACCAATTTGCGCAGAAAACTTCCGGGGGTCCGTTTTTGGGCATCCGGACTCCAAAATAATTAAGTAAATAGCCGTTTTCAAGCGTTTTTCCGCGCTGAATTCAAATACGGCCTCCAATTAGCCTGATTCCACTCCTAAAATTCGGCAAAGGCAGCCGAAGGTCAGGCTTGCTCCCAAATCCTCTCTGGTTCCAAACAACATATCACTTTGACATGTTGGGGCCCCACACACCACTAACAGGTGTTCCACACCCCGAAACAGGGGAAAAACACAGGGGAAAACTGGGACACTACATCCTCCCCCACTAACAAAAGTTTCGTCCTCGAAACGAAAATCATACCTCAATCCTGAGCCTCGAACAGGTAGGGGTAGGCGTCCATCATCGCTGACTCGAGCTCCCACGTCGCCTCGCGCTCATCATGATTGCTCCAGAGGATCTTCACATAGGGGATGGTCCGATTGCGCAATTCTTTCATCTCCCGATCTAGAATTCGCAGCGGGCGCTCCTCATATCTCAAATCCTCGCTGACCTCGAGTGGTGCAAAGTCGATGACGTGCGACGGGTCGAAGACGTACCTCCTCAGAGTGGAAACATGAAAGACATCGTGGACACCAGCCAGTCTCGGGGGAAGTGCAAGTCGATAAGCAACTGGCCCGATACGCTCCAATACCTCAAAGGGTCCAATGTATCGGGGACTGAGTTTCCCGCGAATACCGAACCTCCTTATCCCTTTGGACGGCGAGACTTTCAGAAATACATGCTCTCCCACCTGAAACTCTAAGTCTCGTCGCCGAACATTAGCATAGCTCCTCTGTCGACTCTGAGCGATCTGAAGGTGCTGTCGGATCACTCTGACCTTTTCTTCTGCCTCTAGCAACAAATCTGGTCCCAGAGTCCTTCTCTCCCCCACATCACTCCAATATAGCGGTGATCGACATTTGCGTCCGTACAACGCTTCAAACGGAGCCATTTGGATGCTCGCTTGAAAGCTATTGTTGTACGCAAACTCGGCCAGTGATAAGTGTCGAATCCATCCACCACCAAACTCTAGGATACAAGCCCTCAGCATATCCTCAAGGATCTGAATCGTCCGCTCTGACTGTCCATCAGTCTGTGGGTGGAAAGCTGTACTAAATCTGAGCTGAGTCCCCAAGGTAGTCTGTAAACTCCCCCAGAATCGCGAAACAAACCTCGGGTCTCTATCTGACACTATAAAAGCTGGCACCCCATGTAACCTCACTATCTCATCCAAGTATAATTGGGCTAGTCGTTCGAGTGGCCAAGTAGTCTGTATAGGCAAAAAGTGCGCTGACTTGGTAAGTCGATCCACCACTACCCAGATAGCATCTGCACCTCCTTGTGCCCTCGGTAATCCGACCACAAAATCCATCGTGATGTGGTCCCACTTCCACTCGGGAATTGGAAGACTTTGTAACTTGCCAGCTGGCACACGATGCTCAGCTTTTACCTGCTGACAAGTTAAACACTGAGACACAAACCTCCCAATATCCCTTTTCATGCCATTCCACCAGAAGTGTGTCTTGAGGTCCTTATACATCTTAGTCCCCCCAGGATGAAGGGTGTAAGGTGTATAATGGGCCTCTCTCAATATCTGCTCTCTGATCTCAGAATCCACTGGCACACAGGCTCGATCCCTGTACCTCAGTACTCCCGCAGTATCAACTGAAAAATCCCCTGATCGATCCCTCGGAATCTGATCTCGAATCTTGGTCAAATGGGGGTCCTCGCTCTGTTTCTCCCGGATCCTCTCGAGTAGAGTGGGCTGCACGACCAAAGACATCAGTCTAGCAGAGACCCAGGGGATACAACCTCTATCTCGAGCCGTCTCAACTCCTCTAATAGTGGCGCCTGCTCTGTAATCAACATGGACAAACTCTGCACCGCTCTCCTACTCAAAGCATCTGCAACCACGTTGGCCTTTCCTGGATGGTAAAGGATATCCACATCGTAATCCTTCAGTAACTCTAACCATCTGCGCTGCCTCAAATTCAGTTCCTTCTGCGTGAACAGGTACTTTAGGCTCTTGTGGTCGGTGTAGATTTCACAGTGCTCCCCATATAGGTAATGGCGCCAAAGCTTCAGTGCAACACCACAGCAGCAAGTTCCAAGTCATGGGTAGGGTAATTCTTCTCGTAATCCTTAAGCTGTCTTGATGCATAAGCAATTACCCTCCCTTCCTGCATCAGCACGCATCCAAGTCCACTGTGCGATGGATCACTGTAGATCACATATCCTTTCCCCATAACAGGGAGGGAAAGGATAGGAGCGGTCATCAATCTATCCTTTAGCTCCTCAAAGCTCCTCTGGCAGTCCTCACTCCAGATAAACTTAACTCCTTTACGCGTCAACCGAGTGAGGGGTGTGGAAAGCTTCGCAAAGCCTTCCACAAACCGACGATAATAACCAGCTAACCCCATGAAGCTGCGCACCTCAGATACAGTCGTCGGTCGGGGCCAATCTCGAACTGCCTCAATCTTCGCCGGGTCTACTGCTACACCGGCGGCGGAAATCACATGGCCCAAGAAAGCTACCTCCCGAAGCCAAAACTCGCACTTTGACAACTTGGCATACAACTTCTTATCTCGTAGAAGTTGTAGCACAGTCCTCAAGTGCTCCTCGTGCTCGACCTCGCTTCGGGAGTAAATAAGGATATCATCAATGAACACCACCACAAAACGATCCAGAAA
The DNA here is from genome assembly GCA_029204045.2 of Tillandsia leiboldiana. Classification (NCBI taxonomy): domain Eukaryota; kingdom Viridiplantae; phylum Streptophyta; class Magnoliopsida; order Poales; family Bromeliaceae; genus Tillandsia; species Tillandsia leiboldiana. The sequence goes on along the minus strand of CM055068.1, from coordinate 32,648,846 downwards.
GGGCCGAAATATCCTGTTCATCAAGTCCATAAAGGCGGCAGGGGCATTAGTCAATCCAAATGGCATAACTGTAAACTCATAATGTCTGTACCGTGATCTGAAAGCAGTCTTAGGAATATCCTCGGCCTTCACCTTCAGTGGTGGTAACCAGACTGTAGATCAATCTTGGAAAATACACAAGACCCTTGCAGCTGATCAAAGAGATCATCGATGCGCGGCAAAGGGTACTTGTTCTTAATGGTCACTTTGTTCCACTCCCTATAGTCCACACACAACCGAAGTGACCCATCCTTCTTTTTCACGAATAGCACCGGTGCTCCCCAAGGCGACACACTTGGTCTAATAAAGCCCTTATCCATTAGATCTTGCAGCTGTGCTTTAAGCTCTCGCAGCTCAGCCGGTGCCATCCGATAAGGAGCCTTAGAGATTGGCGCAGTTCCTGGAACTACGTCAATCACAAACTCAATCTCTCTGTCTGGCGGCATACTAGTCATCTCATGTGGAAAAACATCCGAAAACTCGCGGGCAATAGGAATATCCCCGAGTCCCGGTGTCGCCGTAGGCCCCTCAACAACACTAGCCAAAAAGGCTACACATCCTCGATGAATCATCCGCCTCGCTGGGGAAGTCGAAACCACAGAGGCAAAGAAAGCACTCTGACATCCCCGATATACAAACATCTCCTGGCCTGGCTCTCTAAAAGTGACAGTCCTCGCGGCACAGTCAATAGTCCGCGAAATACCGAGCCAGCCAGTCCATCCCAAGAATCACATCAAAGTCCCTCAGCTGTCTCAAGACCAACAGGTCTGCTGGCATAATCCAGGACTCGATCTGCATCGGGCAGGACCAACAACACTCCTCTACGTGCAAAGTGTGATCGGGAATCTGAACCTCTCGTGCACATGGCAAAAATCCTACTTCTAACCCATGTAATGATGCAAAAGATCTACTAATGAAAGAATGTGATGCTCCAGTATCAAATAAGGTACGTGTCCTAATGCCAGAGAGTAAGGTGATACCTGCCACCATATGGTCCGCTGCTGAAGAATCCTCTACCTGTGCAGCATACGCTCGCCCACTCTGAGCTGGAGGGCGATAATCGGTGGGATGGGAAGAAGATGGCTTGCTTGCTAGAGCAAAAGGCCGCTGAGCCGTCGACCGCTGCTGCGAGTGATGCTGGGGCAGATGCTGAAGAAGGAGCGGCTGAAGTCGAAAAGGGGCACGCAGCTCGAATGTGCCCTGGCTGTCCACATCCGTAGTAGCGACCCCACCGCTGGTCGCAAGTGCCGGGGAAGTGCGGACCTCCACAGAAGATACAACTGCTGGGAGCCCGTGGACTGTCGGGACTGCTGCTGCTGAGACTGTCGCTGTCGCTGTGGCTGCCGCTGAGACCCGCGCTGCGACGACTGCGATCTCTGCTGCTGCTGCTGCTGCTGCGAGAGCCTCTGGGACCCACTAGGCCCTCGCCGCTCTGAACGCCCACGGCCTGGGAACTGAGGCGGTGGCGGTCGGGGCGGCCTCCAAGTACTGGCCTGTCCCCCCTCGTCCCTGGGCTGGTCGCTTTCTGTCGGAGCTCTGAGCGACCGCGGCCCTCTGTCTGGCCACCACCTGATCACCTCTCTCCACCCACTGTGCATGCTCTGCGGCTGCCTCCAGAGTCTGAAATCGCTGAGCATGCACCAGTGTATAAATCTCTGGACGGAGGCCTCCCTCGAACAACTCAAACCTGGTGCGGACCGTCACGAGCGACGAAGGGCACACAGTTCAGGCAACTCCGTGAACTCCTGGAAATAGGCATGAGCCGATCGATCGCCCTGCTGCAGGTTCTTCAAGTCGTCCTCCAAACTTCTTCTTCACACTGGTCATAAAATAGGTGTCCAGCACCATCGTCGGAACTCCTCCCAGGCAAGCTGCC
>CM055068.1:32586040-32646831 GCA_029204045.2 Tillandsia leiboldiana | reverse complement strand
GGTGCCCGACGTGGTTTACCGAGGTAGGTGCTCGTATGTGTGTGCCGGGGCAGTGGCCCAGGATTAGGTTGCGGTGTTCGTGGTTTTCCCGTTTTGGAGGGTGTTGCTCCGAATAGTTACGCTTGGCACATTGCTTTACCCTGTTTATTAGTATATTACTTTGTCGCTGACTTCCCACTTTGTGACATGATCCTCAGGGGGGAGATTAGGCGACGGTGAGGCCGAGGCAGGAGTTTCTGGGTCCCTGGAGACCCGAACTGGATTTTCCTCCTTTCTTTTTTCGTGCTTTCATTTATTACTGTAGACTTATGTGTGGTTCTCGATATCCTCGTGGGGTCCGGTGTGGATGTCGGCAACATTCTGCTTATTTATTAAATTTCCTTTCCTCTTTCTGTTGGCCCACTTTCGAAACGGAAAAGAGAAAACCAACCCAAAAGGCTTGCGAAACCGTTTTCAAAACCTAAGTGTCGTGGTCACTGTTTTCAAACCCTGTGGTTTTATGTTGTTTTCGTGAACCTAGTTTTAAAATCCAAGCCGCCGAGTGGGCGTCGTTTTAATAACCATTGTGGATTTACCTTTCAAACTGATCGACCGTGAGAACACTTCAGTTTTGGTGCATAGTGTGTATGTATGTACGTATGTTGACTGTTTGTGATTACAGAAATAATACTGAGTTTAATGTTGGTTATGTATAATTGGATCTAAATAGGGAAAAAAACACCTAGAGGGGGGTGAATAGGTGTAAACAATAAACACTCAAAAATCTTTGCGATATAAAACCCAATGCGGAAAATAAATAAACACGCAGAGATTTTTACGTGGAAACTCCAAACCGGAGTAAAAAACCACGGGACCGATAACACGGTGAAATCCACTAGAATTAACACGTACAAGGTGATATACCGTACTCACAGACGACTCAACCTTTTCCATACGCTCCTAGTTGATCTTCTCCCGCTCGCTCCACGCGCTTCTCGAATCCACGATCTGCGTCCAACGCCGAATCCACGACGTCCAACGTCGAGTCCACGACGTCCGACCGAATCCACGTCTTCACCCAGTAGCACGCTTCGAATCCACGAACGTACCTCGCTCCGAATCCACAGAGCGGTGCACCTTGAATCCAAAAGGCCAGCGAGTCCACGCGCCGATTTGGGAAAATCGTTATTTTTTGGGTGGTGATGATCCGCCGAATACTTAGATTAGAAATAGATCGGAATAACCATCTAAGTATTCATTGATTTGATTCTACTCAAAATGTGAGTATGAAAACCTAGAATCAAATATCAGTATAGATGAAGAAACATAAATGAATCTATTGATTTCCTTTCTTCTCTATATGTGGATCTATCTATTTCGGTCGTCTTTTTTCTCTTTTTCGTGGTTACCCTAAAAGATGAATTAAAGGGTCTATATATAGGTTAGAAACCATTGGAAGAGGATAAGTCAAAAATCAAAACTACCTTTTCTGGAATTTTTTAGGACGGCGATCCGGATCGGACTTCGGCGATCCGGATTGCAGTAGCGAGACAGACAGTTTCCAGAAAAACAAAGGTTCGGGATCCGGATCGAAGTGCCTGATCCGGATCGTTCATACACTTTCACCAAACACCAACGTTCGGGATCCGGATTGGAAAGCCTGATCCGGATCGTTCATAAATCATGGTAAACCAGTGTTCGGGATCCGGATCAAAGGAGGCTACGATCCGGATTGAATTGCGTATGAACGAACACCTTCGGGATCCGGATTGGAATGTCTGATCCGGATCCTGAACATGTCCCATGTCCAGTTTTTGATTTTTATGCAATAAAAATTCATCCAAGTGTTTCTACACTATAAGAAGTATTCGGATCACCAAAGATAATTAGTTAAACATACCTGATCCTTTTGAATTCTTCTTTCTTGAGATTGAGTTATATGATCCAACCTTCTTTATCTTCAATCTTCAAGACTTAACCGAACTCACGAAATACGCCAACTCAAATTCCGTAACAATCTCCCCCTTTGGCGGTTTCGTGACAAAACACAAATCCACTCAAGAAAATTCAAAAAGATATTTTGTTGATATCACCATACAACAAAAATTTACAAAGAGATCCAAATAAAGATAGATACATGAGTTAAACTCCTAAAACAGACTCTAGACTTAGACATCTGTACTCTCTGCAAAAGAAATCATTCTTGACAAAAGAAATCGTTAGATACATCAAGAATTTTATGTCATTCAAAACCACACACAGAAATGAAGTTTATACTCATTTATACTTACCATGACATTTATATATTCAGATATGTAATTTGATCATAGTTAAACACCAACATATCTTCTATGCAATTAAAATCCAAATGTCAAAACTTGTTAGTGAACATCAACTTGTTAGTTATATTACATGCCCAAATAGTTAATCGATAGTTAGTTGAGGCATGCATGCAATCACAAAGAAAACCGAAAACCAAAAGTTGAAGTTCTACTTACCTTCATGGTTCACAACTGGACAATCATCGTTTCATTTCTACTTACCTTCATGCAACTGGACAATCATAGTTTCATTGTTCAACTGTTCTAATATTCTCTCCCCTTTTTGTCACAAAGTTAGCCAAAATTACCAAAACGGAGAGAAAAGTTAACAAGTTCAAGAACCAAAACTGTGAGAATTAAAACTAAAAACTAAAACTTAAAACCTGCACAAGAAAAAGGTTAAAAATCTGCACAAGAAAAAGCAAAGTTCGAGCACAAATCAATCATCTGAGTCAGAGTCTTCAGAGCTCGTGCAGCCCATCTTAGAGAACATCTTTTTCACCAGCTTGTTTATTGAATTGACCTTCTTAGTATGGTAATATGAGCTGCCGTGATGAGCTCAAGCTCATTGGAAATTTTCTTCTGTTCCTTCAAAATCTGTTCCTGCTCAAAGGATAATCGTTGTTGTTCTTTGTAGATGGATGAGACTGATGCTTCATCCGCTGGTGCGGGTCCTGGTTGTGATGGTGATGCAGAAGTGCCGGTACTGGGTTTCGTTCCGCATGGAGGGACTGGAGTGACATGGGGCAACTTATGAAGGGATTTGACAATGGTGGACTCATCGATCATGCCCAAGCAGTGATGATAAGTCGTTGAACTAATATCAACCTGAAATTTCTTTAAGATCCTCATTATAATCAATGGAAATGGGATTCTTCAGTGGGAGAGGATGCTCAACATATCTCGTCATTCTATTCCAAATAATGTATGGAATGTTGATATTTAATCCCATTGCCTCTGACGGATGTCCTAAGAGATACAAAACAGCATTCGTCCCATCTCAAGACTTTCGTCTGCAAATTTGGAAGGATATTGTACATGTGATGAAGTTTAGGAACCGGTACTGATCAAGACGAAGTTCTTTGGATTTGACAGATTTCTCCGTTGATTGAGTTCCCTCCAAACAAATTTCCTTTATAACCATTTGCCACATCGTGTTTGTCAAACTCTTTCCCTTCAAGTAATTAACTCCTGTCTTGCTGGCTTGCATTCCCAAAACCTCGCCAAATCAATTGTGGAGTAATTTTAAACCTTGTGCCTTGGATATTCGTGTAAAACTCCATCGGACCGTTTTCATTTTCTCGAAGGTGTCGTGCATTTGTATAGAAGGTCCTCACGTGATGCAGACAGTATCCAAGCATTTCTGGGAATCGGCATACTTGAATAAGGTTTGCTTGTTCAATCAGAACACCGAACTCAGGGGAGTGGTCTCGCAGAGCCTCAATATTAACATGCCTCTCGCCAATGCATTCACGATTCTCAAATGCCCTTAGGCGATCCGCATTAACGAACACTTGTTTCCTCACGGGGTGGAGAATCCGGAACTATTGGTTCGTAATCTCGAAACCTCGTGCTCGTCCAAACCGTCGAGCCAGTCTCTTTCTTTTCATAGAGATAGAGGATGCCATTGGCGCTTTACCTTTTGATGTGTCGAAAGTCTTTTGCTTAGGTTGAATAGGCATTGATTCATCATCCGACAATTTGTCCCAATCTACTTCTTGATTATCTGCTTCAGCCTCTGAATCGCGGACAAGAAGAAACTCACCTTTCCGTTAGTTTTCTTAGCTCTTTTCAGTTTGTTTGTTGCTCGAGTGTGTACCATTGCAATTAGTAGAAAGATGATCCATGAAAACGTCATTGTTGCTATTACTTGTGAAAAGAAAATCCTGTGAGCAACAACTCAAGAACACAAAGAATTGTTAATTTTCAAAAATTTGAAAATCGTACCCAAACAATCATTATCGTGTAGAGAGACTAAGAATCAAATTAGTTTTTTAAAAGGAATTTTAAAAGTAGATCAATCGCAATGATTTTCGAAAATTCCCATTATATGCCCTAAACCGAATTTTTGAAATCGAAGGCCAAAAATCCGTTTATTATTAGAATACCTAGCATATAATCAAAACTAATCTACCCAGAGTTCTTATTTCAAAAGAAATTTGATCAAAAACCATCCACAAACGAAAAAGATACAGAAATTTCATCACGTTTTGAGGAAGAATATGAAAAAACTGTGAAAAAACCGAGATTTTGATCAATAAAACTTACTTGGAATCGAAGAAACTTGAGTTCGAAAGCTTCCAAGATGGATGAATTCTAGAGAGAGAAGCTCTGGAGACTTTTGAACAAAAGATTGAAGTAAAAATAAATCAAACCCTTTTGTTCTATATAAAACCCTAGCCGCGATCCGGATCAGTTCGTGATTCCGATCCGATCGGCTACCCGCAGAGAATACCTGCGTTTGGGATCCGGATCGGCTTGTCCAACCCGGATCGGCTCCAACTTTTTCTTCAGAAAAATTCAGAAAAATTCTAGAAAATCCAGAAAAAGATTGTAAGCACTTTTGTGTATCAACTTTAAATGAAAATCATCGTTTCATACAACAAGAAATAGATTATGCCAAATCTATCAATAACATCCAACAAATGAAACGAAAATTTATAAAAATTAAATCCCTTAAAGTTGAACAACTTCAATTACATCTAACTTGATCTTATGAGTAATGCCTTTATCAAATCATCAATTCGGTAAAGAAAATGAAATACAAAGATCAATAGATGTCTGAAATCCCAGATAAGTTAGATAATATATCTAGTCAATTTATTGAAGAGAGTGTCTCTTTGAGCATCTTTCATTAAAATTCCCACCTTATACCAACCTTGAAATTCTGACAGAGTCAAATATTTCAACATGCATTTTATTTAATCGAACTTGAAAAACCTTGCTTGGAATACATGTGGTAGCTGCACACAGTACTCGACGACCGAGGTGGTAGCTCTTTCCTCCATGTGGTGGTAGTTTTCACACTCCTCATTGGGAATGTAACTCTTTCCACATCTTTTGAGCATAACACTTTTTCTTTGACTCCCCCTCAATTGGCTATCAATTATTTAAGATATAAAGTATTCAACCAAAAATTGATCTCGATTTCATACACGACTAAATAGTCAAATAAGATAAAAACTATACCAAGAGATCATTGAGAGAGAAATTGACTTTGATCAACACAAAGATGATTTAATTCACATAATGATCATTGCATCAATGAATTATTATGATATCCAAAGCATAATAAATTTCTAAACATATAAAAGATGCAGTTAAAGTCAATAAAACTAATGCTCAATTAATGTTCTATGTCTAAGCATAGATAATGAACAAAAACACAAAAACAAAACCTAACTTAAACAAGAGTTTCAAAAAGAGGTTATTTCAAGGAAAGCTTTCCAATTGCTTTACGGAAATGAATAAAACGTTTTTGATCCAAAGGTTTTGTTAAAATGTCATCTAATTGATCTTCAGTTGAAATGTAGGAAATTTGAAGAATATTTGATTCAACTAGCTCTCTAAGAAAATGATATCTAAGTTCAATGTGTTTTGTTCTTGAGTGCAACACAGGGTTTTTTGAAATGTTTATAGCACTAGTGTTGTCACATAAAACAGTTACCGAAGTTGCTGAAATCCGGAAGTCGCTCAACACGCTTTTCATCCAAATGAGTTGAGTTGAACAACTACCCGCTGAGATATATTCCGCTTCGGCAGTTGAGAGTGCAATGCAGTTTTGCTTTTTACTATGCCATGCAACAAGGCAATGGCCAAGATAAAACATGCACCACTCGTACTTTTCCGATCATCCACAGATCCTGCCCAATCGGCATCTGAGTATCCAATAATATCTAGACTTGTTCCCATAGGATACCAAATTCCGAAATTAATGGTTCCTTGATGTACCGGATGATCCGTTTCCACCGCTTTCAGGTGAACCTCCTTTGGTGCTGATTGATATCTCGCGCAAATCCCAACACTAAAGGATATATCCGAGCGACTAGCTGTGAGGTAAAGTAGACTTCCAATCATGCTGAGATAAAGTTTCTCGTCTACATTCTCACTAAGAGATTCACTTCCTAATCCCTTATTGCTAGTTCCCATAGGAGTAGGAAAATCTTTAGAATCTTCTAATCCGAATTTCTTTACGAACTCCTTTGCATACTTGGATTGACACAGATGGATGCCTTCACCATTTTGTTTCACTTGCAATCCAAGAAAGTATGTCAGTTCGCCCATCATTGACATCTCAAATTCGTTTTCCATGGTTTCAGCGAATTTAGAAGCATCATTATCCTTTGTTGCTCCAAATACAATGTCATCGACATAGATTTGTGCAACAATGAAGTTATTTTGATAATACTTCACAAAGAGAGTCATGTCTGCTCCCCCTCGAGTATAGCCCTTCTCCAAAAGGTGCTTTGTCAACCTTTCGTACCACGCTCGCGATGCTTGTTTTAAACCGTAAAGAGCCTTTTTCAAACGAAAAACATGGTTAGGTAGTTTACAGTCTACAAAACCTTTCGGTTGAGCCACATAAACTTCCTCATTTAAAAACCCATTTAAAAACGCGCTCTTAACGTCCATTTGAAAGAGTTTTATTTTAAAGTGACAAGCAATAGCGAATAAGATACGAATGGACTCGAGTCTAGCTACAGGGGCGAACGTTTCATCAAAGTCTATACCTTCTATTTGAGAGTAGCCTTGAGCAACTAGACGTGCTTTGTTCCTGATGATGGTACCATCCTCATTTTTCTTGTTCTTGAAAAATCCATTTAGTACCGATCACATTGTGTTGCTTCGGAGGCGTCGTTAATTCCCAGACTTTGTTGTGTTCAAACTGATGGAGCTCTTCCTGCATTGCTTCAATCCAGTAGTCATCCTGAAGAGCTTCATCGACGTTCTTTGGTTCGATCATGGAAACGTAACAAGCGAATCCACAAACCAACTGTCTCCGAGTTTTGACTCCTTCTAGTGGGTCTCCAATGATGTTTGATTCAGGATGATCCTTGGAGATGCGTAACGTTTGATGTAATGGAGTACTCGGAGGTACATGAGATGATTCCTGCACATCAGATAAGCTTGAAGAACCATTAGATGCATCATTAATATTGAAAGTATTATCATGAGAAGATGCATTTACAGGAGTATCATCATCAAGAGAGATATCAAGGGTAGATTTATCAGATGCAAAGTGGAAAGCTTCATCTACTTTAACATTTATGGATTCTACAATCGTTTTAGATTCCAAGTTAAATACCCGATATGCTCTACTATTTGTAGAATAACCCATAAAAATCCCTTCGTCACTTCGAGAGTCAAATTTTCCAAGATTTTCGCGGTCACGTAAAATGTAACATCGACTCCCAAAATACGAAAATATTTGATGTTTGGCTTTCTACAAAACCATAGTTCATATGGTGTATTTAACATTCCCGGGCGCAAATAAACTCGATTAATAACATAGATTGCAGTGTTCACAGCTTCAGCCCAAAAATGTAGCGGTAAATTCCAGCTGTGAAGCATAACACGTGCCATCTCTTGTACAACCCTGTATTTGCGCTCGACTACACCATTCTTGTAAAGTACCGGGGCTTTGGATAGCGCGCCGACCACACAGATGACTTGGAGCAGAGAGTTGCCTTGAGCATGTTGTATCTGAGGTTACAGTTGATGCCGGGTTGATTCGGATCAACGCGGAAGCTCCAGCTCGATTCGGGGGTTTTCCGGGCTTTGTAGGCCGATTGAGGATGAGATTGGAAATTTCCGACTTCACCGTGGAGCGCCGGAAATTCAGGAACACTTGGAACAGGTGTACTTTCAGATTACAGCGAGGTTCGGGAGGTTCCGGACTGACGCGGAGGACCCGGAGTCAAAAAGTGAGTCGGAACTGGCAATTTTGGAGCCCGTAATTGATTTGAGCACCCCGACTCAACGGATAAGCTTTTTGAGGAGAAAAAGCTGTGGACACGTGTACTTTTGATTTACAGCGAGGTTCGGGAGGTTCCGGACTGACGCGGAGGACCCGGAGTCAAAAAGTGAGTCGGAACTGGCAATTTTGGAGCCGGTAATTGATTTGAGCACCCCGACTCAACGGATAAGCTTTTTGAGGAGAAAAAGCTGTGGACACGTGTACTTTTGAATTACAGCGAGGTTCGGGAGGTTCCGGACTGACGCGGAGGACCCGGAGGCAAAAAGTGAGTCGGAACTGGCAATTTTGGAGCCGGTAATTGATTTGAGCACCCCGACTCAACGGATGAGCTTTTTCAAGAGAAAAAGCTGTGAGCGCGTGTATTTTCGATTTACAGCGGAGTTCGGGAGGTTCCGGGCAGCGGCGGAGAGCCCGAAGACAAAAAGTGAGTTGGAGTTGGATTTCTGGGAATTAATTAATTAGTTAATTAATTAATTAGCCTTTTTGCTTTATAAAAGGCCCCAGCCTCTTCCTCTGCAGCAGAGAAGGAAAGAAAAGGAAGGAAGAAAGAAAGGAAAAGAAAAGAGAGGAAAAGGAAGAAGAAGAAGAGGAAGGAAAAGGAGTTTGGAGCCGATCTTGGATTTTTGGACTCGCCGTTGGAGGCCGAGGGGAGCTCGCGGGCGTGCGGCGAGCGTCGTTGAGGTAAGTAAAATTTCAGATTTTTGGGTTTTGGAGTTTGGTTGTTGTTAATTGGATTTTAATTGGTTTTAAAGAGCAAAAAATATTGGATTCTTGAATTATTGGATTTTTGGAATTTATTTGGGTTCTTTGTGGTTTTGCCGTCGCCGGCGGCCGCGCGCGCGCGCAACGGCGCACGCGCGGCGCCAGGGTGCTGCTGTTGGCAGCACCCTGCGGCGGGGTGCCGCTGGGCGCGGCGCCGCGTGCAGCAAAGTGCTGCACGCGGCGCTGCCAGGCCGCGCGCAGGCGTGCGCGGCAGGCCCTGCCTGGCCGCGCGCAGGCGCGCGCGGCAGGGCCGCGCGCAGGTGCGCGCGGCACTGCTTGGCCGCGCGCAGGTGCGCGCGGCATGGCCGCGCGCGGGCGCGCGCGGTAGGGCCGCGCGCAGGTGCGCGCGGCATGGCCGCGCGCGGGCGCGCGCGGCAGGGCCGCGCGCAGGTGCGCGCGGCACGGCTTGGCCGCGCGCGGGCCGCGCGCAGGCGCGCGCGGGCGCGCGCTGCTGCGCGCAGCGGCCGCGCGCGCGCGGCTGGCTGCGCGCGGCCGCGCGCAGCGCCGCTGGGGCACTGCGCGACGCGCTCCAGCGCCGCGCAGCAGCCCCTGCGCCGCGCGGTTTGGCTTGGTGCCGCGCGGCGGGCCTCCCTCGTCGCGCGGCAGGGCTGGTGGACGCTCGGCGTGCTCCCGGACGGCGGGCGACACCTCGGGTTGCGTGCCGGCGCCGTTTTTTTTCGCCGTCGGAGCCCGTTGGTCGCCGTCGGCCGCTGTTTTTCGCCGCCGCGAGCTGTTTTTCGCCGTCGGGCGCTGGTTTTTCGCCGACGGAGCCGTTTTTCACAGATTTCGCCGGCAGATTTCGCAAGCGGTTTCGCGCGCAGGTTTCGCTGTTTTCCGCTGTTTTGCGAGCGGTTTTCGCAGGATTTTCGCAAGCTGATTTTCAAGCTGTTTTCGCCGTCGGGCGCAGTTTTTCGCCGACGGAGCAGTTTATCGCAAGCTGTTTTCGCAAGCCGGTTTTGGGCAGTTTTTGCAAGCAGTTTGTGAGCAGATTTTGAGCGGTTTTCACGAGCAGTTTCGCAGGATTTTCGCGAACTGTCTCGCTAGCAGATTTTGCCTGTTTTTCGCCGTCGGGCGCTGTTTTTCGCCGACGGAGCTGTTTTTCGCCGCCGCGTGCTGTTTTTTGCCGTCGGGCGCTGTTTTTCGCCGACGAAGCTGTTTTTCGCCGCCGCGTGCTGTTTTTCGCCGTCGGGCGCAGTTTTTCGCCGACGGAGCTGTTTTCGCCGACGGAAGCTGTTTTTCGCCGTCGGATGCTCGGTTTTGACTGTGTGGATTGATTTTGCGATTTCTTCGCTTCTGGCAGCTTGCGGTGCGGTTTTAGCTTCCGCGGAGCGCGCGGTCGTGTGGTTGGTCGCCGCGTGCTCCGATTCGCGTGCGGATTCTGGCATCGGGCTTCGTGTTGCGTGCGGACCCCTTGGAAGCCAGGTAAGCCCGCTGAGCCAATTGCGAGTGTCGACGAGCAATTGGTGGCTTTCTGAGGTGGGTTGGTTTCTCTCCAAGTCTACGGACTTCCTTCTAATTCTACTGTGATAGGATTGCATGCTAGTTTAAGTGTTTTCTTGGAACTTTACTAGCACCCCCGTCATATGTGCATGAGTTTGACCAGACCATTTGTGAACCTTAATTTGGGCTAGGTTCCTTTATGCTTTAGACATCCCGCACTTTTCATATCCTTCGGGACTTAGAGTTTTCTCGCCCGGGTAGTGGGCTGAGTGGTCAGAGTGTTGTGGGACGGGTGTTGCACTCGGGCCCGGGGGGCCGAGTGGGGTCTGGTGGCTGGGTTAGGCCAGTGTTAGTGTTTTGGGGAACCGTTTCAGATAAACGGTGGTCCCGGGGGTTTTCCTTTCCGCTGTTCTTCTCGTCACCCCCAGGTTGTGATCGTGGTGCACGTGTGTTAGCAGGACCTTGAACCCAGAACCTTTTTGGATAAATACATGATTTTAGTCAGCCAATGTTTCTTCCAAGACTCGCAAGGTTGCCTGAGTCGGTTCTTGTGTGATAGGACGAGGGCATTAGCCCTTCGAGGTTTGGGCATAAAGCTTGATTTCAAAGGGTTTTCCTAAAAAGACTAAAAATCATTAATAAGATGGATTTCTCTCAGATCGAATGATTTTCTGAAATAAATGACATGGTTTCTTATAAACTTATCCACCCGAGCGGATTCGAGTGATCTGGGTTCTAAGGGCTGCTTCTTTCTTGGGGACGTAGGTGTTAGTCTCCCGGGGTTTCGGACCTTTCGCAGATCTGGCCGTGGAGTAGCTCCGGCCGTGAGTTGAGTGTTGAGTTCAGTGGGGTGTTGTTGAGGGAGCCGTTGGGAGAGACGGTGGTCCCAGCTGTGTAGTACCTTCGTTGAGTGGGTCTGTGTTGTGAGATTGAGTCGTGGAGGGTTCTCCGACTGAGTTTGTGCTTTGAGCATCGAGATACCGATCTGTTTGATCGAGGACTATAGCCTGCAGGAGCCACTTGTGAGACAGTGATACTGATGAGATACTTGAGTTCGGTAGTGTCACGCCCCGGGTGTAAACCAGGACCCGGGCCCGCCAACAGATCCGCCGTGCACACGGAATTTTCCATGTACACGAAGCGATGGTAACCTGCTCAGATAGATAATATATAATAAAAGAGCATAAACAGAGCTGAACTAATAGAACTAAAGTAATCTCAGACTGAAATAAACTACAAACTGAAATAAAAGTACAATATACTCCCCAACTCCCATAAAGATACAAACAGCTGGCCAAAGCCAGACCCAAAAGTAAACTACTGAAGTCTGAGATACAAAAGGGGGTATAATGAAACCTCGCTAGTCTCTCGCTCGGGGTAGATGATCTAGCTAGTCGGCGATTCTCTTGCCTCGATCTGCCGCTGAAGGCCCAGCAGCCCGCGCAGATGACTCTGCAAAACAAAGGGAAGAAGACAGAAACAACAATGGGGGTGAGAACTACTAGATAAACCAGTAGCCTCCCCTAGTGGGTAAAACCTCTAATGCTGACGCACCCACTAGGAATAAAGAGGCAAAAGGAAATAACAGTGGTATGCAGTACAGACTGCTGAAAAAGGAACTAACACTACTATGCCTCTAAATGCAGTGCCAAAAGATAACTGTATAAATGCAACTATAAAGCTGACTGCCCAAAGAAACCCAATCAGAGGGCCAGGAAATACTGGCACTGCCTGCTCTGTCATCACTCACCTCACCAACTGTGCCCGGCGCTCGGCACGATGTAAAGCCTACTCCGGAGTGGCACTCGAGGGGAGCGACCCACACGAGTAAAGTATCTCTGTATCAAGCATCTCTGTAACTAATGTCTCACACTAGCAGGACTGGATCATGACCATGATCAAAGTGGGAATACTCCATCCACTAATGCAACCCCGATCCCCAATCTGATGTGATAATAACATCCGGTCGACCGCCCAAAATCCGCGGTCACCGCTGAACCCATAGACCCCAATCTGATAAGGTAAGAATATCTGGTCAACCGCCTAATATCCGCGGTTGCCACTATGCCCCATAATCCCCAAAACGAGTCTAAACTGTCCCAGACTCAAGATCCAACTACACCATCTCAAGATCCCGCTCCTACTCGATCATCATGCATCGATAGAGGAGAATTATAACAATAAAGCATGTTTTCTCCTAAGTCAAATCCCATAATAAAGCGCTGCAGTAAAATAGTGGCTTAACTAGTTGTCCAAATAAGCATGCCAGTGTTCTCTTTTAAAAGCATTTGAAAGGTGATTAAGGTTTCTTGTAAAGAATCAATTTAAAATATTAAAGGGTTATTTATTTGCATGCGGATTAAGATATAGCAATTTTCCAACGTTATTGTCCCAGATTTATCACATAAAAGCAATCACTTAATTTAGGGGGGCCAATGCAATAGGTTCATATACCACAAGTTAACAATCACATTTAATATTGGGAAACTCTACTATTCCTAGTGTGCAAGTCAACAAAGAGGGAAACGCAACCACCCACCTCGAAAAGCGTGCACAAAACACCCAAAAATACCCGCTGTCCTCTAATCACACCGTCTGCTGAAACAGTAACCTACAACATCACATAAATGTACACGGTGTAAAAACTACAAGTTCCAAACACATAATTGCTGTTTTTACAATCAGCACGCAAAACGAGGAATTTCACCTCTGTCTCGAGCTCCTAAAATCTCAAAAAAATCACGGTGGCGTTCCTCGCGAAAAGTAGCCCAAAATCGACTCTTGAATCGCCTCGATCTGATATTCCTACGCTGAGAAATAATTCGTCGAAGTCGTCGCTGTCCAAAAACCCAAACAGCAAAAGAGGGGGTCAAAACACCTCGGGAATCGTGCCAAGGAATCGGAATCCAGAGAAACCACCAACACGGAAAACGAAGCCCTACCTCTTAGGAACACACCGGCGAAGAAATCGTCGAAAGAGGACTCCTGTACTGCGCAGGGGACTCCTCGGACTGAAATGCGACGATAACGGGCCGAGATTGGGGAAAAACGGGGCACACTGTAAAATCCGGATCGCCGCTGTCGAACTTCCAGAA
The DNA here is from genome assembly GCA_029204045.2 of Tillandsia leiboldiana. Lineage (NCBI taxonomy): Eukaryota > Viridiplantae > Streptophyta > Magnoliopsida > Poales > Bromeliaceae > Tillandsia > Tillandsia leiboldiana. The sequence continues at coordinate 32,633,257 of CM055068.1, read as the reverse complement.
AATCTGGGAACGCACCACGAGGTAGAAAATAAGAAGATGAAAAACTTCTCTTAAGGCCCCTCCCACAGGTTCCCTCTCTATCTCTCAGAAAATAGAGAAAAAGAAGGGAGGGGAGGCCTTTAAATAGGCCCACAAAACAATTGGATTAATTCCCAATATGTCCCGGAATTCGGGCGCAAACAGTGCGGCCCGCCCAATTCGGGCGCGCACAGTGCGGCCCGGCCCAGCAATTTCCGGGCGCGCACAGTTCGGCCTGGCCCACGCCCCGCTCGCACAGCGGATCGGCCGCACCCTTCGCCCGTCCGACCCGCCCCCAGGGCCCGACACGTGTCCGCCAAACAGGCGGCAGCCGTGCGGCCCAACGGGGAAGCGCCACGTGTCCCCCGTGATTGGCGGCGCGGTGGGCGCGCCCGCCAATGGTGCGGCGACACGTGGCCCCCACGCCCGACACGGCTGTCGGCGGCCGCCGCCGCCCACGCGCGCCCACGTGCGCCCACGTGCGCCCACGTGCCTACGGCCGCACCCGGGCAGCTCTGTGTGCGCCACGCGTACATGAGCCGACCAATCCGAGGCCGCCACGTGGCGCGCCCCGGTCCACCGTGCACCGCGCACGCGCCGCACCTGCCCGGCCTGCCCCGCGCGCCGAGCGCACTACGCCGGGCCAATCGGGTGCCGCCACGTGGCCCGCCGGTCCACCGTGCACCGGCGGTCTACTCCGTGGACCGAGAGTGGTGCGCCGGCCCAATAATAGGCTGCCACGTGTCCCGGGATGGTCCACGGCTCCCCCCATGCACCAATTTGCGCAGAAAACTTCCGGGGGTCCGTTTTTGGGCATCCGGACTCCAAAATAAATAAGTAAATAGCCGTTTTCAAGCGTTTTTCCGCGCTGAATTCAAATACGGCCTCCAATTAGCCTGATTCCACTCCTAAAATTTGGCAAAGGCAGCCGAAGGTCAGGCTTGCTCCCAAATCCTCTCTGGTTCCAAACAACATAACACTTTGACATGTTGGGGCCCCACACACCACTAACAGGTGTTCCACACCCCGAAACAGGGGAAAAACACAGGGGAAAACTGGGACACTACATCCTCCCCCACTAACAAAAGTTTCGTCCTCGAAACGAAAATCATACCTCAATCCTGAGCCTCGAACAGGTAGGGGTAGGCGTCCATCATCGCTGACTCGAGCTCCCACGTCGCCTCGCGCTCATCATGATTGCTCCAGAGGATCTTCACATAGGAGATGGTCCGATTGCGCAATTCTTTCATCTCCCGATCTAGAATTCGCAGTGGGCGCTCCCCATATCTCAAATCCTCGCTGACCTCGAGTGGTGCAAAGTCGATGACGTGCGACGGGTCGAAGACGTACCTCCTCAGAGTGGAAACATGAAAGACATCGTGGACACCAGCCAGTCTCGGGGGAAGTGCAAGTCGATAAGCAACTGGCCCGATACGCTCCAATACCTCAAAGGGTCCAATGTATCGGGGACTGAGTTTCCCGCGAATACCGAACCTCCTTATCCCTTTGGACGGCGAGACTTTCAGAAATACATGCTCTCCCACCTGAAACTCTAAGTCTCGTCGCCGAACATTAGCATAGCTCCTCTGTCGACTCTGAGCGATCTGAAGGTGCTGTCGGATCACTCTGACCTTTTCTTCTGCCTCTAGCAACAAATCTGGTCCCAGAGTCCTTCTCTCCCCCACATCACTCCAATATAGCGGTGATCGACATTTGCGTCCGTACAACGCTTCAAACGGAGCCATTTGGATGCTCGCTTGAAAGCTATTGTTGTACGCAAACTCGGCCAGTGATAAGTGTCGAATCCATCCACCACCAAACTCTAGGATACAAGCCCTCAGCATATCCTCAAGGATCTGAATCGTCCGCTCTGACTGTCCATCAGTCTGTGGGTGGAAAGCTGTACTAAATCTGAGCTGAGTCCCCAAGGTAGTCTGTAAACTCCCCCAGAATCGCGAAACAAACCTCGGGTCTCTATCTGACACTATGAAAGCTGGCACCCCATGTAACCTCACTATCTCATCCAAGTATAATTGGGCTAGTCGTTCGAGTGGCCAAGTAGTCTGTATAGGCAAAAAGTGCGCTGACTTGGTAAGTCGATCCACCACTACCCAGATAGCATCTGCACCTCCTTGTGCCCTCGGTAATCCGACCACAAAATCCATCGTGATGTGGTCCCACTTCCACTCGGGAATTGGAAGACTTTGTAACTTGCCAGCTGGCACACGATGCTCAGCTTTTACCTGCTGACAAGTTAAACACTGAGACACAAACCTCCCAATATCCCTTTTCATGCCATTCCACCAGAAGTGTGTCTTGAGGTCCTTATACATCTTAGTCCCCCCAGGATGAAGGGTGTAAGGTGTATAATGGGCCTCTCTCAATATCTGCTCTCTGATCTCAGAATCCACTGGCACACAGGCTCGATCCCTGTACCTCAGTACTCCCGCAGTATCAACTGAAAAATCCCCTGATCGATCCCTCGGAATCTGATCTCGAATCTTGGTCAAATGGGGGTCCTCGCTCTGTTTCTCCCGGATCCTCTCGAGTAGAGTGGGACTGCACGACCAAAGACATCAGTCTAGCAGAGACCCCAGGGGATACAACCTCTATCTCGAGCCGTCTCAACTCCTCTAATAGTGGCGCCTGCTCTGTAATCAACATGGACAAACTCTGCACCGCTCTCCTACTCAAAGCATCTGCAACCACGTTGGCCTTTCCTGGATGGTAAAGGATATCCACATCGTAATCCTTCAGTAACTCTAACCATCTGCGCTGCCTCAAATTCAGTTCCTTCTGCGTGAACAGGTACTTTAGGCTCTTGTGGTCGGTGTAGATTTCACAGTGCTCCCCATATAGGTAATGGCGCCAAAGCTTCAGTGCAAACACCACAGCAGCAAGTTCCAAGTCATGGGTAGGGTAATTCTTCTCGTAATCCTTAAGCTGTCTTGATGCATAAGCAATTACCCTCCCTTCCTGCATCAGCACGCATCCAAGTCCACTGTGCGATGGATCACTGTAGATCACATATCCTTTCCCCATAACAGGGAGGGAAAGGATAGGAGCGGTCATCAATCTATCCTTTAGCTCCTCAAAGCTCCTCTGGCAGTCCTCACTCCAGATAAACTTAACTCCTTTACGCGTCAACCGAGTGAGGGGTGTGGAAAGCTTCGCAAAGCCTTCCACAAACCGACGATAATAACCAGCTAACCCCATGAAGCTGCGCACCTCAGATACAGTCGTCGGTCGGGGCCAATCTCGAACTGCCTCAATCTTCGCCGGGTCTACTGCTACACCGGCGGCGGAAATCACATGGCCCAAGAAAGCTACCTCCCGAAGCCAAAACTCGCACTTTGACAACTTGGCATACAACTTCTTATCTCGTAGAAGTTGTAGCACAGTCCTCAAGTGCTCCTCGTGCTCGACCTCGCTTCGGGAGTAAATAAGGATATCATCAATGAACACCACCACAAAACGATCCAGAAAGGGCCGAAATATCCTGTTCATCAAGTCCATAAAGGCGGCAGGGGCATTAGTCAATCCAAATGGCATAACTGTAAACTCATAATGTCCGTACCGTGATCTGAAAGCAGTCTTAGGAATATCCTCGGCCTTCACCTTCAGTTGGTGGTAACCAGACTGTAGATCAATCTTGGAAAATACACAAGACCCTTGCAGCTGATCAAAGAGATCATCGATGCGCGGCAAAGGGTACTTGTTCTTAATGGTCACTTTGTTCCACTCCCTATAGTCCACACACAACCGAAGTGACCCATCCTTCTTTTTCACGAATAGCACCGGTGCTCCCCAAGGCGACACACTTGGTCTAATAAAGCCCTTATCCATTAGATCTTGCAGCTGTGCTTTAAGCTCTCGCAGCTCAGCCGGTGCCATCCGATAAGGAGCCTTAGAGATTGGCGCAGTTCCTGGAACTACGTCAATCACAAACTCAATCTCTCTGTCTGGCGGCATACTAGTCATCTCATGTGGAAAAACATCCGAAAACTCGCGGGCAATAGGAATATCCCCGAGTCCCGGTGTCGCCGTAGGCCCCTCAACAACACTAGCCAAAAAGGCTACACATCCTCGATGAATCATCCGCCTCGCTGGGGAAGTCGAAACCACAGAGGCAAAGAAAGCACTCTGACATCCCCGATATACAAACATCTCCTGGCCTGGCTCTCTAAAAGTGACAGTCCTCGCGGCACAGTCAATAGTCGCGAAATACCGAGCCAGCCAGTCCATCCCAAGAATCACATCAAAGTCCCTCAGCTGTCTCAAGACCAACAGGTCTGCTGGCATAATCCAGGACTCGATCTGCATCGGGCAGGACCAACAACACTCCTCTACGTGCAAAGTGTGATCGGGAATCTGAACCTCTCGTGCACATGGCAAAAATCCTACTTCTAACCCATGTAATGATGCAAAAGATCTACTAATGAAAGAATGTGATGCTCCAGTATCAAATAAGGTACGTGTCCTAATGCCAGAGAGTAAGGTGATACCTGCCACCATATGGTCCGCTGCTGAAGAATCCTCTACCTGTGCAGCATACGCTCGCCCACTCTGAGCTGGAGGGCGATAATCGGTGGGATGGGAAGAAGATGGCTTGCTTGCTAGAGCAAAAGGCCGCTGAGCCGTCGACCGCTGCTGCGATGATGCTGGGGCAGATGCTGAAGAAGGAGCGGCTGAAGTCGAAAAGGGGCACGCAGCTCGAATGTGCCCTGGCTGTCCACATCCGTAGTAGCGACCCCACCGCTGGTCGCAAGTGCCGGGGAAGTGCGGACCTCCACAGAAGATACAACTGCTGGGAGCCCGTGACTGTCGGGACTGCTGCTGCTGAGACTGTCGCTGTCGCTGTGGCTGCCGCTGAGACCCGCGCTGCGACGACTGCGATCTCTGCTGCTGCTGCTGCTGCTGCGAGAGCCTCTGGGACCCACTAGGCCCTCGCCGCTCTGAACGCCCACGGCCTGGGAACTGAGGCGGTGGCGGTCGGGGCGGCCTCCAAGTACTGGCCTGTCCCCCCTCGTCCTGGGCTGGTCGCTTTCTGTCGGAGCTCTGAGCGACCGCGGCCCTCTGTCTGGCCACCACCTGATCACCTCTCTCCACCCACTGTGCATGCTCTGCGGCTGCCTCCAGAGTCTGAAATCGCTGAGCATGCACCAGTGTATAAATCTCTGGACGGAGGCCTCCCTCGAACAACTCAACCTGGTGCGGACCGTCACGAGCGACGAAGGGCACACAGTTCAGCAACTCCGTGAACTCCTGGAAATAGGCATGAGCCGATCGATCGCCCTGCTGCAGGTTCTTCAAGTCGTCCTCCAACTTCTTCTTCACACTGGTCAAAAAATAGGTGTCCAGTACCATCCGTCGGAACTCCTCCCAAGGCAGCTGCCGAGTAATCCGGAACTCTAGGGGCTCTACCCGCTGCCACCAAAAATCAGCATCTCCGTCCAAACAGTGCACCGCCATGTGCACTCGATACCTCGGGTCGATGAAGAAGTCCCGAAAAAGCTTCTCCATCGCAGAAAGCCATCTCCCAACAGCCCAGGGCTGCGCATCTCGCCCTGAGAATCTAGGGGGTCCCCGCTGAACAAACTTGGAGAGTTTGTTAGCGATATCCTGCTCCTCCTCCGCAGTCAAAGGCTGAATAGCTCCAGGAGCCCCGCTACTCGAAGATGGCGCTGATGGCACAAAAGGTGCAACAGGAGGCACAAGGGCCTCAGGAACAGCTGGGGATGGTGCCTCTCTCTGGGCAAGGAGCTGCTCAAACCTCTGCTCCTGGCGGCGCTGACCCTCCGCCAATTGGGCCACCAAGGCCCTCAACTCAGAAAGCTCGGGGGGTGTAGGCTGCCCTGGCTCATCAGGGGGTAACGGGACACCCCGAGTAGGGATCCGACGTCGGGGAGGCATCCTGCCACAAGAAATCACGAATAAGTAACATAACCCCACACGACCCAATCTAGCGAAAGTCAAAGACATCCCCCAATTTCTGTGACTTTATGTTGTCTGCAGCCAACATAACGGTCACCAGAAATTGGGTATGTCGATCCCTCTTCACTCACTGGAAGAGTCCAATAAATAAATCAACGACTTTCGCGAAGTGTTACGCCTCTCGCGTCCTATCATCCTAGGGTCTGCCAAAAGCCTAGGGTTTCCTAAGTCCCAACTGACCTATCCCTAAGCTCTGATACCAACTTAATCTGTCACGCCCCGGGTGTAAACCAGGACCCGGGCCCGCCAACAGATCCGCCGTGCACACGGAATTTTCCATGTACACGAAGCGATGGTAACCTGCTTAAATAGATAATATATAATAAAAGAGCATAAACAGAGCTGAACTAATAGAACTAAAGTAATCTCAGACTGAAATAAACTACAAACTGAAATAAAAGTACAATATACTCCGCAACTCCCATAAAGATACAAACAGCTGGCCAAAGCCAGACCCAAAAGTAAACTACTGAAGTCTGAGATACAAAAGGGGGTATAATGAAACCTCGCTAGTCTCTCGCTCGGGGTAGATGATCTAGCTAGTCGGCGATTCTCTTGCCTCGATCTGCTGCTGAAGGCCCAGCAGCCCGCGCAGATGACTCTGCAAAACAAAGGGAAGAAGACAGAAACAACAATGGGGGTGAGAACTACTAGATAAACCAGTAGCCTCCCCTAGTGGGTAAAACCTCTAATGCTGACGCACCCACTAGGAATAAAGAGGCAAAAGGAAAGAACAGAGGTATGCAGTACAGACTGCTGAAAAAGGAACTAACACTACTATGCCTCTAAATGCAGTGCCAAAAGATAACTGTATAAATGCAACTATAAAGCTGACTGCCCAAAGAAACCCAATCAGAGGGCCAGGAAATACTGGCACTGCCTGCTCTGTCATCACTCACCTCACCAACTGTGCCCGGCGCTCGGCACGATGTAAAGCCTACTCCGGAGTGGCACTCGAGGGGAGCGACCCACACGAGTAAAGTATCTCTGTATCAAGCATCTCTGTAACCAATGTCTCACACTAGCAGGACTGGATCATGACCATGATCAAAGTGGGAATACTCCATCCACTAATGCAACCCCGATCCCCAATCTGATGTGATAATAACATCCGGTCGACCGCCCAAAATCCGCGGTCACCGCTGAACCCATAGACCCTAATCTGATAAGGTAAGAATATCTGGTCAACCGCCTAATATCCGCGGTTGCCACTATGCCCCATAATCCCCAAAACGAGTCTAAACTGTCCCAGACTCAAGATCAAACTACAACATCTCAAGATCCCGCTCCTACTCGATCATCATGCATCGATAGAGGAGAATTATAACAATAAAGCATGTTTTCTCCTAAGTCAAATCCCATAATAAAGCGCTGCAGTAAAATAGTGGCTTAACTAGTTGTCCAAATAAGCATGCCAGTGTTCTCTTTTAAAAGCATTTGAAAGGTGATTAAGGTTTCTTGTAAAGAATCAATTTAAAATATTAAAGGGTTATTTATTTGCATGCGGATTAAGATATAGCAATTTTCCAACTTTATTGTCCCAGATTTATCACATAAAAGCTATCACTTAATTTAGGGGGGCCAATGCAATAGGTTCATATACCACAAGTTAACTATCACATTTAATATTGGGAAACTCTACTATTCCTAGTGTGCAAGTCAACAAAGAGGGAAACGCAACCACCCACCTCGAAAAGCGTGCACAAAACACCCAAAAATACCCATTGTCCTCTAATCACACCGTATGCTGAAACAGTAACCTACAACATCACATAAATGTACACGGTGTAAAAACTACAAGTTCCAAACACATAATTGCTGTTTTTACAATCAGCACGCAAAACGAGGAATTTCACGTCTGTCTCGAGCTCCTAAAATCTCAAAAAAATCACGGTTGCGTTCCTCGCGAAAAGTATCCCAAAATCGACTCTTGAATCGCCTCGATCTGATATACCTACGCTGAGAAATAATTCGTCGAAGTCGTCGCTGTCCAAAAACCCAAACAGCAAAAGAGGGGGTCAAAACACCTCGGGAATCGTGCCAAGGAATCAGAATCCAGAGAAACCACCAACACGGAAAACGAAGCCCTACCTCTTAGGAACACACCGGCGAAGAAATCGTCGAAAGAGGACTCCTGTACTGCGCAGGGGACTCCTCGGACTGAAATGCGACGATAACGGGCCGAGATTGGGGAAAAACGGGGCACACTGTAAAATCCGGATCGCCGCTGTCGAACTTCCAGAAAATCTGGGAATGCACCACGAGGTAGAAAATAAGAAGATGAAAAACTTCTCTTAAGGCCCCTCCCACAGGTTCCCTCTCTATCTCTCGGAAAACAGAGAAAAAGAAGGGAGGGGAGGCCTTTAAATAGGCCCACAAAACAATTGGATTAATTCCCAATATGTCCCGGAATTCGGGCGCAAACAGTGCGGCCCGCCCAATTCGGGCGCGCACAGTGCGGCCCGGCCCAGCAATTTCCGGGCGCGCACAGTGCGGCCTGGCCCACGCCCCGCTCGCACAGCGGATCGGCCGCACCCTTCGCCCGTCCGACCCGCCCCCAGGGCCCGACACGTGTCCGCCAAACAGGCGGCAGCCGTGCGGCCCAACGGGGAAGCGCCACGTGGTCCCCGTGATTGGCGGCACGGTTGGCGCGCCCGCCAATGGTGCGGCGACACGTGGCCCCCCCGCCCGACACGGCTGTCGGCGGCCGCCGCCGCCCACGCGCGCCCACGTGCGCCCACGTGCGTACGGCCGCACCCGGGCAGCTCTGTGTGCGCCACGCGTACATGAGCCGACCAATCCGGGGCCGCCACGTGGCGCGCCCCGGTCCACCGTGCACCGCGCACGCGCCGCACCTGCCCGGCCTGCCCCGCGCGTCGAGCGCACTACGCCGGGCCAATCGGGTGCCGCCACGTGGCCCGCCGGTCCACCGTGCACCGGCGGTCTACTCCGTGGACCGAGAGTGGTGCGCCGACCCAATAATAGGCTGCCACGTGTCCCGGGATGGTCCACGGCTCCCCCCATGCACCAATTTGCGCAGAAAACTTACGGGGGTCCGTTTTTGGGCATTCGGACTCCAAAATAATTAAGTAAATAGCCGTTTTCAAGCGTTTTTCCGCGCTGAATTCAAATACGGCCTCCAATTAGCCTGATTCCACTCCTAAAATTCGGCAAAGGTAGCCGAAGGTCAGGATTGCTCCCAAATCCTCTCTGGTTCCAAACAACATATCACTTTGACATGTTGGGGCCCCACACACCACTAACAGGTGTTCCACACCCCGAAACAGGGGAAAAACACAGGGGAAAACTGGGACACTACAGTCAAGCACAAAGGTATGTTTTCGTTGTAATTTTGCAGGGCACATTGAAAGAAATTGCAAGATTGGAGCTCAAAGATCAAATCAACCACATCTTGCAACTGCTACCAATAAGTTCACTCCCCGGAATTCAAAGAAGGACTTTTCAAAAGAAAAGAACGTTGGTAGTACTCCAAACAAGACGATGACAAAAGAAAAAGATCAATCATACAAAACGTCTTCATCAAGGAAAATTTCTCAACCATTGCCAACATACTCCAAAACTCAAAAGGTTTGGGTATGCAAAGGTGAAATCCTTCCTTGTCTTTAATCGTTCTACGATTAAATGTTGTGTAGTTTATGTAGACTATTTTTTTCTTTCTTTTGGCCGACCCGTCAACCATCTTTGGGAGGTAAATGGTATATTTTCTTATTGGTTGATGATTTCTCTAGGTTTTCTTGGGTAGCATTTTTAAAAGAGAAAGCTGATACGTTTGATTCTTTTCATGAGATTTGCCATCGTATTATGATTGAAAAGAATGAAAAGATCATTCGTGTTAGGAGTGATAGAGGTGGAGAATTCATAAATTCCAAATTCATTGATTTTTGCACTTCCAACGGCATAAAACATGAATTCTCAGCACCCTATACACCTCAGCAGAATGGTGTTGTTGAGCGCAAAAACAGGGTTGTTCAAGAGATGGCGCGTGTGATGCTTCATAGCCGGAATTTACCGCTATATTTTTGGGCTGAAGCTGTGAACACCGCTGTCTATGTCATTAATCGAGTGTATTTGCGCCCAGGAACTTTAAATACACCATATGAGCTGTGGTTTAGTAGAAAACCGGATATCAAATACTTTCGTATCTTCGGGAGTCGATGTTACATTTTACGTGACCGTGAAAATCTTGGAAAGTTTGACTCTCGAAGTGACGAAGGGATCTTTTTGGGTTATTCTACGAATAGCAGAGCATATCGAGTATTTAACATCGAATCTAAAACTATTGTAGAATCTATAAATGTTAAAGTAGATGAAGCTTTTCACTTTGCATCTGAAAAATCTACCCTCGATATCTCTCTAGATGATGATACTCCTGTAATTGCATCTTCTCATGATAATACTTCCAATATTAATGATGCATCTAATGGTTCTTCAAGTTTATCTGATGTGCAGGAATCATCTCATATACCTCCGAGTACTCCGTTTCAACAAACGCTACGAATCTCCAAGGATCATCCTGAATCAAACATCATTGGAGATCCACAAGAAGGAGTTAGAACTCGGAGGCAGTTGGTTTGTGGATTCGCTTGCTACGTATCTTTAATCGAACCAAAGAACATAGATGAAGCTCTTCAGGATGACTACTGGATTAAAGCAATGCAGGAAGAGCTCCATCAATTTGAGCGAAACAAAGTCTGGGAATTAACGAAGCCTCCAAAGCAACATAATGTGATAGGTACCAAATGGATTTTCAAGAACAAGAAAAATAAGGATGGTACTATCATCAGGAACAAGGCACGATTAGTTGCTCAAGGCTACTCTCAAGTAGAAGGTATAGACTTTGATGAAACATTCGCCCCTGTAGCTAGACTCGAGTCCATTCGTATACTATTTGCTATTGCTTGTCATTTTAAAATCAAATTATTTCAAATGGACGTTAAGAGCGCGTTTCTAAATGGGTTTTTAAATGAGGAAGTTTATGTGGCTCAACCGAAAGGTTTTGTAGACCATAAACAACCTAACCATGTTTTTCGTTTGAAAAAGGCTCTTTACGGTCTGAAACAAGCACCGCGAGCATGGTACGAAAGGCTGACAAAGCACCTTTTGGAGAAGGGCTTTACTCGAGGGGGAGCTGACAGGACTCTCTTTGTGAAGCATTATCAAAGCAATTTCATTGTAGCACAAATCTATGTCGATGACATTGTATTTGGCGCAACAAGAGATAATGATGCTTCTAAATTCTCGGAGACCATGGAAAGCGAATTTGAGATGTCCATGATGGGCGGATTGACGTACTTCCTTGGATTGCAAATTAAACAAAATGATGAAGGTATTCACTTAAGTCAATCCAAGTATGCGATGGAGTTGGTTAAAAAGTATGACTTAGAAAATTTGAAGGATTTTCCGACTTCAATAGGAACTAGCCACAAGGGACTTGGAAGTGAATCACAAAGTGAGAATGTAGACGAGAAACTGTATCGAAGTATGATTGGAAGTCTACTTTACCTCACGGCTAGTCGCCCGGATATATCCTTTAGTGTTGGGATTTGCGCGAGATATCAATCAGCACCAAAGGAGGTTCACCTGAAAGCGGTGAAAAGGATCATCCGGTACATCAAAGGATCAATTAATTTCGGAATTTGGTATCCTATGGGAACTAGTTTGGATATTGTTGGATACTCAGATGCCGATTGGGCAGGATCAGTGGATGATCGGAAAAGCACGAGTGGTGCATGCTTCTATCTTGGCCATTGCCTTGTTGCATGGCACAGTAAAAAGCAGAATTGCATAGCACTCTCGACTGCCGAAGCGGAATACATTTCAGCTGGAAGTTGTTCAACTCAACTCATTTGGATGAAAAGCGTATTGAGCGACTTCCGGATTTCAGCATCTTCGGTAACAATTCTTTGTGACAACACAAGTGCAATTAACATTTCTAAAAACCCTGTGTTGCACTCTAGAACAAAACATATTGAACTTAGATATCATTTTCTTAGAGAGCTAGTTGAATCAAATACTCTTCAACTTTCATATATTTCAACTGAGGATCAATTAGCTGACATTCTAACAAAACCTTTGGATCAAAAACGTTTTATTCACTTGCGAAAAGCAATTGGAATGCTTTCCTTGAAATAAACTTCTTTTTGAAACCTTTGCTTAGGATAGGTTTTGTTTGTTTTTGTTTTGTTCATTATCTATGTTTGTACATAGGACATTAATTGAGCATAGATCATAATTGACTTTAATTGCATCTTTTCGCACATTTAGAAATTTATTATGCTTTTGCCATCATAAGATTTCACTGTTGCAATGATCATTTATGTTAATTAAATCATCTTCTGAGTGATCAAAGTCAATTTCTCTCTCAATGATCTCTTGGTATAGTCATTATCTTATTTGACTGCTTAGTCGAGTATGAAATCGAGATCAATTTTTGGTTGAATACTTTATATCTTAAATAATTGATAGCCAATTGAGGGGGAGTCAAAGATATGTAAAATGCTCAAAAGATGTGAAAAGAGTTACATCCCAATGAGGAGTGTGAAAACTACCACCACATGGAGGAAAGAGCTACCACCTCGGTCGTCCGAGTATTGTGTGCAGCTACCACATGTATACCAAGCATGGTTGTTCAATTTTTGATTAAGTAAAACGCATGTTGAAATACTTGACTCCGTCAAATTTCAAGGTTGGTATAAGGTGGGTTTTTAAACAAAGATGCTCAAAGAACCACTCTCTTCAACAGATTGTCTAGATACATTATCTACTATATTTGGGATTTCAAACATCTATTGATCTTTGTATTTCATTTTCTTTACTGAATTGATAATTTGATAAAGGCATTACTCATAAGATCAAGTTAGATGTAATTGAAGGTGTTCAACTTTAAGGGATTTAATTCTTGTAAATTCTCGTTTCATTTTTGGATATTATTGATAGATTTGGCATAATCTAATTCTTGTTGTATGAAACGATGATTTTTGTTTAAAGTTGATACACGAAAGTGCTTACAATCTTTTTCTGGTTTTTCTTGAATTTCTCTGAAATTTTTCTGAAGAAAAAGTTGGAGCCGATCCGGAACGGGGAAGGTGATCCGGATCCCGAACGCAGGCTTCTTCCTGCGGCTGGCCGATCCGGATCGAAATCTCGATCCGATCCGGATCACGGCTAGGGTTTTAATAAGAACAAGAGGGTTTTGATTTCTTTTACCTTAATCTTTTGTTCTCGAGTCTCTAGAGCCTCTCTCTCTAGAACTATTGCACCTTGGAGCTTTTCAAACTCAAGTTCTTCGAATACAAGTTTTATTGATCAAAATCTCGGTTTTTCACCGTTTTTCTTTCCTCCTCAAACGTGATGAATTTCTTGGATCGATTTCGTTTGTGGATGGTTTTTGATCAAATTTCTTTTGAAATAAGAACTCTGGGTAGATTAGTTTTGATTATATGCTAGGTTTTCCCAAGTTAAACGGATTTTTAGGCTTCGATTTCTAAAAATTCGGTTTTAGGGCATATAATGAGGATTTTCGAAAATCATGCAATTGATCTATTTTTAAAAGTCCTTTTGCAAAACTAATTTGATTCTTAGTCTCTCTACATGATTATGATTGTTTGGGTACAATTTTTCAAAATTTTGAAAATTAATAATTTTTTTCATGTGTTCTTGAGTTGGTCTTCACAGGATACATTTTTTCACTAGCAATCAAAATGGTGATCACTTGGATTATTTTCCTACTTGCTGCCATGGTACATGTCAAGGATACTGCCAAGCCTAAGAAGGCTAAGAAAGCAAAGAAGACTAAGGATGATTCCGACACTGAATCAGAGACGGAGTCGATCGACTGGGATAACATCGAAATCGAGGGAACTGTCCCCATTGTCTCCAAAAGGAAAACAACTGCTGAAGCTTCAAAGCCTACTACTGCTGAAAAAGGAAAAGCCTCTATGGAACCAAGTCCAATTGGAACAAAATGAAAAACCGGTGCAAGAAAAAGAGGCAGTGCTCAGGGAATTACCATTGAGGAACCAGTTGCTAGACAGCCTCCTCCACAAGACTTCATCAGCTCCGAAAGAATCAAGGATTTTGAGAAGAGGGAATGCATTGGCGAGAGACATGTCAATGTCAAACCAATGAAGGAACGATCTGCAGTCTTTGGGACTTTGTTTGACCAAGTTGGTCTTGCTCAAATTTGCAACTTCCCTGAGACTACTGGGTACTGTCCACACTCAGTTCGAATGTTTTATCAGAACGCTGCAAGTCTGATTGATCACGAGGATGGACGTCGAGAATTTCACACTTTGGTTAAAAATATCAAAATCAAAGTCACACCCCAGCTGATTGGAGATGTGCTAGGTATGACAGCCAGAGCTAATGGACTCCATTACCTAAAAACTCAAAGCTTCAACGACAACTCCTGGAGAGTTGTAGTTAATGGAATATGTCTTCCAAATACTCGGTCGACCGGAAATTCTGTTTTCTCTAAAGAGCTTCGACCAGAGTATCGGTATATAATCTTCATTGTCTGCTACAACATTCTTCCCAACATGAATACGAAGGTTCTTCGATGGGACAGAATGTTATTCCTTTATCTTCTTGGAAACCCGGCCGCATTGATGGGTGCAAACTTGAATATTCCCTATCTCATTTGGTCAAGGATGGCGCAGTATGTGGAACACTCTCATCCCACAGAAAGACTACCCTACCCAATGATTATCATGCGCATCCTTAGAAAGTTTAAAGTCGATACAAGCGCGAGCTCATACATGTACAGTTTGGGCACCATTAATGAGACGACAATTGTGAAGTCTCTCTCGACGAAGCCAGATGAACCCATAATACCTCCTCACCGCGAACGAGCACAACAACAACAAGCAACAACCTCTACACCAGCAGCACAACCAGCACCTCCATCAACGTCTGATGATGATGCGTCGGTTAGCTCAATCTTTAAGGAGCAACAGCGACTCTCAAACGAGCAAGAACGCATGGCTACTGATTTCGCTGAAATGAGAGAAGATATCAAAGAAGTCAAGAAGGAACAAGCTTCTATGAACAAACGGATCAAGAAAATGTTTCAGAAGCTTGGGTGTATCAGCTCCGACGACTCTGCATAAACTTTTGTTTCTAATCTTTCTTTTGCAGGTTTTTACGTTTTTGTTATTATTCAGCTCTCACGTTTCTTTATTTCTGATCTATTTAACTCTCCTCTAAATTTTTGGTAATTTTGGCTTTGTTTGTGACAAAAAGGGGGAGAAAGTTTAGAGAGAACTTGAACAATGATTGAACAATGATTGATGTGAATGTGTGAACATCAAGGTAAGTATCACTTCAACTTTGACTTTGGTGAAAGGTAAGTATCACAACTTTGGTTTTTATCTTGTGATTTGTTGCATGTTCCTACTAACTATTCGACTAACTATTTGGACATGTATTATTACTAACAAGTTGTTTGATTACTAACAAAGCAAAGTCATGACATTTGGAATTTTATTGCTTAGAAGATATGTCAATGCTTGATTGTGATCCTATTACATATCTGAATTACTCAATTTCATGGTGAGCATAAACTCTATCTCTGTTAGGTTTTGAATGCTAAATATTCTTGAGGTATCTAACGATCTCTTTCTGTCAAGAATGATTTCTTTGTGCAGAGAGTACAGATGTCTAAGTCTAGAGTCTGTTTTAGGAGTTTATCTCATGTTTTTAAATTTTTGGATCTCCATTGTAAATTTTTGTTGTATGGTGATAGCAACAAAAATATCTTTTTGAATTTTCTTTAGTGGATCTGTGTTTTGTCACGAAACCGCCAAAGGGGGAGATTGTTACGGAATTTGAGTTGGCGTAGTTTCGTGAAAGGTTCAAGTCTTGAAGATTGAAGGTGAAGAAAGTTGGATCATTTTAACTCAATCTCAAGAAAGAAGAATTCAAAAGGATCATGTATGTTTAACTAAAGATTATTGGTGATCCGAATACTTCTTGTAGTGTAGAAACCCCTGGAAGAATTTTTAACTGCATAAAAATCAAAAACTGGTGTTCGGACATGTTCAGGATCCGGATCAGAGCCAGCGATCCGGATCCCGAAGGTTGTTGTTTCATACATTACTTCAATCCGGATCGCAGCATCTCACGATCCGGATCCCGAACGTTGAGTTTTCTGAAATGTATGAACGATCCGGATCAGGCATTCCGATCCGGATCCCGAACGTTTGTTTTCTGGAAACCGTCTTTATTGCTACTGCAATCCGGATCGCCCAAATCCGATCCGGATCGCCGTCCGTCAAAATTCCAGAAATGTTAGGTTTTTGATTCTTATCTCCTTCCAAATGTTTCTAACCTATAAATAGACCCTATGACTCTTCTTCTAGGGTTAATCCAAAATCCAAAATAGAGACGGCATATTCATATATCATCTTATACGGCCTAAGATCCACATATAGAGAAGAAAGGAAATCATTAGATAATACTCTATGTTTCTTCGTCTATATTGATTAGTTTGATTCTAGGTTTTCATACTCACATCTTGAGTTGAATCAAACTAATGAATACTTAGATGGTATTTCCGATCTATCTTTGATCTAAGTATTCGGCGGATCATCACCACCCAAAAACAACGATTTCCCCAAAATCGGCGCGTGGATTAGCGTGTCCTTGTGGATTCAAGGTTCAACCGCTCTCGTGGATTCGGAGCGAGGCACGTTCGTGGATTCGAAGGGTGCTATTGGGTGAAGACCGTGGATTCGGTCGGACGTCGTGGATTCGACGTTGGACGCCGTGGATTCGGCGTTGGGCGCAGATCGTGGATTCGAGAAGCGTCGCGGAGCGAGCGGAGAAGATCCTCTAGGAGCGTATGGAAAAGGTTGAGTCGTAAGTGTGTACGGTAAATCACCTTGTACGTGTTTTAATTCTAGTGGATTTCTGCCGTGTTATCGGTCCCGTGGTTTTTTACTCCGGTGATGGAGTTTTCCACGTAAAAATCTTGCGTGTTATTTTTATTTCCGCATTGGATTTTTATCGCAACGATTTTTGAGTGTTTATACATTTACACCTGTTCGCCCCCCTCTAGGTATTTTTTCCCCTATTTAGATCTACATTACATATAACCCAACAAGGGGTCCCCATCATCCTCACCTTGTGGGGTACACGGGTAATCCTTACCACCTTTCCGGAAAAATACACCCTGTGCGGTGGCCAAACCGCCGGTGTGCGTGTAAGCAATATGAGCATATAAACAATACTGCGACCTCAGCCGCCTCGGTTAGAATAATAAAACGATACTTCGACCTCAGCCGCCTTAGTTAAAATAGTAAACGGGATTTACATGCAATGGGATTAGACAGTTTACCAAAACATCTACTTTATCATGCAAAATACTCGGGAACGACATTACACCGAAAATAACCAAAGGTACCCACCTCGAATGTGCTGACCGGAACACTGGAGATCGAACTACGCTCACAATTGGCACTCGGACCTAAAAATAGTCCCCAAAAGAACCGCGGTCAGATCGGAAACATAAACGGTAGATAAACCGAGTCCAAAAACCCAAAAACACCAACCACGACTCGACACGGCGGTGGCGGCGACGCACGACGGGCGACGCGGTGTCACGCCCCGGGGGTTTTTATGTAAAGATAAGCGGAAAAAGCGTATATATTTTTTTTCTCTATGAATAAGTATCGACCTCCCCCAGTGCGTGTCAGACCCGCCACATATACAAATTCACTCTTCAATCGGACAGAGTCTCCTTTGTATATGCACGGCGTCACGATTACAAATACGACAATAACATCATTCTTCATAAAATCTTTAACCACACAGTCACAGATACCAGTATGAGAGTGTAAAAACATTCAATCACATTAACAGGAACCTACAAGTTTGCAAACGGAGTCCACTCGACTCCCATTCCTTTAAAACGTCTACACATTCACCGTAAGGCAGCTACATCGTTTTGAAAGGATAAATCCATAGGTTTACAAAGCAGTGCCCACACGACTGTCACGCCCCGGGGTCCAAACTGCGACCCGGGCTCGCCAACAGATCCGCCATCTGTACGAAAACTGCCGCACAGACGAAGCGTCTACCCTGCAAGTCAGATCTATAGCTAAAGACATGTATCAGAGCTGAAATTAAAACCCAAAAGCTATAGAATAAAACTGAACATCTGGAAAAGTAAAATCTCCACTAGTACACAAAACCTCAAGGTACAAAGTCTCACAGGAATAAAACAAATACTATCCTCACAAGTCTCACAGAATGTCCAGTACAAAAGTGGAAACAAAAAATACACCGGGTACATCTACCTCAGACTCTCAATGCTGGTAAGGAACTAATCGGCCGCGTCCTCACCTCGATTTGCTGTCTCCGGGCGAACCAAGCCGGAACAGCTGCCTCAACCTGTCACCGCAGCGGGTGTGAGATCTACTGCAGAAGGCAGATCTCAGTGGGTACCGTCCCAAAATCCACGGTATGCCCACTAAGTCTACTGGAGGCAAAACAGATAAGGTATGCAGATAGATAGATAATGGATAAATAATGGTAAGCTGAAATAAAGAACTACAGCTAGAAAGTCACAATCATAAGGCTCCAAAGGAAACTCTACCAATAACACGATATGCATACACTCTCTACTGCTAAGATGCCTCAGTATCAATGCTCAGAGGAAAGAAACCATCTATGAACATAATATGAAACCACCCGCTCATATCACCCAATCCCAAGGACTGCCAAATCTGGCTCAGTCCAGCCTGCGCCCGTCGTTTAGGAACGCACCTGCCCATTACCACGCGTCCACAAGAGGACGGGATTTACGTGGGGCGTCCTAAACTGACTATCACAATCTCACGCAAAGTGACCCCATGGTAACTCGGCCAGGGGTATCAAGCGACCTCTAGTATATAAACTAGGTGCATATCCAAAGTGACCCCATGGTAACTCGACCAGGGGTATCAAGCGACCTCTAGTATATGAACTAGGCGCATATCCACATCGTAGCCTCGTCAGGCTCGGTATCATCATCGCACCCGGGGCGTAGCTCGAGGGGAGCGACCCCACCAAACTCAAGTATCACATCTGTCTCACTGTCTCAATATGCGGCACATACAGGCTATAATCCACGATCAAACAAATCGGTAACTCAATGCTCAGAAGTACAACTCAGTCGGAAAAGACTCCTCGACTCCAACAAGAAAAACCCAAACCTCCCATGATCTGTCGGAGAACCCTCAACGACTCAATCTGATAATGCACAACTCATGGCTAAGTCAGGAAACCTCCACGACTCGATCTGCCATAACCGCAAACTCTCAAGCTAAGTCGGAGGTCCACCTCAACGACTAAATCAGGAAAACATAAACTAGAACAATCTCCTCAATCCACACAAGGAGCTCAACTCACATGACACTAGAACTCAGCACACATGCTCTAAAAGTCCACCCGGCCCCCCGGCACGGGCATACAAGCACCCTGAATCTAAGCCATACCGCTGGCGAACTCATACCTTAAAAATCACATTTAAAAAGCTGATTTTTCCTTAAAACCGGTTTTCCTCGATTTTTAAAACGATTCAGGTGCAAATACAATGCCAACCAAACATGAAACCTAGTGTCCCACAATGTCAGGAGTATACTAAAAATAATCTGGGGCTCTAATAAATTTCTCGAAAAATTCCAGGCAACTATCAGATTAAATACGGAGAAAATGCCATAATAAACATGAACAACTTGCATTCAATAGCATTAAAGGGCATTTCATAAATTTTGGAGAAATTCCAACCCACCTGAAACGCTTTCCGCAGGCATTCGCTGAAGTCGGTGAAGCGCCGCACCGCTCGCTACCTCAAAACCGCCAGGAACGGAAATCGCGCCGCACGCGCGCACATTGTCGCGACCTCCAAGAACCCCGGAAGCTCAAGAAAAATCCCCGCAGCTTGAGCAAAACTCTTGAGCCCGCTGCAAGAATAACCCGCGCACAACCAACTCACTCCACTGCCAACATACACTAAAACTCAGCACAGATTACTTACAAGTTCACCATAAAGCTCCAGCAGCTTGCACTTAGAAATACAAGCTCACATAAATAATTAATGATCACATAACCATAATTTTAGACATCCAAGTCCATCACAAATAGATAAATCACAGCACACATGCATAGTACTCTCAAATCCATCAGTATACTAACACTCTCAAAACATAAATTTCCACAATTCATTAATACCCTCAACTTGCTCCAATTCCACACACACAACATCCCACAATAAAATTACCTATAGCTCCAATGCACACTATTAATTCATTTCCACATATACAATATTCCTTAATTCCATTTTTACACACTACCATCAATAAATGTTCATCCAACCACATTTACACATTCACCAACTTTCAGGTTCATCTCTTGTATACACTCCACACCCCTCTCAGCACACCCAAATTGTCCAAACTGCTCAGGTGCAAAAACGTGCGCCGCGCACTCAACTCGGGCTCCGCTCAGAGCTTCGTCAAAAACCGTGGAACTTGATGAGTCCTGTGAGAGCAAAAGGGAAAACCGCATCAAAATATGGTCCACAAAACGTCCACGCGACTCCCGGGCAACCCACGGCCCCGGCGTGCGCGTACACGGCCCACCGGAAATGGCCCCCCGCTAGCCCGATGGCCGCACGCAGCAGCCGCAGCAACCGGGCGTGCTGTTGGAGCCCGCGCGCTGCGCGCTGCCCAGGTGCATGCCGCGCGGCGCCTGGGCCTGCCGCGCGCTCAACAGAGCCTGCCACGCGCTCAACTGTGTTGGGTTATATGTAATAAGGATCTAAATAGGGGGAAAAAAACACCTAGAGGAGGGTGAATAGGTGTAAACGTATAAACACTCAAAAAATCGTTGCGATAAAAACCCAATGCGGAAATAAAAATAATACGCAAGATTTTTACGTGGAAAACTCCATCACCGAAGTAAAAAACCACGGGACCGATAACACGGCAGAAATCCACTAGAATTAAAACACGTACAAGGTGATTTACCGTACACACTTACGACTCAACCTTTTCCATACGCTCCTAGAGGATCTTCTCCGCTCGCTCCACGACGCTTCTCGAATCCACGATCTGCGCCCAACGCCGAATCCACGGCGTCCAACGTCGAATCCACGACGTCCGACCGAATCCACGGTCTTCACCCAATAGCACCCTTCGAATCCACGAACGTGCCTCGCTCCGAATCCACGAGAGCGGTTGAACCTTGAATCCACAAGGACACGCGAATCCACAAGCCGATTTTTGGGGTAAATCGTTGTTTTTGGTGGTGATGATCCGCCGAATACTTAGATCAAAGATAGATCGGAAATACCATCTAAGTATTCATTAGTTTGATTCAACTCAAGATGTGAGTATGAAAACCTAGAATCAAACTAATCAATATAGATGAAGAAACATAGAGTATTCTCTAATGATTTCCTTTCTTCTCTATATGTGGATCTAGAGCCGTATAAGATGATATATGAAAATGACGGCTATTTGGATTTTCGGCCACCTATGAAAAAGAGTCATAGGGTCTATTTATAGGTTAGAAACCCTAGGAAGGAGATAAGAATCAAAAACCTAACATTTCTGAAAATTTTACGGACGGCGATCCGGATCGGATTAGCTGTGATCCGGATCGTCGTAACGAGTCAGGCAATTCCAGAAAAACGAAGGTTCGGGATCCGGATCGAAGTGCTTGATCCGGATCGTTCATACAGTTCACCAAACATCAACGTTCGGGATCCGGATTGCGAAGCCTGATCCGGATCGTTCAAGGAAGATGGTAAACCCAGTGTTCGGGATCCGGATCAAGAGAGGCTACGATCCGGATTGAACTGGTGTATGAACGAACCACCTTCGGGATCCGGATCGAACAACCTGATCCGGATCCTGAACATGTCCCAAGTTCAGTTTTTGATTTTTATGCAATGAAAGATTCTTCCAAGTGTTTCTACACTACAAGAAGTATTCGGATCACACAAAATCTTTAGTTAAACATACCTGATCCTTTTGAATTCTTCTTTCTTGAGATTGAGTTAAATGATCCAACTTTCTTCACCTTCAATCTTCAAGACTTGAGACTTTCACGAAACTACGCCAACTCAAATTCCATAACAATCTCCCCCTTTGGCGGTTTCGTGACAAAACACAGATCCACTAAAGAAAATTCAAAAAGATATTTTTGTTGCTATCACCATACAACAAAAATTTACAATGGAGATCCGAAAATTTAAAAACATGAGATAAACTCCTAAAACAGACTCTAGACTTAGACATCTGTACTCTCTGCACAAAGAAATCATTCTTGACAAAAAGAGATCGTTAGATACCTCAAGAATATTTAGCATACAAAACCTAGTACAGAGATAGAGTTTATCTGATCATCATGACATTTGAGAATTCAGATATGTAAGAGAATCATAGTCAAAAACCAACATATCTTCTATGCAATCGAAAACCAAATGTCATGTTAGTGAACATCAACTTGTTAGTCATATTACATGCCCAAATAGTTAGTCGAATAGTTAGTAGAGACATGCAAACAATCACAAGATGAAAACCAAAAGTTGAAGTTCTACTTACTTCGATGTTCACACATTCACATCATCATTGTTCGAGTTCATTGTTCAAGTTCCCTTGATGTTCAGTTACCTTGATGTTCACATCACATCATTGTTCAAGTTCATTGTTCAAGTTCCCTTGATGTTCACTTACCTTGATGTTCACATCACATCATTGTTCAAGTTCATTGTTCAAGTTCTCACATCATTGTTCAAGTTCATTGTTCAAGTTCTCTCTAAACTCTCTCCCCCTTTTTGTCACAAACAAAGCCAAAATTACCAAAAATTGAAGGAGAGTTAAAAATTTCAAAGAAAATGTTCCGAAATTTAAGAACTAGAACTAAGATTAAGTCCTAAAAACTGAAAAAACCTGCACAAAAAGATTAGAAAGAAGGTTAAGTCAGTCAGAATCCGAACTAGTGGGATTGGTACAATCCAACTTCTTCAAAATCGCTTGAAGCATTTTCGACATTCTGGAGACCTTTCTTTTCATCTTATGTTGCTCAGAGATAATCTGTTTGAGATTTGTAGACACGCTGTCTTGTTCAGCAGACGATCTTCGCTGTTCTTGTCGAAGTGAGGACCCTACATTCGCTTTTGCTGTGTGTCTCCAGGACGTTGAAGGATGTAGTATAGAACCAGACGGTGCATCTTGACCTTCAATCCATGGAGATTCTCTAGTGAGAGAGCGAGCTCTGGTGAGGGGTCTATCAATCTGAATTCCAGTTCCCCTCGAATTCTTTTGCCTAGTGTACTGCTTTGTTGTTGAGGACGATCTCATCAGCTTCTTGTTCTTCAAGTACAACCTATCTTCTTTGTCAATAGCTTTTTGTGCTTGTTCACAAATCTCTTCCCAGTCTTCTTCATCTGATTCTGAATCAATTTGATAGACTTTCTTTGTCTCTTCTTGATTTGGGTCATCTTGTTCTCTTTTTATAGAAGACCCACTAGGTCCTACCATTGCTACCAAAAGGAAGATTATCCAGGCGAATGCCATTGGTGCAAGTGCTTAAAAGTTTTAAAATCCTGTGAACAATAACTCAAGAACACGAAAAAATTGTTAATTTTCAAAGATTTGAAAAATTGTACCCAAACAATCATAATCATGTAGAGAGACTAAGAATCAAATTAGTTTTGCAAAAGGACTTTTAAAATAGATCAATTGCATGATTTTCGAAAATCCTTATTATATGCCCTAAAACCGAAATTTTAGAAATCGAAGCCTAAAAATCCGTTAATCAGGAGAATACCTAGCATATAATCAAAACTAATCTACCCAGAGTTCTTATTTCAAAAGAAATTTGATCAAAAACCATCCACAAACAAAGTTGATCCAAGAATTTCATCACGTTTGAGGAGGAGAAGAGAAAAAAAAAAAACGGTGAAAAACCGAGATTTTGATCAATAAAACTTACTTGGAGTTGAAGAACTTGAGTTTGAAAGCTTCCAGGAAGGATGAAATCTAGAGAGAGAGGCTCTGGAAACTTTGGAACAAAAGATTGGAGTAAAAGAAATCAAAACCCTTTTGTTCTTTATAAAACCTAGCCGCGATCCGGATCAGTTCATGATTGCGATCCGGATCGGCTGCCCGCAGTGAGAAACTGCGTTCGGGATCCGGATCGGCAGGTCCAATCCGGATCGTCAGCCCGCAGAAGAAAACCTACGTTCGGGATCCGGATCATCTTGCCCGATCTGGATCGGCTCCAACTTTTTCTTTAGAAAATTTCAGAGAAATTCAAGAAAAACCAGAAAAAGATTGTAAGCACAAATGTGTATCAACTTTAAACAAAAATCATCGTTTCATACAACAAGAATTAGATTATGCCAAATCTATCAATAATATCCAAAAATGAAACGAGAATTTACAAGAATTAAATCCCTTAAAGTTGAACACCTTCAATTACATCTAACTTGATCTTATGAGTAATGCCTTTATCAAATCATCAATTCAGTAAAGAAAATGAAATACAAAGATCAATAGATGTTTGAAATCCCAAATATAGTAGATAATGTATCTAGACAATCTGTTGAAGAGAGTGGCTCTTTGAGCATCTTTCATTAAAAACCCACCTTATACCAACCTTGAAATTTGACGAAGTCAAGTATTTCAACATGCATTTTACTTAATCAAAATTTGAACAACCATGCTTGGTATACATGTGGTAGCTGCACACAATACTCGGACGACCGAGGTGGTAGCTCTTTCCTCCATGTGGTGGTAGTTTTCACACTCCTCATTGGGATGTAACTCTTTCCACATCTTTTGAGCATTTTACTTTTTCTATGACTCCCCCTCAATTGGCTATCAATTATTTAAGATATAAAGTATTCAACCAAATATTGATCTCGATTTCATACTCGACTAAGCAGTCAAATAAGATAATGACTATACCAAGAGATCATTGAGAGAGAAAAATTGACTTTGATCACTTAGAAGATAATTTAATTAACATAAATGATCATTGCAACAGTGAAATATTATGATGGCAAAAGCATAATAAATTTCTAAATGTGCGAAAAGATGCAATTAAAGTCAATTATGATCTATGCTCAATTAATGTCCTATGTACAAACATAGATAATGAACAAAACAAAAACAAATACAAAACCTATCCTAAGCAAAGGTTTCAAAATGAAGTTTATTTCAAGGAAAGCATTCCAATTGCTTTTCGTAAATGAATAAAACGTTTTTGATCCAAAGGTTTTGTTAGAATGTCAGCTAAATGATCCTCAGTTGAAATATATGAAAGTTGAAGAGTATTTGATTCAACTAGCTCTCTAAGAAAATGATATCTAAGTTCAATATGTTTTGTTCTAGAGTGCAACACAGGGTTTTTAGAAATGTTAATTGCACTTGTGTTGTCACAAAGAATTGTTACCGAAGATGCTGAAATGCGGAAGTCGCTCAATACGCTTTTCATCCAAATGAGTTGAGTTGAGCAACTTCCAGCTGAAATGTATTCCGCTTCGGCAGTCGAGAGTGCTATGCAATTCTGCTTTTTACTGTGCCATGCAACAAGGCAATGGCCAAGATAGAAGCATGCACCACTCGTGCTTTTCCGATCATCCACTGATCCTGCCCAATCGGCATCTGAGTATCCAACAATATCCAGACTTGTTCCCATAGGATACCAAATTCCGAAATTAATTGATCCTTTGATATACCGGATGATCCTTTTCACCGCTTTCAGGTGAACCTCCTTTGGTGCTGATTGATATCTCGCGCAAATCCCAACACCAAAAGATATATCCGGGCGACTAGCCGTGAGGTAAAGTAGACTTCCAATCATACTTCTATACAGTTTCTCGTCTACATTCTCACTATGTGATTCACTTCCAAGTCCCTTGTGGCTAGTTCCCATTGGAGTTGGAAAATCTTTACAATTTTCTAGATCAAACTTTTTGACCAACTCCATTGCATACTTGGATTGACTCAAGTGAATACCTTCATCATTTTGCTTAATTTGCAATCCAAGAAAATAAGTCAATTCGCCCATCATGGACATCTCAAATTTGCTTTCCATGGTCTCCGCGAATTTAGAAGCATCATTATCTCTTGTTGCGCCAAATACTATGTCATCGACATATATTTGTGCTACAATGAAATTGTTTTGATAATGCTTCACAAAGAGAGTTCTGTCAGCTCCCCCTCGAGTATAGCCCTTCTCCAAAAGGTGCTTTGTTAACCTTTCGTACCATGCTCGCGGTGCTTGTTTCAGACCGTAAAGAGCCTTTTTCAAACGAAAGACATGGTTAGGTTGTTTATGATCTACAAAACCTTTCGGTTGAGCCACATAAACTTCCTCATTTAAAAAACCATTTAGAAATGCGCTCTTAACGTCCATTTGAAATAATTTGATTTTGAAATGACAAGCAATAGCAAATAGTATACGAATGGACTCGAGTCTAGCTACAGGGGCGAATGTTTCGTCAAAGTCTATACCTTCTACTTGAGAGTAGCCTTGAGCAACTAATCGTGCCTTGTTCCTGATGATAGTACCATCCTCATTTTTCTTGTTCTTGAAGATCCATTTGGTACCTATCACATTGTGTTGCTGTGGAGGCTTCGTTAATTCCCAGACTTTGTTTCGCTCAAATTGATGGAGCTCTTCCTGCATTGCTTTAATCCAGTAGTCATCCTGAAGAGCTTCATCTATGTTCTTTGGTTCGATTAAAGATACATAGCAAGCGAATCCACAAACCAACTGCCTCCGAGTTCTGACTCCTTCTTGTGGATCTCCAATAATATTCGATTCCGGATGATCCTTGGAGATTCGTAACGTTTGTTGAAACGGAGTACTCGGAGATACATGAGATGATTCCTGCACATCAGATAAACTAGAAGTGCCATTAGATGCATCATTAATATTGGAAGTATTATCATGAGAAGATGCACTAGCAGGAGAATCATCATCTAGAGAGATATCGAGGGTAGATTTTCCAGATCCAAAGTGAAAAGCTTCATCTACTTTAACATTTATAGATTCTACGATCGTCTTAGATTCCAAGTTAAAAACTCGATATGCTCTACTATTAGTAGAATACCCCAAGAAAATCCCTTCGTCACTTCGTGAGTCAAACTTTCCAAGGTTTTCACAGTCACGTAAAATGTAACACCGACTCCCGAAGATGCGAAAATATTTGATGTTGGGTTTTCTACCACACCATAGTTCTATGGTGTATTTAACGTTCCCGGGCGCAAGAACACTCGATTAATGACATAGACAGCGGTGTTCACAGCTTCAGCCCAAAAATGTAGCGGTAAATTCCGGCTATGAAGCATCACACGCGCCATCTCTTGAACAACCCTGTTCTTGCGCTCGACAACACCATTCTGTTGAGGTGTATAGGGTGCAGAGAATTCATGCTTAATACCGTTTGAAGTACAAAAGTCAATGAATTTTGAATTAATGAATTCTCCACCTCTATCACTTCTAACACGAATGATCTTTTCATTCTTTTCAATCATAATACGAAGGCAAATCTCGTGAAAAGAATCAAAAGTATCAGCTTTCTCTTTTAAAAATGCTACCCAAGAATACCGAGAGAAATCATCAACCAATAAAAAAATATACCATTTACCTCCCAAAGATGGTTGACGGGTCGGCCCCATTAAGTCCATGTGCAAAAGTTCCAAGGGCCGTTTTGTACCAACGTGGTTCAAGTTCTTGTGTGCAGTCCTAGACTGTTTTCCCTTTTGGCAACCACCACACACAACGTTTTGTTTAAATAAAAGTTTTGGAACCCCCTTGACCACGTCCTTGTTTGAAATTCTAGTAAGTTCCTTAAAATTTAAGTGACCTAGCCTTTCATGCCAAAGAGTTTCATTATTCAAAGTGGCTAAGTTATAATTTTCAGAAAATTTATTAGGAACAACATAACAATTGTTTTCAGATCTAACCCCTTTTAAAAAGAAGACATGGTCCTTATCAGTTACAACGCATTCAACAGAAGAAAAGTTAACTGAAAAACCATTGTCGCAAAGTTGACTTATGCTTATGAGGTTAGTCTTAAGGCCATCAACAAATAAGACGTTTTTCAAAATCGGGCCATCTGGAATAGCTACCGTCCCTTTTCCAACAATTTTGGAAGATCGACCGTCTCCGAAAACAACAAGTCCTCCGGAGATTTTCTCAAGATTTTGAAAACTATTTTTGTCACCGGTCATGTGACGGGAACAACCGCTATCCAGATACCAAGACGAACTATCATATGCATGCAAGGAAACATTGGTAACAAGACAAGGGTAAATTTCACCTTTGCGCACCCAAACCCTTTTGGAGTGCGTCGGTAATGGTCGTGAGGTTATTCTCCTAGGTGAAGGCGTCTTGTCAGATCGATTGCCGCTCCTTGATGATGTCGTCTTGCGCGGTGAACTACCAAGGCTCTTTTCTTTTGAAAGGTTTTGCTTTGATTTCCGGGGAGGCGCCTTTTTGGTAGTCGTTGCAAGAGGTGATTGAGGTGAGCGTTTGACTCCCGTCTTGCAGTTTCTTCTTATGTGCCCTGAAACACCACAACGAAAACATACCTTAGATCTTGACGATCCCAAAGAGGATGAAGTAGGTTTGTTGTCGTTGTTTGTCTTGAATTCCGGTGTCGGAGGAGGAGATACCGACTGAGGCACAAAAACTGTCCCACTCGAACTTGGACTGTTTCCAGTTTGAGTGTATCCGAGGCCGAACCGATTTGATTGACCAAGACCAAGAAGTCTATCCAACTTACTCCTTCCTGAAGAGAATCGCTGTAAGTCATCCTTGAGTTGGAAAATGGTCTTTGTCATTTCCAGGTTATCCTGTCGAGCCTCGTTGTAGAGCTTTGAGAAGTGATTCGCGTTATCCACCAAATTTGTATGTTCCTTCTCAAGTTGCTCATTGGACTCTTGAAGGGAAACATTTGCTTTTATCAGATTTTCCCTTTCCACTTCAAGAGCGTTTGAGAGAGAAGTTGCTCTTTTTGCTTCTTCTTCGAGATCATGCACTCTCCCTCTCAAACTCTTGTTTTGCTTAGCCACTTTCTTTGAATCCCTCAAAAGTCTGTGGTAGGCTAAAGCAAAATCTTCACTTTCCGAATCATCCGATTCATTGTCCGTTGCATTCTTTTCAACAGTGGAGTTGGACAACGACTCGGATGTACTTGCCATAAAGCACATGAAGGGTGAAGATACGGACGCGTGGAATGCGGTGGAGCTCTTTTCTTCATCACTCGAAGATGACTCATTTGACGTTGAGTTGTCATCCCAAGTGACGACTTGCATCGCCTTCTTCTTTGCCGGATACTTGTTAGGACACTCCGTTGCAATGTGGCCGTAGCCTCGACATTTGAAGCATTGTAGTTGTCCTTCTGAACTTTTCTTATCCTTTGAGAAGTTCTCTTGCTTTCTTGACTTGTAACTTGAAGTACCCTTGCCTGTGTTCGACTTTCCGAAGGATGGAGATTTGCTTGAATTGCCCCTTCGAAAGTTGCGGCGAAACTTCCTTGTCAAGAGAGCGAGCTGCTTCTCAAATTCCTCCATAGAAAGGTTCTCGTCATCGTCTGAGGAGGATGTATCCGCGTCTTCTTCCTTAGTTGTTTTCAACGCATAACCTGAAGACTTAGAAGTGGATGCCTTTCCAGAAGAATTGTTAGTAGTAAATGTCATTTCATAAGTTTGTAATGAACCAACTAATTCTTCTACACGTATTTCGTCCGGGTGTTTAATAGTTTCAATGGCAGTAACCTTTGGGCGAAATCGTTCAGGAAGAGTTCTTAAGATCTTTCTTACAATCTTAAATTCTGGAATCTTCTCTCCCAGGTTAGCACATGAGTTTACGATATCTTGCAATCGTGTATAGTAGTCCGTGAAAGATTCATTTTCTGCCATCAAGATAGAGTCAAACTTGCTCGTAAGCATTTGCAGTTTCTGAATCTTCACGAGGTTAGTTCCCTCATGTGTAACCTGAAAAACATCCCAGATTTCTTTCGCAGTCTCACATGCCGAGACGCGAGAGAATTCAGTTTGAGATAAGGCATTAAAAATAGCATTAATTCCCTTGCCATTGTAAGAAGATGAATCTAACTCTTCCTTGGTCCATTTCGACCTAGGTTTTAAGGTGTGAACATCACCAATAAATTCAGTTGGATTAGACCATCCTAATTCAATTGATTGCCACACCCGTTCGTCGATGGAAATTAAAAAGGCTTTCATCCGCACTTTCCAGTACGCATAATTTGTTCCATCGAAGAACGGGGGTCGGTTGATGTTTCCACCTTCAACCATTGTTTACAACCCTATTCCCGCTCTGATACCACTTGTTGGGTTATATGTAATAAGGATCTAAATAGGGGAAAAAAAACACCTAGAGGGGGGTGAATAGGTGTAAACGTATAAACACTCAAAAAATCGTTGCGATAAAAACCCAATGCGGAAATAAAAATAATACGCAAGATTTTTACGTGGAAAACTCCATCACCGGAGTAAAAAACCACGGGACCGATAACACGGCAGAAATCCACTAGAATTAAAACACGTACAAGGTGATTTACCGTACACACTTACGACTCAACCTTTTCCATACGCTCCTAGAGGATCTTCTCCGCTCGCTCCACGACGCTTCTCGAATCCACGATCTGCGCCCAACGCCGAATCCACGGCGTCCAACGTCGAATCCACGACGTCCGACCGAATCCACGGTCTTCACCCAATAGCACCCTTCGAATCCACGAACGTGCCTCGCTCCGAATCCACGAGAGCGGTTGAACCTTGAATCCACAAGGACACGCGAATCCACAAGCCGATTTTTGGGGTAAATCGTTGTTTTTGGTGGTGATGATCCGCCGAATACTTAGATCAAAGATAGATCGGAAATACCATCTAAGTATTCATTAGTTTGATTCAACTCAAGATGTGAGTATGAAAACCTAGAATCAAACTAATCAATATAGATGAAGAAACATAGAGTATTCTCTAATGATTTCCTTTCTTCTCTATATGTGGATCTAGAGCCGTATAAGATGATATATGAAAATGACGGCTATTTGGATTTTCGGCCACCTATGAAAAAGAGTCATAGGGTCTATTTATAGGTTAGAAACCCTAGGAAGGAGATAAGAATCAAAAACCTAACATTTCTGGAAATTTTACGGACGGCGATCCGGATCGGATTAGCTGTGATCCGGATCGTCGTAACGAGTCAGGCAATTCCAGAAAAACGAAGGTTCGGGATCCGGATCGAAGTGCTTGATCCGGATCGTTCATACAGTTCACCAAACATCAACGTTCGGGATCCGGATTGCGAAGCCTGATCCGGATCGTTCAAGGAAGATGGTAAACCCAGTGTTCGGGATCCGGATCAAGAGAGGCTACGATCCGGATTGAACTGGTGTATGAACGAACCACCTTCGGGATCCGGATCGAACAACCTGATCCGGATCCTGAACATGTCCCAAGTCCAGTTTTTGATTTTTATGCAATGAAAGATTCTTCCAAGTGTTTCTACACTACAAGAAGTATTCGGATCACACAAAATCTTTAGTTAAACATACCTGATCCTTTTGAATTCTTCTTTCTTGAGATTGAGTTAAATGATCCAACTTTCTTCACCTTCAATCTTCAAGACTTGAGACTTTCACGAAACTACGCCAACTCAAATTCCGTAACAAACTGCACTGCCGCGCGCCCGCATGGGCTGCCGCGCGCGCCCGCATGGGCTGCCGCAAGGGCAGCACGCGCCCGCATGGGCTGCGCGCGCGCCCGCATGAGCTGCGCGCGCGCCCGCATGGGCTGCGCGCTGCCGCATGCCCGCTGCCGCATGCCCGCATGGGCGGCGGGCGCTGCTGCAGGGCCCCCAGCTGCGCACCACGGCTCTGCCTGAAGCTCCTCCAATGGACAACAAGTCCAAGCAAAACCAAAAATACCCCAAACCAACTAAAATCAAACCTCCAAAAATCCAAGCTCAACCTCCAATGCCAAAAAAAAGCATCTCAAATTACAAAAAAAAACTGCGCTTACCTCTCTCACAAATCCGTCGCGCGCCGCTCGTCGCGAACTCCGCTCGGCTTCCGATCGTAAGTCCACCATTGCATCTCCCTTGCAAACCCTCTCATTTATAATTTTTCTCTTCATTTTTCATCACCTTAATCCTTCATTCTCCATTTTTTTTCCTTTCCTCTGTTCCAACCCCAAATCCTCTGCTTTGCTCTTAAGAGGAAGACGATGACATGGCAACTTAAATTAAGGTGCTTAATTAAGGTGTGTGTGGTAGGTAGCAGTAATAAATGCACCCCAACAAAATATCTCCAGTGCACTTAGTTCCAATCTCTCTCTCACATTCTCTAATTTTTTTTCCTCACAGACTAATCTCACTAATTAAATAATTAATTAATTAATCCATCAAAAACCCCCGCCAACTCACTTTTTGCCTTCGGGGACTCCGCACCAGTCCGGAAGCTCCCGAACTCCGCTGTAAACACAAAGTACACCTGTTCCAAGTATTCCCAAATTTTCTGCACTCCACTGTGAAGTCGAGGCTTCCCTGAAGCCAGTCCTCTATCGGCGCACAATGCCCGGAAAACCCTGAATCAAGCTGGGGCTTCCGCGTAGATCTGAATCAACCCGAACTCATCTGTAAACACATATAGAACACGCTCGAGGCAATTTCCTCCGCACCACGCCATCTTGCGAGGTCGGTGCGCTCTACAAAATCTCGGTACTCTACACTCTCCCCCCCTTAAAAGGGTTTCGTCCTCGAAACCAGAATAAATCCATAACTCAGGAGGGTGACTCAAAACAAATAGGGACAGGAAACACTTATCTCATCCTCAGGCTCTCAAGTGGCCGTTCTCACTCACCAAGATGGCTCCACTTAACCTTCGCCAAGGTATAACCCTACTGCAAAATTCTACTGTCTCATCAGCAAGAATTGCATCGGTCGATCCCGATAACTCAATCATCGTCCATTTCCAAGGAAGTGAAATCCAAAACATGCCAAGGATCAAATACACTTCTTCCAGTCAGATAAAATTCGCGGATCCAACTCCCCGCATAAGCTCAAGTCTATATATATATCTCTGCGGCTAGTGGCTTCCAAAACCGAGATTTCCAAATCCAACTCTAAGCCTCCAATAGGCACAACTCACTCGTTGCTCCTTAGCAACTACAAACTCAAGTTCCACCATACATCTCTCACGTCCATTCATTGAAGAAAAGTTCAACATCGGGAACAATGTTCAATTTCCAACTCTCAAATCCCAAGTTCCAAAAGTGGCGACCACTGTTCGAACACCACATTCCAAGGCTGCACTGCTCGCCTAGCCAAGGTGTACTAACCCTAAAATCCTCGCCGGGATAATATTATATCATATCAATCCCACATCTTAATAACTCTATCCACCGGCGTTGCCTCAACCAAAATCCTCCTGAGTAGCCAAGTACTTCAGGTTGAGGGTCTACGAGTAACTCAATTCTCCCTCTAACACTGGCAAACATCTACATTCAAGCTGGTATCATCCTCAGCTTTACTTCTTCCAAGTCACTCCGGAAATAAACCAAATATCCACGACGAGTACTACCACCAACCCGTCCAAACACAGCTGGAACTCTCAATTTCCTCACATCCAAAAGGCCGCCGGGCCTTAGTCAATCCACTTGACCGCAATGAAAGCTCAGAAAACCCCTACCGGGTCCTGAACACTATCCGGGCACAGCCCTCGGCTGTAATGTTCCATATTGTTATCAATCTCACGAAGGGCATCAGCCGAAACACAGCCCAAATCTGTCTGTGTTCGAACCATCCAAGAACTCTCACCGTTGTTTACTCACAACGTGGCATCACCACCGTGTATCAACGGTGTGGCATCATACTCAAGTATCCATCTCTCGGATCCTCACTGTCTTATTCCCACGACGTGGTACTGGGTAACACGGACCTCTCAATCCATCAAATCCCACAGCTGCACTATCAACTCTCACTCTCTATCTCGTAGGTGATACTCCAATAAGTGCTACCATAGTCGGCGAAGCTTCCAAAACTACGTCAATCACTATCTAAATCTCAATCTCACTAAGCGGCGGCTTCAATATCAGATCAGGTAGATTTTCACCTGGGATCACACGGCGATAAAGATATTCCTTAATCCTGGTGCCGCCGTAAGCACCTCCCCTACAGTCGCTCGTGAAGCGGTATGATCACCACCCAAACTCCATCGCTCTAGCTTTCTCTAAAAGCGAATTCCTCCTGACCAGGTCCACGGAGGGTCAATGTCCTCTCTCGACAAACCAAGATAGGACAACGCTGGGGAAACCAATCCCTGGCTAACTTCATATCCATATCTTGGAGCTGACGTAGGACTAAACACTCAAGGAATCAAATCCGATGTCCTATCTGCACTGGGCAGGACTGGCAACACTCATCCATGTGCTTCACGTGATCTGAAATTTGATCCTGACGTGCACAGCCATTAGTCCTCACACTGGCCCACACGAAGATACCCCTGCTCTACTGAAACACGCACATGCGGCGTTGGCATCACTATGCTCTAACTCCGATGACTAAAAGAAAGTTCACGCCTGGTAGAACACGATCTGATATACGGGCGCTCTCCAGCCAGCTGTACAAACTCATCCACTAGACGATGGTGGCCATCGCTCAAACTGCCTCGGCATCACGGCTCTATCAGCCTACCGGTCAATCGGATGAATCTCTTCATCCCAAAAGGGCAGTAGGGTGCCGTCGCAAGCGACAAATCCATGAGCACAACTCTGGGATACCCTGCCTGAGAATGCCCTGACTATCTTTATGAAGAACGTCGCCCCTTGGACAAAATCACTAATCCTTGGTTAATCCATCTAGCTTACACAATTCTGCATCTGAAGTCGACGCTCGCCGAGATTACCCCAAGTGATAGATAGCCCGATGCAGTCCCCTCTCAATCCGATCTACCTCCTGGGTCTCATCTTGGGCAACACGGGGCTCACTGCTCAACGATCGCAGAAACTCGCTCCAGGTCATCAACTACGCTCCCGGCGGTCCAGCAGGTCGAACTCGACGCCACCCATTCTCGACATCCTTTTTCCAAAAGTGCATGACCAAGCGCCCTGATGCTTTTCCTGGATGCACAAACCCTCGAACAGCTCTTCCGTAGCAGTGATTCAGTTCTCGGCCTCCCAAGGCTCCAAACTCTTACCCGAAATCTGTAGGGGATGGAACTGGATGAAGTAAAACGACCGGTCAGCAACCTCTCGCTGCTTCAGCACCATCAATGGTGCGATCAGGGTCGAAGTCGACGACGTCGCAGCCGGAAGTACTACTGATGATACCCCGGGAGATGCCCTTAGCTTCAGCATGTGCATCACGCGCTCCAAATTCTCTTCCTGGCGCCGTAACGCCTCAACGTAATGGCTACCTGGGCCTGAAACTCTCAGACCTCACTCTGCTCTATCCATTTAGCCTTCCGCTGTTCGACTCCTCATCCAAGGTCAAACACGCCCTCGCCGCTGCACGACGTCTCGGAAGCATCAAAACCACTGCAACAGAACAAACATTAGGACCAAAACTCTCTCGACCCAATCAAGCGAAAGTCTAAACATGTTAACCTTTCTAAAGTATTATGTTGTCTGCAGCCAACATAATCATCTTTAGAGAAATAACATGTAAGGTCACTCACCCCAATCCTCTGGGGGAGGTACAAACTCAATCAGGACTCTCGCTAAAGTCACGTCTCTCACGACAGTCATCCTACTGTCCAACCAAGCCTAGGGTCTCTAAGTCCTCAACGACCTATATTCCTAGGCTCTGATACCACCTAAATCTGTCACGCCCCGGGGTCCAAACTGCGACCCGGGCTCGCCAACAAATCCGCCATCTGTACGAAAACTGCCGCACAGACGAAGCGTCTACCCTGCAAGTCAGATCTATAGCTAAAGACATGTATCAGAGCTGAAATTAAAACCCAAAAGCTATAGAATAAAACTGAACATCTGGAAAAGTAAAATCTCCACTAGTACACAAAACCTCAAGGTACAAAGTCTCACAGGAATAAAACAAATACTATCCTCACAAGTCTCACAGAATGTCCAATACAAAAGTGAAAACATAAAATACACCGGGTACATCTACCTCAGACTCTCAATGCTGGTAAGGAACTAATCGGCCGCGTCCTCACCTCGATCTGCTGTCTCCGCGCGAACCAAGCCGGAACAGCTGCCTCAACCTGTCACCGCAGCGGGTGTGAGATCTACTGCAGAAGGCAGATCTCAGTGGGTACCATCCCAAAATCCACGGTATGCCCACTAAGTCTACTGGAGGCAAAACAGATAGGTATGCAGATAGATAGATAATGGATAAATAATGGTAAGCTGAAATAAAGAACTACAGCTAGAAAGTCACAATCATAAGGCTCCAAAGGAAACTCTACCAATAACACGATATGCATACACTCTCTACTGCTAAGATGCCTCGGTATCAATGCTCAAAGGAAAGAAACCATCTATGAACATAATATGAAACCACCCGCTCATATCACCCAATCCCAAGGACTGCCAAATCTGGCTCAGTCCAGCCTGCGCCCGTCGTCTAGGAACGCACCTGCCCACTACCACGCGTCCACAAGAGGACGGGATTTACGTGGGGCGTCCTAAACTGACTATCACAATCTCACGCAAAGTGACCCCATGGTAACTCGGCCAGGGGTATCAAGCGACCTCTAGTATATGAACTAGGCGCATATCCAAAGTGACCCCATGGTAACTCGGCCAGGGGTATCAAGCGACCTCTAGTATATGAACTAGGCGCATATCCACATCGTAGCCTCGTCAGGCTCGGTATCATCATCGCACCCGGGGCGTATGTCACGCCCCAGGGTGGAAACTGCCACCCGGGCTCGCCAACAGATCCGCCATCTGTACGGAAACTGCCGTAGAGACGAAGCGTCTAACCTACAGAAAGAAACAACTACAGTATACAGATATCAGAGAGCTGAAAGTAGACTACTAAAACTGAAGTCCAAACACTGTACAACTGAAAATAATACAATATCCATCTCCCCAAATACTATCATATACAAAATCCTCTGATACAAAACTCAAAAGGGAGATATCTCCAATAAGTACATCAGTGTACAAGCCCTCGATACAAGAAAATATCCTCACTACATCAGTCTCTAAAACTGTAAAATAACGTACAACTCTATACCTCTCTACAAAGGTCTCTCAACAGAGGAAGAAGAAGTAAACTATCAACCGAAGCTCTCCTCTGAAGGGGGGGTACCGCTACACTCCAACGACGGGTAGGGAACTAGCTTGCGACTCCCTCGCCTCGGTCCGAAGGATCAGCAACAGGAGCACAGGAACAGAAGAAGAAGTCCCTGGGGAAAAGACACCACGACGGGTGTGAGAACTACTTCCCACAGTAGTTCTCAGTGGGTACCGTCAACAAGCCCAACGGTCTGCCCACTAAGTCTACTAGAGGCAAAAGATAACAGGCAAAGAAATCTGAAAGAAAAGCTGGAAACTACTCTACAGCTACCATGCCTCTATCTAAACACTCAAAAGTGGAACAGATGAAAGTAAAAGAGACCACTCGCACCCAAGGTGCTCAATCGACCCAAACGAACTGACTACCTCAAAGGTCCAGTCAAGCCTGCGCCCGTCGACTAGGAACGCTCCTGCCCACTACCACACATCCACATGAGGACGGGATTTACGTGGGGCGTCCTGTCCTACTAACTCATCCCTCGCGCAAAACTGCCTCAACAGGCCCATCGTTGCCTCAACTGCGGAAAACTGCCTCAACAGGCCAACCATCGTATCCGCAGCGGCATCTCAGGACGCGACTCCAACTGAGTAGAACGGCGCGGCATAGAGTATCAAACATTGGCATATGCAGGCTAGTCAAAATCCACGCTCACTCTCAGAATGGTAGGGCTCAAGATCCCCAAATACCTCGCACAACAGTCGGAGCACTCTCGACGACTCAGCTGCTCGGCTAACTCGAAACACGAGACACTAGCCTCTCCAACGGCTCGCAGCATAAGGCTCACTGGCTGGAGATACTCCACAGCCAGGAACGACCCACAACTCGGGGTAACAAAACAGGTCGGACAACACTCAACGACCTGGGACCACCGTCAACCCCAACGGTTCCCAACAAGACGGACCGGAAGATACTCGACGGCCCGGGACTGCCGTCTGCGCAACGGCTCCCTCCACGACGGCACAACAGGGAAACAAGACCTCCCGGGACTACCGTTTACCCAAACGGCTCCCGGCACAGATAAGCAACCCAGTACAACTACCAGACTCCACTCTGCTCCCAGGCAAGAGTGTAAAATCATCCCACACTAAAAGCAAGTCCCGACCTCTCGGCCCACTACCCGGGCGAGAAAACACAATGTCCAGGGACGAAGGTACAGTGTGGATGTCTAAGCATAAATAACCCTAGCCCAAGTGAGGGTTTTCTACTAGTCTGGTTGCACATACAACATATGACGGGGGTGCTAGGTCAAGTTCCAAGATAACTATATTAACAGATAATAAAAGGAATAACAATTCCTACAATCTAGCATACTACACAATGAAATAACTATCATGCATAGTCCTACATCAGTAGAAAAACTGTACAGTCCATAAAACTTGGAGATAAGGCCACCCACCTCGATTTGCCACCAATTGCTCGTAGACACTTACAATTGGCCTCCACGCGATCCGCACGCAAAACGATGTCCGCTGCCGGAGTCGCACGCAAAACGGAGCACGGTGCCGGAATCCGCACGCCAAACGGAGTCCGCACGGAAAACGATGTCCGCTGTCGGAGTCCGCACGCAAAACAGTGCACGATGCCAGGATTCGCACGCAAAACGGAGTCCGCACGCAGAACGGTGCACGGTGCCGGAGTCCGCACGCAAAACGGTGCACGGTGCCAGGATCCGCACGCAAAACGGAGTCCGCACGCAAAACGGTGCACGGTGCCGGAGTCCGCACGCAAAACGGTGCACGGTGCCAGGATCCGCACGCAAAACGGAGTCCGCACGCAGAACGGAGCACGGTGCCGGAGTCCGCACGCAAAATAGTGCACGGTGCCCAACACAGAAAGGAGCAAGAGGGTCAGTTACAGTCTAAAATATCGCCCCAAAAACTGTACAAAAATACAGTAAAACCAACACACGGGACCCACCCGACTACGCCGCCGTCGCCGCAACGCCCCCATCGGAAGCCTCGCGCGCTACACGAGGCCCGCGACGCGAAACGCCAACTCCCACAACCTCCTCCCTCACTCTTCCTCTCGCTCGGTTGGAGAAGAAAACGAAAGAAGGAAAAGGAGGTGGCTTGCGGGGAGGAAGAAGGAGAAGAAGAAGAGAAAGGGAGAGAGAGGGGTCCACGGTGCACCGGTCCACGGTGCACCGGCCGGTCCACCGCACCCGCTCGGGTGCACCAGGACCAGGCAAAGAGGCGGCGGCCACGTGGCCGAATCCCCGCATGCCACGCGGGCGCTCAGCTCACGCGCCACACGGGCGCGTGACACCGTGCCGCCCACAGGCGCGGGACACGCGCCCGTGACACGGGCGCGCTCCCCTGCGCCCGCGCGGGCGCCAACGGGGGTCCGCCACGTGGCGGCCCCCCACGTGGCCCGCGCAGGAGGCGCGTCTCCCCGCGCCCCCCCCCCTGACGCGCTGCTGCGCGTCCCGTCACGCGGCCGCCTCGAATGGCGCACCGCCGTTTCCTCGCGACCCGTGCCGTGCACACCTCGATAAACGTGCCGTTTTGCCTCGAAAAACGCGCACTTCATCCGGGCTCCAAATCCAACAAATAAATAGTCCATTCTTAGCGATTTCGCGCGCTGAATCCAAAAACGATGTCCATTTCTCCAAATTCTCACCCAAAAATTTGCCGAATGCCCACTCGATCCGATTTTCGCGCCGGGTCCATTTTTAAAGTCCGATTTGCCCAATTCCAACTCTAAAAATTCCCGAAGGCGACCGGAGAGGTAAACTTTTATCCGCACTTCACCCGGAGTCTAATTTTGACATCTGAAACGCGCGGAATCACTTCTAAACACCCGACGGGTCCTCCAACTTCCCACGGGGTCTCAATTTAAGCCCGAAGTCCACCACTTGTGTCCAATTTGCATGCAACCCACGCAGGCCTCCAGTGATGCAAGCAAATCCCAATTTGCATCACAAATCCATTTCTGGGCCCCCAACACGCGCACCAACACCCCCAACGGCGACCGAAAGCTGCCCAACAACCAGCAACCCTACGCGGGGGATTCCGGGACCTCACATCCTCCCCCACTAAAAGAATGTTTCGTCCTCGAAACTAGATCAAGCCCATCAGGAGTCAAGAATACCACGGCTAGGTATCTAACAATACGCCTCCAACTCCCCCACTCGCTCCTCGTGATTACTCCGCAACAACAACAACAAGTACGGTATTACCCGATGTGCAATTCTCTCATCTCTCGAGCCAAAAATTGCAACGGGCATCCCTCGTACTCCAATAATCACAGATCTCAAAGGGGCAAGTAAATCACGGGCGAGGAAAAAAATCGCATCACTACTGAGCTGAGACGTGAAAAACCAAGGGCTCCACTAAAAGGCTGGGGGAAAACTGAAATAACCACAAGTGTAATACGCACCAAACCACAACATGGTGCCACCCTCAACAAGACGACCCGAAGCATACCCGCAGACTCGTCCAATAAGGAAGGGAAATCCAATAAGTTGGGATCTTCACTCGGTCACTTCCCGATCCAAAACCACCCGAGTGGACTACTCAACTACAGGCTACCCTCAAAAGGGATCCTCAAGAGACACAATCTCGTGCCACAGTTGGTCGCTCAACATGCTATCATAACCCCAACGGACCCACGGGTCGAAGTCGATCCCTCAACTCATAAAGAACACCCTGACGGGGACCAAACCGTCGGTGAACGGGACTGAAAACTGGCTCACAAGGCGATCATAAAGCTGATGCCCAACTCGCGGTCAAAAGTCCGAAACATCCAAAAGACTCTCACCATTGTGTACCTACAACGTGGCATCACTGCCGTGCACCCACGGCGTGGCATTACTGCCGTGTACCAACGGCGTGGCCTCACTGCCGTGCGCCAACGGCGTGGCATCACCACCGTGTATCAACGGTGTGGCATCACCACCGTGTATCAACGGTGTGGCATCACTGCCGTGTATCAACGGCGTGGCATCACCACCGTGTATCAACGGCGTGGCATCACCACCGTGTATCAACGGTGTGGTATCACCACCGTGTATCAACGGTGTGGCATCACCACCGTGTATCAACGGTGTGGCATCACTGCCGTGTATCAACGGTGTGGTATACTCAAGCATCAAGGCCTCAGATCTTCACAGCCCTATACCCAACACTACCCCGAAAACCTGGAGCTGAGGAAGGGCCAAAAGATCAACAGGCAAAAACTAGGGCCCCAACTGCACTGGGCAGGATCAATAACTCCCATCTATGTGCAATACGTGATCAGGTATCTGAACCTCACGAGCACAAGCTAAAGGTCCTATCTCTAGCCCATACATCAATGCAAATGCCCTAGCACTCTCACAGCTATGTCGGAGAACCCTCAACGACTCAACTCACAGCAACACCCCCCCTCATAGGCGAGAAGAACCGACTGACGCGGCAAAGATCCAAAAATCCCGATAGACCGGTGCCTAGAACCCCAACCAACAAGAACAGACTCTAGGCTCAGTCTATCGAAGTTTTCGCTTCTTTACCGTTCAGGGATTCGGTCCCTCTCGTTTAAAGCGGGAAACTATGTCAACAAGCAACTCACGGCTGGAGACGCTCCCGGTAGTCCATCAGGACGAACTCGACGCCATCAAATCTCGGCGTCCTATCGGATCATCTCAATCTCACTAAAATAACCACCTGGTAACTTGGCCGGAGGTGAAAATCGCATCAACAGGCCAAACCTTCGCCACTCACTAGGCGGCAATCGCCACTCATTGGGCGGCATCGCCACTCACTGGGCGGCATCGCCCCTCACTGGGCGGCATCGCCTCTCACTGGGCGGCATCGCCCCTCACTGGGCGGCATCGCCCCTCACTGGGCGGCATCGCCTCTGGTAGCTCGGCCAGAGGAAAGTATCCTCCTGGTAACTCGGCCAGGGCAAACTGTCCTCCTGGTAACTCGGCCAGTGATAATTATCCATCTGGTAACTCGGGCCAGTGATAATTATCCATCTGGTAACTCGGCCAGTGATAATTATCCATCTGGTAACTCGCCAGTGATAATTATCCATCTGGTAACTCGGCCAGTGATAATTATCCATCTGGTAACTAGGCAGTGATAATTATCCATCTGGTAACTCGGCCAGTGATAATTATCCATCTGGTGACTCGGCCAGTGATAATTATCCATCTGGTAACTCGGCCAGTGATAATTATCCATCTGGTAACTCGGCCAGTGATAATTATCCATCTGGTAACTCGGCCAGGGAAAACGCCTTCCTGGTAACTCAGCCAGGGAAAATGCCCTCCCTGGTAACTCAGCCAGGGAAAATGCCCTCCTGGTAACTCAGCCAGGGAAAACGCCCTCCTGGTAACTCAGCCAGGGAAAATGCCCTCCTGGTAACTCAGCCAGGGAAAACGTCCTCCTGGTAACTCAGCCAGGGAAAATGCCCTCCTGGTAACTCAGCCAGGGGAAAAACGCCCTCCTGTAACTCAGCCAGGGAAAACGCCCTCCTGGTAACTCAGCCAGGGAAAACGCCCTCCTGGTAACTCAGCCAGGGAAAATGCCCTCCTGGTAACTCAGCCAGGGAAAACGCCCTCCTGGTAACTCAGCCAGGGAAAACGCCATCCTGGTAAACTCAGCCAGGAAAAACGCCCTCCTGGTAACTCAGCCAGGGAAAACGCCCTCCTGGTAACATCAGCCAGGGAAAACGCCCTCCTGGTAACTCAGCCACGGAAAACATCCTCCTGGTAACTCAGCCAGGGAAAATGCCCTCCTGGTAACTCAGCCAGGGAAAACGCCCTCCTGGTAACTCAGCCAGGGAAAACTTCCTCCTGGTAACTCAGCCAGGGAAAACTTCCTCTGGTAACTCAGCCAGGGAAAATGCCCTCCTGGTAACTCAGCCAGGGAAAATGCCCTCCTGGTAACTCAGCCAGGGCGGGGTGTGTCCCTTTTCACAACACGACGTCACAGGGGTATCGCAACCCACTGCACAACTACAAACGTCAGGACACAACAACCATACGACCCAATCCAGCGAAAGTCTAAGACATGTCATCCATTCCATAGCATTATGTTGTCTGCAACCAACATAATCGATTAGGAGAATAAACATGCCAAACTCTCATCCCGTCTCTTGGGAGAGGTAAAAACTCAATCAGGACTCTCGCTAAAAGTCACGACTCTCACGTAGTCATCCTAATGTCCAACCGCAAGCCTAGGGTTTCTAAGTCCATCACGACCTACAACCTAGGCTCTGATACCACTCTAATCTGTCACGCCCCGGGGTGGAAACTGCCACCCGGGCTCGCCAACAGATCCGCCATCTGTACGGAAACTGCCGTACAGACGAAGCGTCTAACCTGCAGAAAGAATCAACTACAGTATACAGATATCAGAGAGCTGAAAGTAGACTACTAAAACTGAAGTCCAAACACTGTACAACTGAAAATAATACAATATCCATCTCCCCAAATACTATCATATACAAAATCCTCTGATACAAAACTCAAAAGGGAGATATCTCCAATAAGTACATCAGTGTACAAGCCCTCGATACAAGAAAATATCCTCACTACATCAGTCTCTCAAACTGTAAAATAAAGTACAACTCTATACCTCAACAAAGGTCTCTCAACAGAGGAAGAAGAAGTAAACTATCTACTGAAGCTCTCCTCTGAAGGGGGGTACCGCTACACTCCAACGACGGGTAGGGAACTAGCTCGCGACTCCCTCGCCTCGGTCCGAAGGATCAGCAACAGGAACAGGAACAGAAGAAGAAGTTCCTGGGGGAAAAGACACCACGACGGGTGTGAGAACTACTTCCCACAGTAGTTCTCAGTGGGTACCGTCAACAAGCCCAACGGTC
Organism: Tillandsia leiboldiana; assembly: GCA_029204045.2. NCBI lineage: Eukaryota > Viridiplantae > Streptophyta > Magnoliopsida > Poales > Bromeliaceae > Tillandsia > Tillandsia leiboldiana. Next base: position 32,589,115 of record CM055068.1, on the reverse strand, counting down.
TGCCCACTAAGTCTACTAGAGGCAAAAGATAACAGGCAAAGAAATCTGAAAGAAAAGCTGGAAACTACTCTACAGCTACCATGCCTCTATCTAGACACTCAAAAGTGGAACAGATGAAAGTAAAAGAGACCACTCGCACCCAAGGTGCTCAATCGACCCAAACGAACTGACTACCTCAAAGGTCCAGTCAAGCCTGCGCCCGTCGACTAGGAACGCTCCTGCCCACTACCACACATCCACATGAGGACGGGATTTACGTGGGGCGTCCTGTCCTACTAACTCATCCCTCGCGCAAAACTGCCTCAACAGGCCCATCGTTGCCTCAACTGCGGAAAACTGCCTCAACAGGCCAACCATCGTATCCACAGCGGCATCTCAGGACGCGACTCCAACTGAGTAGAACGGCGCGGCATAGAGTATCAAACATTGGCATATGCAGGCTAGTCAAAATCCACGCTCACTCTCAGAACGGTAGGGCTCAAGATCCCCAAATACCTCGCACAACAGTCGGAGCACTCTCGACGACTCAGCTGCTCGGCTAACTCGAAACACGAGACACTAGCCTCTCCAACGGCTCGCAGCACAAGGCTCACTGGCTGGAGATACTCCACAGCCAGGAACGACCCACAACTCAGGGTAACAAAACAGGTCGGACAACACTCAACGACCTGGGACCACCGTCAACCCCAACGGTTCCCAACAAGACGGACCGGAAGATACTCGACGGCCCGGGACTGCCGTCTGCGCAACGGCTCCCTCCACGACGGCACAACAGGGAAACAAGACCTCCCGGGACTACCGTTTACCCAAACGGCTCCCGGCACAGATAAGCAACCCAGTACAACTACCAGACTCCACTCTGCTCCCAGGCAAGAGTGTAAAAGCATCCCACACTAAAAGCAAGTCCCGACCTCTCGGCCCACTACCCGGGCGAGAAAACACTATGTCCAGGGATGAAGGTACAGTGTGGATGTCTAAGCATAAATAACCCTAGCCCAAGTGAGGGTTTTCTACTAGTCTGGTTACACATACAACATATGACGGGGGTGCTAGGTCAAGTTCCAAGATAACTATATTAACAGATAATAAAAGGAATAACAATTCCTACAATCTAGCATACTACACAATGAAAAAACTATCATGCATAGTCCTACATCAGTAGAAATACTGTACAGTCCATAAAACTTGGAGATAAGGCCACCCACCTCGATTTGCCACCAATTGCTCGTAGACACTTGCAATTGGCCTCCACGCGATCCGCACGCAAAACGATGTCCGCTGCCGGAGTCCGCACGCAAAACGGAGCACGGTGCCGGAATCCGCACGCCAAACGGAGTCCGCACGCAAAACGATGTCCGCTGCCGGAGTCCGCACGCAAAACGGTGCACGGTGCCAGGATCCGCACGCAAAACGGAGTCCGCACGCAGAACGGTGCACGGTGCCGGAGTCCGCACGCAAAAAGGTGCACGGTGCCAGGATCCGCACGCAAAACGGAGTCCGCACGCAAAACGGTGCACGGTGCCGGAGTCCGCACGCAAAACGGTGCACGGTGCCAGGATCCGCACGCAAAACGGAGTCCGCACGCAGAACGGTGCACGGTGCCGGAGTCCGCACGCAAAACGGTGCACGGTGCCCAACACAGAAAGGAGCAAGAGGGTCAGTTACAGTCTAAAATATCGCCCCAAAAACTGTACAAAAATACAGTAAAACCAACACACGGGACCCACCCGACTGCGCCGCCGTCGCCGCAACGCCCCCATCGGAAGCCTCGCGCGCTCCACGAGGCCCGCGACGCGAAACGCCAACTCCCACACCTCCTCCCTCACTCTTCCTCTCGCTCGGTTGGAGAAGAAAACGAAAGAAGGAAAAGGAGGTGGCTTGCGGGAAGGAAGAAGGAGAAGAAGAAGAGAAAGGGAGAGGGGGTCCACGGTGCACCGGTCCACGGTGCACCGGCCGGTCCCCTCACCCGCTCGGGTGCACCAGGACCAGGCAAAGAGGCGGCGGCCACGTGGCCGAATCCCCGCACGCCACGCGGGCGCTCAGCTCACGCGCCACATGGCGCGTGACACCGTGCGCCCACAGGCGCGGGACACGCGCCCGTGACACGGGCGCGCGCCCCTGCGCCCGCGCGGGCGCCAACGGGGGTCCGCCACGTGGCGGCCCCCACGTGGCCCGCGCCGGGCGGCGTCTCCCCGCGCCCCCCCCCCCCCCCCCCTGCAGCGCGACGCGCGTCCCGTCCGCGGCCGCCTCGAATGGCGCCACCGCCTTTTCCTCTGACCCGTGCGCGTGCACACCTCGAAACATGCCGTTTGCCTCACAAAATGCCACTTCATCCGTGCTCCAATCACAAATCAATAGTCCTTCCTTCGATTCCGCGCTGAATCCCAAAATACGTGTCCATTTCTCCAAATTCTCACCCAAAATTTGCCGATGCCCCTCGATCCGATTTTCGCGCCGTTCCATTTTTGTAAAGTCGATCTGCCCAATTCCAACTCTTAATAAATATCCTGAAGGCGACCGGAGAGGTAACTTTTATCCGGACTTCACCCGATTCTAATTTTGACATCTGAACCGCGAAATCACTTCTAACCCCGACTGGTCCTCAATTCCCACGGGGTCTCAATTTAAGCCATAAGTCCACCACTTGTGTCCAATTTGCGCGCAACCCACGCAGGCCTCCAGTGATGCAAGCAAATCCCATTTGCATCAACAAATCCATTTCTGGTCCCTCCAACACGCGGCACCACCCCCCCACCGGCGACCGAAGCTTGCCCACAACCAGCAACCCTACGCGGGGGATTCCGGGGACCTCACAGCGTAGCGCGAGGGGAGCGACCCTCACCGAACTCAGTATCACATCTGTCGTCGATGTCTCAATAGGCGGCACATACATGCCTAATCATGATACCAGCTCGGTAACCAATGCTCAGAAGGACACTCGTCGTAAAGACTCCCGACTCCACAAGAAAAACCCAAACCTCCAAATCTGTCGGAGACCCCTCAACGCCTCAATCTGATAATGCGCAACTCATGGCTAAGTCGGGAAACCTCCACGACTCGATCTGCCATAACCCA
>CM055068.1:32432791-32585940 GCA_029204045.2 Tillandsia leiboldiana | reverse complement strand
AACCTCCAAAAGATCCAAGCTCGAACCTCCAATGCCAAAAAAAAGCATCTCAAATTACAAAAAAAAAAACTGCCCTTACCTCTCTCCACAATCCGTCGCGCGCACGCTCGGTCGCACCTCCTCTCGGCTTCCGATCGTAAGTCCACCATGCATCCCCTTGCAAACCCTCATTCATTTATAATTTTCTCTTCATTTTTTCATCACCTTTAATCCTTCAGTCGCCTTTTTTTTTCTTCCTCTGTTCCAGACCCAAATCCGTCTGCTTTGCTCTAAGAGGAAGACGATGACATGCAACTTAAATTAAGGATGCTTAATTAAGGTGTGTGTGGTAGGGTGCAGTAATAAATGCACCCCAACAAAATATCTCCAGTGCACTTAGTTTCCAATCGTATCTCCTCTCACATTCTCTAATTTTTTTTTCCTCACAGACTAATCTCACTAATTAATAATTAATTAATTAATCCATCAAAAACCCCCGCCACTCACTTTTTGCCTTCGGGGACTCCGCACCCAGTCCGAAAGCTCCCGACTCCGCTGTAAAACACAAAGTACACCTGTTCCAAGTATTCCAAATTTTCTGCACTCCACTGCATGTGAAGTCGAGGCTTTTCCCCTGAAGCCATATCCTCTATCGTCGCACAATGCCCGGAAAACCCTGAATCAAGCTGGTGCTTCCGCGTAGATCTGAATCAACCCTATGACTCATCTGTAAACACATATAGAACACGCTCGAGGCAATTTCCTCCGCACCACGCCATCATTGCGAGGTCGGTGCGCTCTACAACAAAATCTCGGTACTCTACCTCTCACCTCCCCTTCTACCCTTAAAAGGGTTTCGTCCTCGAAAACCAGAATAAATCCATAACTCAGGAGGGTGACTCAAAACAAATAGGGACAGGAAGACTTATCTCATCCTCAGGCTCTCAAGTGGCCGTTCTCACTCACCAAGATGGCTCCACGTAACCTTCGCCAAGGTATAACCCTACTGCAAAAATTCTACTGTCTCATCAGCAAGAATTGCATCGGTCGTCCCGATAACTCAATCATCGTCCATTTCCAAGGAAGTGAAAATCCAAAAACATGCCAAGGATCAAATACACTTCTTCCAGTCAGATAAAATTGCGCGATCCAACTCCCCGCAAAAGCTCAAGTCTATATATATATCTCTGCGGCTAGTGGCTTAGCCAAAACCGAGATTTCCAATCCAACTCTAACGCCTCCATAGGCACACTCACTCGTTGCCCTTAGCAACTACAAACTCAATTTCCACCATACATCCTCACGGTCCATCATGAAGAAAAGGTTCAACATCGGGAACAATGTTCAATTTTCCAACTCTCAAATCCCAAGTTCCAAAAGTGGCGACCACTGTTCGACACCACATTCCAAGGCTGGCACTGCTCGCCTAGCCAAGGTGTACTAACCCTAAAATCCTCGCCGGGATAATAATTAGATCATATCAATCCCACATCTTAATAACTCTATCCACCGGCGTTCGCCTCAACAAAATCCCGCTCCTGGAGTAGCCAAGTACTTCAGGTTGAGGGTCTACTAGTACTCAATTCTCCCTCTAACCTGGCAACAGCTACATTCAGCTGGTATCATCCTCAGCTTTACTTCTTCCAGTCACTCACTCCCGGAAAGAAACCAATATCACACCGACGTTACTACCACCAACCCGTCCAAACACAGCTGGAACTCTCAATTTCCCCTCACTTCCAAAAAAGCCGCCGGGGCCTTATCATCCACTTGACCGCAATGAAAGCTCAGAAAACCCCTACCCCGGGTCCTGAACACTATCCGGGCACAGCCCTCCTGTAATGTTCCATATTGTTATCAATCTCACGAAGGGCATCACCGAAACACAGCCCAAATCTGTCTGTGTTCGACCATCCAAGAACTCTCACCGTTGTTTACTCACAACGTGGCATCACCACCGTGTATCACGGTGTGGCATCATACTCAAGTATCCATCTCTCGGATCCTCACTGTCTTATTCCCTCCGACGTGGTACGGGTAACACGGACCTCTCAATCATCAAATCCACACAGCACAGCTGCACTATCAACTCTCACTCTCTATCTCGTAGGGTGATACTCCATAAGTGCTACCATAGTCGGCGAAGCTTCCAAAACTACGTCAATCACTATCTAATCTCAATCTCACTAAGCGGCGGCTTCAATATCAGATCAGTAGATTTTCACCTGGGATCACACGGCGATAAAGATATTCCTAATCCTGGTGCCGCCGTAAGCACCTCCCCTACATCGCGTCCGTGAAGCGGTATGATCACCACCCAAACTCCATCGCTCTAGCTTTCTCTAAAAGCGAATTCCTCCTGACCAGAGTCCACGGAGGGTCAATGTCCTCTCTCGACAAACCAAGATAGGACAACGCTGGGGAAACCAATCCCTGGCTAACTTCTATCCTATCTTGGAGCTGACGAGTGACTAAACACTCAAGGAATCAAATCCGATGTCCTATCTGCACTGGGCAGGACTGGCAACAATCATCCATGTGCTTTACAGTGATCTGAAATTTGATCCTGACTTGCACAGCCATTAGTCCTCACACTGGCCCACACGAAGATACCCCTGCTCTACTGAAACACGCACATGCGGCGTGGCATCACTATGCTCTAACTCCGATGACTAAAAATAAATTCACGCCTGGTAGAACACGATCTGATATCCGGGCGCTCTCCAGCCAGCTGTACAAACTCATCCACTAGACGATGGTGGCCATCGCTCAAACCTTCTGCTCGGCATCGACTGCGGCTCTATCAGCCTACCGGTCAATCGGATGAATCTCTTCATCCCAAAGGGCAGTATGGGTGCCGTCGCAAGCGACAAATCCATGAGCAACAACTTCTGGGATACCCTGCCTGAGAATGCCCTGACTATCTTTATGAAGAACGTCGCCCCTTGGACAAAATCACTAATCCTTGGTTAACTCCATCTAGCTTACACAATTCTGCATCTGAAGTCGACGCTCGCCGAGATTACCCCAGTGATAGATAGCCCGATGCATTCCCCTCTCAATCATCGATCTACCTCCTGGGTCTCATCTTGGGCAACACGGGCTCACTGCTCAACGATCGCAGAAACTCGTCCAGGTCATCAACTACGCTCCCGGCGGTCCAGCAGGTCGAACTCGCCGCCACCCATTCTCGACATCCTTTTTCCAAAGTGCATGACCAACGCGCCCCTGAGCTTTTCCTGGATGCACAAACCCTCGAACAGCTCTTCCGTAGCAGTGATTCAGTTCTCGGCCTCCCAAGCTCCAAACTCTTACCGACGAGAATCTGTAGGGGATGGAACTGGATGAAGTAAAAGACCGTCAGCAACCTCCTCTCGCTCTTGCTCGCTGCTTCAGCACCATCAATGGTGCGATCAGGTCGAAGTCGACGACGTCGCAGCCGGAAGTACTACTGATGATACCCCGGGAGATCCCTTAGCTTCAGCATGTGCATCACGCGCGTCTCACAAATTCTCTTCCGGTGCGCCGTAACGCCCTCAACGTAATGGCTACCTGGGCCTGAAACTCTCAGACCTCACTGCTCTATCCATTTGCCTTCCGCTGTTCGACTCCTCATCCAGGTCAACCACGCCCTCGCCGCTGCACGACGTCTCCGGAAGCATCAAAACCACTGCAACAGAACAAACATTAGGACCAAAACTCTCTCGACCCAATCAAGCGAAAGTCTAAACATGTTAACCTTTCTAAAGTTTATGTTGTCTGCAGCCAACATAATCATCTTTAGAGAAATAACATGTAAGGTCACTCACCCCAATCCTCTGGGGAGGTACAACTCAATCAGGACTCTCGCTAAAGTCCCGTCTCTCACGACAGTCATCCTACTGTCCAACCAGCCTAGGTCTCTAAGTCCTCAACGACTATATTCCTAGCGCTCTGATACCACCTAAATCTGTCACGCCCCGGGTCCAAACTGCGACCCGGGCTCGCCAACAAATCCGCCATCTGTACGAAAACTTGCCGCACAGACGAAGCGTCTACCCTGCAAGTCAGATCTATAGCTAAGACATGTATCAGAGCTGAAATTAAAACCCAAAAAGCATAGAATAAAACTGAACATCTGGAAAGTAAATCTCGCACTAGTACACAAAACCTCAAGGTACAAAGTCTCACAGGAATAAAACAAATACGATCCTCACAAGTCTCACAGAATGTCCAATACAAAGTGAAAACAATAAAATACACCGTGTACTCTACCTCAGACTCTCAATGCTGGTAAGGAACTAATCGGCCGCGTCCTCACCTCGATCTGCTGTCTCCGCGCGAACCAAGCCGGAACAGCTGCCTCACCTGTCACCTGCAGCGGGTGTGAGATCTACTGCAGAAGGCAGATCTCAGTGTGGTACCATCCCAAACAATCCACGGTATGCCCACTAAGTCTACTGGAGGCAAAACAGATAGGTATTCAGATAGATTATAATGGATAAATAATGTAAGCTGAAATAAAGAACTACAGCTAGAAAGTCACAATCATAAGGCTCCAAAGGAAAACTCTACCAATAACACGATATGCTACACTCTCTACTGCTAAGATGCCTCGGTATCAATGCTCAAAGGAAAAAACCATCTATAACATAATGAAAACCACCCGCTCATAATCACCCAATCCCAAGGACTTGCCAATCTGGCTCAGTCCAGCCTGCGCCCGTCGTCTAGGAACGCACCTGCCCACTACCACCGCGTCCACAAGAGGACGGGATTTACTGGGGCGTCCTAAACTTGACTATCACAATCTCACGCAAAGTGACCCCATGGTAACTCGCCAGGGGTATCAAGCGACCTCTAGTATATGACTAGGCGCATATCCAAAGTGCCCCATGGTACTCGTGCCAGGTATCAAGCGACTCTAGTATAGAACTAGGCGCATATCCACATCGTACCTCGTCAGGCTCGGTATCATCATCGCACCCCGGGCGTATGTCACGCCCCCGGGTGTGAAACTGCCACCCGGCTCGCCAACGAGATCCGCCATCTGTACGGAAACTGCCGTAGAGACGAAGCGTCTAACCTACAGAAAGAAACAACTACAGTATACAGATATCAGAGAGCTGAAAGTAGACTACTAAACTGAAGTCCAAACACTGTACAACTGAAAATAATACAATATCCATCTCCCCAAATACTATCATATACAAATCCTCTGATACAAAACTCAAAGGGAGATATCTCCCAATAATTACATCAGTGTACAAGCCTCGATACAAGAAAATATCCCTCCTACATCAGTCTCTAAAACTGTAAATAACGTACAACTCTATACCTCTCTACAAAGGTCTCTCAACAGAGGAAAGAAGTAAACTATCAACCGAAGCTCTCCTCTGAAGGGGGGTACCGCTACACTCCAACACGGGTAGGGAACTAGCTTGCGACTCCCTCGCCCTTCGTCCGAAGATCAGCAACAGGAGCACAGGAACAAGAAGAAGAAGTCCCTGGGAAAAGACACACACTACGGGTGTGAGAACTACTTCCCACAGTAGTTCTCATGGGTACCGTCAACAAGCCCAACGGTCTGCCCACTAAGTCTACTAGAGGCAAAAGATAACAGCAAAGAAATCTGTAAAGAAAAGCTGGAAACTACTCTACTCTAGCTACCATGCCTCTATCTAAAACTCAAAAGTGGAACAGATGAAAGTAAAAGAGACCACTCGCACCCAAGGTGCTCAAATCGACCCAAACGAACTGACTACCTCAAAGGTCCAGTCAAGCCTGGCGCCCGTCGACTAGGAACGCTCCTGCCCACTACCACACATCCACATGAGGACGGGATGTTACGTGGGGCGTCCTGTCCTACTAACTCATCCCTCGCGCAAAACTGCCTCAACAGGCCCATCGTTTGCCTCAACTGCGGAAAACTTGCCTCAACAGGCCAACCATCGTATCCGCAAGCGGCATCTCAGGACGCGACTCCAACTGAGTAGAACGGCGCGGCATAGAGTATCAAACATTGGCATAGCAGGGCTAGTCAAAATCCACGCTCACTCTCAGAATGGTAGGGCTCAAGATCCCCAAATACCTCGCACAACAGTCGGAGCACTCTCGACGACTCAGCTGCTCGGCTAACTCGAAACACGAGACACTAGCCTCTCCATACGGCTCGCAGCATAAGGCGCACTGGCTGGAGATACTCCACAGCCAGAACGACCCCAACTCGGGGTAACAAAACAGGTCGGACAACACTCAACGACCTGGGACCACCGTCAACCCCAACGGTTCCCAACACGACGGACCGGAAGATACTCGACGGCCCGGGACTGCCGTCTGCGCAAACGGCTCCCTCCACGACGGCACAACAGGGAAACAAGACCTCCCTGGACTACCGTTTACCCCAAACGGCTCCCGGCACAGATAAGCAAACCCAGTACAACTACCAGACTCCACTCTGCTCCCAGGCAAGAGTGTAAAATCATCCCACACTAAAAGCAAGTCCCGACCTCTCGGCCCACTACCCGGGCGAGAAAACACAATGTCCAGGGACGAAGGTACAGTGTGGATGTCTAAGCATAAATAACCCTAGCCCAAGTGAGGGTTTTCTACTAGTCTGGTTGCACATACAACATATGACGGGGGTGCTAGGTCAAGTTCCAAGATAACTATATTAACAGATAATAAAAGGAATAACAATTCCTACAATCTAGCATACTACACAATGAAATAACTATCATGCATAGTCCTACATCAGTAGAAAACTGTACAGTCCATAAAACTTGGAGATAAGGCCACCCACCTCGATTTGCCACCAATTGCTCGTAGACACTTACAATTGGCCTCCACGCGATCCGCACGCAAAACGATGTCCGCTGCCGGAGTCGCACGCAAAACGGAGCACGGTGCCGGAATCCGCACGCCAAACGGAGTCCGCACGGAAAACGATGTCCGCTGTCGGAGTCCGCACGCAAAACAGTGCACGATGCCAGGATTCGCACGCAAAACGGAGTCCGCACGCAGAACGGTGCACGGTGCCGGAGTCCGCACGCAAAACGGTGCACGGTGCCAGGATCCGCACGCAAAACGGAGTCCGCACGCAAAACGGTGCACGGTGCCGGAGTCCGCACGCAAAACGGTGCACGGTGCCAGGATCCGCACGCAAAACGGAGTCCGCACGCAGAACGGAGCACGGTGCCGGAGTCCGCACGCAAAATAGTGCACGGTGCCCAACACAGAAAGGAGCAAGAGGGTCAGTTACAGTCTAAAATATCGCCCCAAAAACTGTACAAAAATACAGTAAAACCAACACACGGGACCCACCCGACTGCGCCGCCGTCGCCGCAACGCCCCCATCGGAAGCCTCGCGCGCTACACGAGGCCCGCGACGCGAAACGCCAACTCCCACAACCTCCTCCCTCACTCTTCCTCTCGCTCGGTTGGAGAAGAAAACGAAAGAAGGAAAAGGAGGTGGCTTGCGGGGAGGAAGAAGGAGAAGAAGAAGAGAAAGGGAGAGAGAGGGGTCCACGGTGCACCGGTCCACGGTGCACCGGCCGGTCCACCGCACCCGCTCGGGTGCACCAGGACCAGGCAAAGAGGCGGCGGCCACGTGGCCGAATCCCCGCATGCCACGCGGGCGCTCAGCTCACGCGCCACACGGGCGCGTGACACCGTGCCGCCCACAGGCGCGGGACACGCGCCCGTGACACGGGCGCGCTCCCCTGCGCCCGCGCGGGCGCCAACGGGGGTCCGCCACGTGGCGGCCCCCCACGTGGCCCGCGCAGGAGGCGCGTCTCCCCGCGCCCCCCCCCCTGACGCGCTGCTGCGCGTCCCGTCACGCGGCCGCCTCGAATGGCGCACCGCCGTTTCCTCGCGACCCGTGCCGTGCACACCTCGATAAACGTGCCGTTTTGCCTCGAAAAACGCGCACTTCATCCGGGCTCCAAATCCAACAAATAAATAGTCCATTCTTAGCGATTTCGCGCGCTGAATCCAAAACGATGTCCATTTCTCCAAATTCTCACCCAAAAATTTGCCGAATGCCCACTCGATCCGATTTTCGCGCCGGGTCCATTTTTAAAGTCCGATTTGCCCAATTCCAACTCTAAAAATTCCCGAAGGCGACCGGAGAGGTAAACTTTTATCCGCACTTCACCCGGAGTCTAATTTTGACATCTGAAACGCGCGGAATCACTTCTAAACACCCGACGGGTCCTCCAACTTCCCACGGGGTCTCAATTTAAGCCCGAAGTCCACCACTTGTGTCCAATTTGCATGCAACCCACGCAGGCCTCCAGTGATGCAAGCAAATCCCAATTTGCATCACAAATCCATTTCTGGGCCCCCAACACGCGCACCAACACCCCCAACGGCGACCGAAAGCTGCCCAACAACCAGCAACCCTACGCGGGGGATTCCGGGACCTCACATCCTCCCCCACTAAAAGAATGTTTCGTCCTCGAAACTAGATCAAGCCCATCAGGAGTCAAGAATACCACGGCTAGGTATCTAACAATACGCCTCCAACTCCCCCACTCGCTCCTCGTGATTACTCCGCAACAACAACAACAAGTACGGTATTACCCGATGTGCAATTCTCTCATCTCTCGAGCCAAAAATTGCAACGGGCATCCCTCGTACTCCAATAATCACAGATCTCAAAGGGGCAAGTAAATCACGGGCGAGAAAAAATCGCATCACTACTGAGCTGAGACGTGAAAAACCAAGGGCTCCACTAAAAGGCTGGGGGAAAACTGAAATAACCACAAGTGTAATACGCACCAAACCACAACATGGTGCCACCCTCAACAAGACGACCCGAAGCATACCCGCAGACTCGTCCAATAAGGAAGGGAAATCCAATAAGTTGGGATCTTCACTCGGTCACTTCCCGATCCAAAACCACCCGAGTGGACTACTCAACTACAGGCTACCCTCAAAAGGGATCCTCAAGAGACACAATCTCGTGCCACAGTTGGTCGCTCAACATGCTATCATAACCCCAACGGACCCACGGGTCGAAGTCGATCCCTCAACTCATAAAGAACACCCTGACGGGGACCAAACCGTCGGTGAACGGGACTGAAAACTGGCTCACAAGGCGATCATAAAGCTGATGCCCAACTCGCGGTCAAAAGTCCGAAACATCCAAAAGACTCTCACCATTGTGTACCTACAACGTGGCATCACTGCCGTGCACCCACGGCGTGGCATTACTGCCGTGTACCAACGGCGTGGCCTCACTGCCGTGCGCCAACGGCGTGGCATCACCACCGTGTATCAACGGTGTGGCATCACCACCGTGTATCAACGGTGTGGCATCACTGCCGTGTATCAACGGCGTGGCATCACCACCGTGTATCAACGGCGTGGCATCACCACCGTGTATCAACGGTGTGGTATCACCACCGTGTATCAACGGTGTGGCATCACCACCGTGTATCAACGGTGTGGCATCACTGCCGTGTATCAACGGTGTGGTATACTCAAGCATCAAGGCCTCAGATCTTCACAGCCCTATACCCAACACTACCCCGAAAACCTGGAGCTGAGGAAGGGCCAAAAGATCAACAGGCAAAAACTAGGGCCCCAACTGCACTGGGCAGGATCAATAACTCCCATCTATGTGCAATACGTGATCAGGTATCTGAACCTCACGAGCACAAGCTAAAGGTCCTATCTCTAGCCCATACATCAATGCAAATGCCCTAGCACTCTCACAGCTATGTCGGAGAACCCTCAACGACTCAACTCACAGCAACACCCCCCCTCATAGGCGAGAAGAACCGACTGACGCGGCAAAGATCCAAAAATCCCGATAGACCGGTGCCTAGAACCCCAACCAAACAAGAACAGACTCTAGGCTCAGTCTATCGAAGTTTTCGCTTCTTTACCGTTCAGGGATTCGGTCCCTCTCGTTTAAAGCGGGAAACTATGTCAACAAGCAACTCACGGCTGGAGACGCTCCCGGTAGTCCATCAGGACGAACTCGACGCCATCAAATCTCGGCGTCCTATCGGATCATCTCAATCTCACTAAAATAACCACCTGGTAACTTGGCCGGAGGTGAAAATCGCATCAACAGGCCAAACCTTCGCCACTCACTAGGCGGCATCGCCACTCATTGGGCGGCATCGCCACTCACTGGGCGGCATCGCCCCTCACTGGGCGGCATCGCCTCTCACTGGGCGGCATCGCCCCTCACTGGGCGGCATCGCCCCTCACTGGGCGGCATCGCCTCTGGTAGCTCGGCCAGAGGAAAGTATCCTCCTGGTAACTCGGCCAGGGCAAACTGTCCTCCTGGTAACTCGGCCAGTGATAATTATCCATCTGGTAACTCGGCCAGTGATAATTATCCATCTGGTAACTCGGCCAGTGATAATTATCCATCTGGTAACTCGCCAGTGATAATTATCCATCTGGTAACTCGGCCAGTGATAATTATCCATCTGGTAACTAGGCCAGTGATAATTATCCATCTGGTAACTCGGCCAGTGATAATTATCCATCTGGTGACTCGGCCAGTGATAATTATCCATCTGGTAACTCGGCCAGTGATAATTATCCATCTGGTAACTCGGCCAGTGATAATTATCCATCTGGTAACTCGGCCAGGGAAAACGCCTTCCTGGTAACTCAGCCAGGGAAAATGCCCTCCTGGTAACTCAGCCAGGGAAAATGCCCTCCTGGTAACTCAGCCAGGGAAAACGCCCTCCTGGTAACTCAGCCAGGGAAAATGCCCTCCTGGTAACTCAGCCAGGGAAAACGTCCTCCTGGTAACTCAGCCAGGGAAAATGCCCTCCTGGTAACTCAGCCAGGGGAAAAACGCCCTCCTGGTAACTCAGCCAGGGAAAACGCCCTCCTGGTAACTCAGCCAGGGAAAACGCCCTCCTGGTAACTCAGCCAGGGAAAATGCCCTCCTGGTAACTCAGCCAGGGAAAACGCCCTCCTGGTAACTCAGCCAGGGAAAACGCCATCCTGGTAACTCAGCCAGGAAAAACGCCCTCCTGGTAACTCAGCCAGGGAAAACGCCCTCCTGGTAACTCAGCCAGGGAAAACGCCCTCCTGGTAACTCAGCCACGGAAAACATCCTCCTGGTAACTCAGCCAGGGAAAATGCCCTCCTGGTAACTCAGCCAGGGAAAACGCCCTCCTGGTAACTCAGCCAGGGAAAACTTCCTCCTGGTAACTCAGCCAGGGAAAACTTCCTCCTGGTAACTCAGCCAGGGAAAATGCCCTCCTGGTAACTCAGCCAGGGAAAATGCCCTCCTGGTAACTCAGCCAGGGCGGGGTGTGTCCCTTTTCACAACACGACGTCACAGGGGTATCGCAACCCACTGCACAACTACAAACGTCAGGACACAACAACCATACGACCCAATCCAGCGAAAGTCTAAGACATGTCATCCATTCCATAGCATTATGTTGTCTGCAACCAACATAATCGATTAGGAGAATAAACATGCCAAACTCTCATCCCGTCTCTTGGGAGAGGTAAAAACTCAATTAGGACTCTCGCTAAAAGTCACGACTCTCACGTAGTCATCCTAATGTCCAACCGCAAGCCTAGGGTTTCTAAGTCCATCACGACCTACAACCTAGGCTCTGATACCACACTAATCTGTCATGCCCCGGGGTGGAAACTGCCACCCGGGCTCGCCAACAGATCCGCCATCTATACGGAAACTGCCGTACAGACGAAGCGTCTAACCTGCAGAAAGAAACAACTACAGTATACAGATATCAGAGAGCTGAAAGTAGACTACTAAAACTGAAGTCCAAACACTGTACAACTGAAAATAATACAATATCCATCTCCCCAAATACTATCATATACAAAATCCTCTGATACAGAACTCAAAAGGGAGATATCTCCAATAAGTACATCTGTGTACAAGCCCTCGATACAAGAAAATATCCTCACTACATCAGTCTCTCAAACTGTAAAATAACGTACAACTCTATACCTCTCTACAAAGGTCTCTCAACAGAGGAAGAAGAAGTAAACTATCAACCGAAGCTCTCCTCTGAAGGGGGGGTACCGCTACACTCCAACGACGGGTAGGGAACTAGCTCGCGACTCCCTCGCCTCGGTCCGAAGGATCAGCAACAGGAGCACAGGAACAGAAGAAGAAGTCCTTGGGGAAAAGACACCACGACGGGTGTGAGAACTACTTCCCACAGTAGTTCTCAGTGGGTACCGTCAACAAACCCAACGGTCTGCCCACTAAGTCTACTAGAGGCAAAAGATAACATGCAAAGAAATCTGAAAGAAAAGCTGGAAACTACTCTACAGCTACCATGCCTCTATCTAAACACTCAAAAGTGGAACAGATGAAAGTAAAAGAGACCACTCGCACCCAAGGTGCTCAATCGACCCAAACGAACTGACTACCTCAAAGGTCCAGTCAAGCCTGCGCCCGTCGACTAGGAACGCTCCTGCCCACTACCACACATCCACATGAGGACGGGATTTACGTGGGGCGTCCTGTCCTACTAACTCATCCCTCGCGCAAAACTGCCTCAACAGGCCCATCGTTGCCTCAACTGCGGAAAACTGCCTCAACAGGCCAACCATCGTATCCACAGCGGCATCTCACGACGCGACTACAACTGAGTAGAACGGCGCGGCATAGAGTATCAAACATTGGCATATGCAGGCTAGTCAAAATCCACGCTTACTCTCCGAACGGTAGGGCTCAAGATCCCCAAATACCTCGCACAACAGTCGGAGCACTCTCGACGACTCAGCTGCTCGGCTAACTCGAAACACGAGACACTAGCCTCTCCAACGGCTCGCAGCACAAGGCTCACTGGCTGGAGATACTCCACAGCCAGGAACGACCCACAACTCGGGGTAACAAAACAGGTCGGACAACACTCAACGACCTGGGACCACCGTCAACCCCAACGGTTCCCAACAAGACGGACCGGAAGATACTCGACGGCCCGGGACTGCCGTCTGCGCAACGGCTCCCTCCACGACGGCACAACAGGGAAACAAGACCTCCCGGGACTACCGTTTACCCAAACGGCTCCCGGCACAGATAAGCAACCCAGTACAACTACCAGACTCCACTCTGCTCCCAGGCAAGAGTGTAAAAGCATCCCACACTAAAAGCAAGTCCCGACCTCTCGGCCCACTACCCGGGCGAGAAAACACTATGTCCAGGGATAAAGGTACAGTGTGGATGTCTAAGCATAAATAACCCTAGCCCAAGTGAGGGTTTTCTACTAGTCTGGTTGCACATACAACATATGACGGGGGTGCTAGGTCAAGTTCCAAGATAACTATATTAACAGATAATAAAAGGAATAACAATTCCTACAATCTAGCATACTACACAATGAAATAACTATCATGCATAGTCCTACATCAGTAGAAATACTGTACAGTCCATAAAACTTGGAGATAAGGCCACCCACCTCGATTTGCCACCAATTGCTCGTAGACACTTGCAATTGGCCTCCACGCGATCCGCACGCAAAACGATGTCCGCTGCCGGAGTCCGCACGCAAAACGGAGCACGGTGCCGGAATCTGCACGCCAAACGGAGTCCGCACGCAAAACGATGTCCGCTGCCGGAGTCCGCACGCAAAACGGTGCATAGTGCCAGGATCTGCACGCAAAACGGAGTCCGCACGCAGAACGGTGCACGGTGCCGGAGTCCGCACGCAAAACGGTGCACGGTGCCAGGATCTGCACGCAAAACGGAGTCCGCACGCAAAACGGTGCACGGTGCCGAAGTCTGCACGCAAAACGGTGCACGGTGCCAGGATCCGCACGCAAAACGGAGTCCGCACGCAGAACGGTGCACGGTGCCGTAGTCCGCACGCAAAACGGTGCACGGTGCCCAACACAGAAAGGAGCAAGAGGGTCAGTTACAGTCTAAAATATCGCCCCAAAAACTGTACAAAAATACAGTAAAACCAACACACGGGACCCACCCGACTGCGCCGCCGTCGCCGCAACGCCCCCATCGGAAGCCTCGCGCGCTCCACGAGGCCCGCGACGCGAAACGCCAACTCCCACAACCTCCTCCCTCACTCTTCCTCTCGCTCGGTTGGAGAAGAAAACGAAAGAAGGAAAAGGAGGTGGCTTGCGGGAAGGAAGAAGGAGAAGAAGAAGAGAAAGGGAGAGAGAGGGGTCCACGGTGCACCGGTCCACGGTGCACCGGCCGGTCCACCTCACCCGCTCGGGTGCACCAGGACCAGGCAAAGAGGCGGCGGCCACGTGGCCGAATCCCCGCACGCCACGCGGGCGCTCAGCTCACGCGCCACATGGGCGCGTGACACCGTGCCGCCCACAGGCGCGGGACACGCGCCCGTGACACGGGCGCGCTCCCCTGCGCCCGCGCGGGCGCCAACGGGGGTCCGCCACGTGGCGGCCCCCCACGTGGCCCGCGCTAGGAGGCGCGTCTCCCCGCGCCCCCCCCCCCCCCCCCCCCTGACGCGCTACTGCGCGTCCCGTCACGCGGCCGCCTCGAATGGCGCACCGCCGTTTCCTCGGGACCCGTGCCGTGCACACCTCGATAAACGTGCCGTTTTGCCTCAAAAAATGCGCACTTCATCCGGGCTCCAAATCCAACAAATAAATAGTCCATTCTTAGCGATTTCGCGCGCTGAATCCAAAAACGATGTCCATTTCTCCAAATTCTCACCCAAAAATTTGCCGAATGCCCACTCGATCCGATTTTCGCGCCGGGTCCATTTTTAAAGTCCGATTTGCCCAATTCCAACTCTAAAAATTCCCGAAGGCGACCGGAGAGGTAAACTTTTATCCGGACTTCACCCGGAGTCTAATTTTGACATCTGAAACGCGCGAAATCACTTCTAAACACCCGACGGGTCCTCCAACTTCCCACGGGGTCTCAATTTAAGCCAGAAGTCCACCACTTGTGTCCAATTTGCGCGCAACCCACGCAGGCCTCCAGTGATGCAAGCAAATCCCAATTTGCATCACAAATCCATTTCTGGGCCCCCAACACGCGCACCAACACCCCCAACGGCGACCGAAAGCTGCCCAACAACCAGCAACCCTACGCGGGGGATTCCGGGACCTCACAGCGTAGCTCGAGGGGAGCGACCCCACCGAACTCAAGTATCACATCTGTCTCAATGTCTCAATATGCGGCACATACAGGCTATAATCCATGATCAAACAGATCGGTAACTCAATGCTCAGAAGTACAACTCAGTCGGAAAAGACTCCTCGACTCCAACAAGAAAAACCCAAACCTCCCAAGATCTGTCGGAGAACCCTCAACGACTCAATCTGATAATGCGCAACTCATGGCTAAGTCGGGAAACCTCCACGACTCGATCTGCCATAACCCCAAACTCTCAAGCTAAGTCGGAGGTCCACCTCAACGACTAAATCAGGAAAACATAAACTAGAACAATCTCCTCAATCCACACAAGGAGCTCAACTCACATGACACTAGAACTCAGCACACATGCTCTAAACGTCCACCCGGCCGCCCGGCACGGGTATACAAGCACCCTGAATCTAAGCCATACCGCTGGCGAACTCATACCTTAAAAATCACATTTAAAAAGCTGATTTTTCCTTAAAACCGGTTTTCCTCGATTTTTAAAATGATTCAGGTGCAAATACAATGCCAACCAAACATGAAACCTAGTGTCCCACAATGTCAGGAGTATACTAAAAATAATCTAGGGCTCTAATAAATTTCTCGAAAAATTCCAGGCAACTATCAGATTAAATACGGAGAAAATGCCATAATAAACATGAACAACTTGCATTCAATAGCATTAAAGGTCATTTCATAAATTTTGGAGAAATTCTAACCCACCTGAAACGCTTTCCGCAGGCATTTGCTGAAGTCGGTGAAGCGCCGCACCGCTCGCTACCTCAAAACCGCCAGGAACGGAAATCGCGCCGCACGCGCGCACATTGTCGCGACCTCCAAGAACCCCGGAAGCTCAAGAAAAATCCTCGGAGCTTGAGCAAAACTCTTGAGCCCACTGCAAGAATAACCCGCGCACAACCAACTCACTCCACTGCCAACATACACTAAAACTCAGCACAGATTACTTACAAGTTCACCATAAAGCTCCAGCAGCTTGCACTTAGAAATACACGCTCACATAAATAATTAATGATCACAAAACCATAATTTTAGACATCCAAGTCCATCACAAATAGATAAATCACAGCACACATGCATAGTACTCTCAAATCCATCAGTATACTAACACTCTCAAAACATAAATTTCCACAATTCATTAATACCCTCAACTTGCTCCAATTCCACACACACAACATCCCACAATAAAATTACCTATAGCTCCAATGCACACTATTAATTCATTTCCACATATACAATATTCCTTAATTCCATTTTTACACACTACCATCAATAAATGTTCATCCAACCACATTTACACATTCACCAACTTTCAGGTTCATCTCTCGTATACACTCCACAGCCCTCTCAGCACACCCAGATTGTCCAAACTGCTCAGGTGCAAAAACGTGCGCCGCGCACTCAACTCGGGCTCCGCTCAGAGCTTCGTCAAAAACCGTGGAACTTGATGAGTCCTGTGAGAGCAAAAGGGAAAACCGCATCAAAATATGGTCCACAAAACGTCCACGCGACTCCCGGGCAACCCACGGCCCCGGCGTGCGCGTACACGGCCCACCGGAAATGGCCCCCCGCTAGCCCGATGGCCGCACGCAGCAGCCGCAGCAACCGGGCGTGCTGTTGCAGCCCGCGCGCTGCGCGCTGCCCAGGTGCATGCCGCGCGGCGCTTGGGCCTACCGCGCGCTCAACAGAGCCTGCCGCGCGCTCAACTGCACTGCCGCGCGCCCGCATGGGCTGCCGCGCGCGCCCGCATGGGCTGCCGCAAGGGCAGCACGCGCCCGCATGGGTAGCGCGCGCGCCCGCATGGGCTCGCGCGCGCCCGCATGGGTTGCGCGCTGCCGCATGCCCGCTGCCGCATGCCCGCATAGGCGGTGGGCGCTGCTGCAGGGCCCCCAGCTGCGCACCACGGCTCTGCCTGAAGCTCCTCCAATGGACAACAAGTCCAAGCAAAACCAAAAATACCCCAAACCAACTAAAATCAAACCTCCAAAAATCCAAGCTCAACCTCCAATGCCAAAAAAAAGCATCTCAAATTACAAAAAAAAACTGCGCTTACCTCTCTCACAAATCCGTCGCGCGCCGCTCGTCGCGAACTCCGCTCGGCTTCCGACCGTAAGTCCACCATTGCATCTCCCTTGCAAACCCTCTCATTTACAATTTTTCTCTTCATTTTTCATCACCTTAATCCTTCATTCTCCATTTTTTTTCCTGTCCTCTGTTCCAACCCCAAATCCTCTGCTTTGCTCTTAAGAGGAAGACGATGACATGGCAACTTAAATTAAGGTGCTTAATTAAGGTGTGTGTGGTAGGTAGCAGTAATAAATGCACCCCAACAAAATATCTCCAGTGCACTTAGTTCCAATCTCTCTCTCACATTCTCTAATTTTTTTTCCTCACAGACTAATCTCACTAATTAAATAATTAATTAATTAATCCATCAAAAACCCCCGCCAACACACTTTTTGCCTTCGGGGACTCCGCACCAGTCTGGAAGCTCCCGAACTCCGCTGTAAACACAAAGTACACCTGTTCCAAGTATTCCCAAATTTTTTGCACTCCACTATGAAGTCGAGGCTTCCCCGAAGCCAGTCCTCTATCGGCGCACAATGCCCGGAAAACCCTGAATCAAGCTGGGGCTTCCGCGTAGATCCGAATCAACCCGAACTCATCTGTAAACACATATAGAACACGCTCGAGGCAATTTCCTCCGCACCACGCCATCTTGCGAGGTCGGTGCGCTCTACAAAATCCCGGTACTCTACAACGACACTTGGTTTTGGAAAACATTTTCGAAACCCTTTTTGTTCAGTATAAAACACGTCGCATATAAGTCGTTGAGAATCATTATAAAGATCACATCGTAGAAACAGTCTCTCAATCCAACATACACAACATTCCACAGTCAAGCAGTTGAGAACTTAAACTTAGATAAAAGAGATGAGATAACCCAAGCAAGAACAACGGAATAAACCTCATACAGCTAATGTTCTTTAATCGCTGCCTCACCGTCGTCCCGACTACTACACCTAGTCACACCTGTCACGGAGTGGGTAAAGTCAGTGACAAATAAAGTAGATGTTTCAAACAATTAGCAATAACTTTAAAACAAAAACAAATGCACCGGAACCTTTCGTTTTTCCCTCATGTATCGCTAAATCCCTGCCACAAAATAAGCTGGGCACCAACCCCAGAATACCGAATCAAGCTGGGCACCAACCCCAGAATACCCAATCAAGCTGGGCACCAACCCCAGAATACCGTACTCATTTTCTTGGTGCCTCCAACCCCTCCACTGCCCAAGTAGCAGTCGCCTCCCCTTGAGGGGTCCCCATCATCACTAGTCGTGGGGTACACGGGCCAACGTGCCATCTTTCCGAAAAAATACACCCTGTGCGGTGGCCAAGCCGCCGGTGTGCGTGTAAGCAATATGAGTGTGAAATAGTGTTGCGACCTCAGCCGCGTTAGTCAGATTAGTAAATCAATCATGCGAAAGGTTAATTCAATTGAAACACCTCATCTACTTTATTAAATAGATTAACATACTTTTTACGATGACATGGTGCATTTATTGCACTAGTTGCACTTATTGCAAAGGTACCCACCTGGAATGAAGATGACTGACCGCGCCCGCGACCCTCCTAAGCAAATCAGAACTCCTCGCGGCCTACTAAATATATCCAAGAGCACAAATTAACACCTTACCCTAATCAGGTAAAATCAGTGGTCCCAACCACTGATACAATACACCCACAAAAACCGAAACCACTGTGCCTAGAGGACCGCGACGTCAATCAAAAATCCAACAAGTCAAAACCGTCAAGTGAAACCGAAAACTCAGATCAAACCGATAACATCAAAGGCTAACAACAACCGGACCGCGACTATTTCATCGCAAACTCCATCGGAACCCAAAACTGCTAACGGAAATCCAACAAAAACCAATTCTCAACCGGTAGCCAACTCGGGATGTCAATGGTTAAACAAAGAGGACCCCGACGGCGAGAATGATAAGGAAAAAGGCCCGACGGCGCGACCCCGACGATTTCGTCAAGGCGCGGAGCGTCGGCGAAACTAGCACCTGACATGGCGAAAACGGTGGCCTAAAAGATCCCAAGTAGCCATGCCAAGAAAACCGCGGAAATGATGATCCCAACGGCGAAAACGGGGCTCAAAACGGTGGAAGAACGGGCCAAAACAGAGCTACCGAACTTCCGGCTGACGGATGGTGCACGGAGCAGCGCGTGGACCGGGTTTACAGCGTCGGCGGCTACGCGGCATGTGCCGAGTGCACGCAGGAAGCGTGCACCGCGCATTACGGGCCGGGCCGCGCACGAGGGGGGCCGCGCACCGGGTCCATGGCTTCCGCTGCGGAGATGTGCGCCGGGTGCACGCCTAGCGCGTGCACCGCGCAGCATCAAGCGACGCCGGCGCACGGGGCGTGCGCCGGGTCCGCTTCTTCCGCGCCGCTGGGCGTGCACCGGGTGCGCGCCCAGGCCTGTGGACCGCGCTGTACGGGAATGCACAGTAACTTCCCGTTTCGCGGTTTTTTCTCCGTTTTCGCTCCCGTGCGACTCCGGCGAAGACCCCGCGACCATGATAACGGCGGCGGCGGCCTCCCGTTAACCCCCCATGCTCCAACGAAACACCCACAAAAACCCCCTAACGAAACCGCGGTAATTCTAACAACTAAACCATTGATCGACGAACAACGACACATCGATCGAAATTCTGATTAAAAGACCGATTAAAAGCCACCGATCAATCCGATCAAGAACAAGGACAAAACATTGATCAAAAACCAAGATCGAAAACCCGTGATCAATGTACCGAATAGGTTGACCTTAAAAGAACACGAAAAACCCCCGATTAATTCGACAAAAGGAATAACGTTCGCTAACCTCGATCTATCGGGATTAAAGAATCGATCTTGTTCCCTCGCGGCGTTGGGGATCCGGATCCGCTCCCCGTAGATGATAGCATCTCGTCCTCCGGTCTCCGGCACGTCAATCGGGGCGATCGGGTCCCTCCGCTTTCTCCTTCTTTCCCTCTTTTCTCATCCGGTTGGAATTCGTCTTTTCCTTCTCTTTTTCTTCCGCGTTCTCTCCAGCTAAGGTTTCTATTTTTGCGAAAAAGTGGGATTTTCCTTTTCGCACGTACAATTAAATCCGCCTTTTAATTCCTGTCACCCATTAATTAATTCTTTAATTAATTAATTCTACAGGATAATCCACCTTTTAATATCCGTAACCGAATAACTAATTCTTTAATTAATTAATCCTACGGGATAACCCACCTTTTAATATCCGTAACCGAATAACAAATTCTATCACCGATTAATTAATTCTTTAATTAATTATCCTACAAGATAAATCCACCTTTATTTTAAAATCCGTCACCGAATAATTAATTCTATCACCGATTAATTAATTCTTTAATTAATTAATCCTACAAGATAAATCCACCTTTATTTTAAAATCCGTCACCGAATAATTAATTAATTATCCTATAAGACAAACCCACCTTTTCCTTATAAAGCGTGCAGGATATTTTGCACGGATTTCGATGCATGTTAAGTCACCGCGACACTATAAACCCTGTTTCGGGAGATCCCTAAGTCGGATTTCAGATCCGATTGCACCGTCGGTCATCATTTTTCGTGCTCTTTCATAGAAAAATACTCATACAACACACCGACCGACTTACAGAAACTCGATAATTCTATCCACTAAAATAAACACTTTATTAACAGGAGGGTAAAAATCACAGGAAAAGTCGTGTCATTACACGCGGCCACCCCCGCGTCGTTGCATGCCATGCGGCCGCGCGGGCGCCAGCGCCGCGCGGCGCATGCCGCGGCAGCGGGGCTCCTGCCCGCGCGCCGCATGTTGCGCGGCTGCGCGAGCTCCAGCCCGCGCGCCGCATGCTGCGCGGCCACGCGGGCTCCTGCCCCACGTGGCACGCGTGCGCCGCGTGCGGTGCAGCCGCGCGGGCGCCTGCCCCGCGCGGCGCTGCACGCGGTGCGGCGGTGGCGCCGCCCTAGGGCTTCATGGCGGCGGCGATGCCCTAGGGCTTCGCGGCGGCGACGGCGACGCCCTAGGGCTTTGCGGCGGCGACGGCGACGACGGCGGCGGCGATAAAGGTGACAAGAATCGCAAAACCAAAACGACGACAACAAAACTCCGAAACGAAACCGAAAAGAACATCGCTTACCGCGATTCGTCGGAGAAGGCAATCCATTCACGCTCCCGACTCCGGCACGTTCGTCGGAGGCGATCGGGTCCCTCCGCTTTCTCCTTCTTTCTTCCCTTTTCTCTTCCGGTTAGGGTTTTGTTTTTTCCTCTTTCTTTCTTTTCTCTCCGGCTAGGGTTTCTTTTTTTCGGGAGAAGTAAAATCTGTTTCTTGGTACGTACCGTCGAAATCCACATCGGGTAATTAGATCTTTAATTAATTAATTATCTATCTATTCCTTAGAGGTAATTCCTTAGAGATAATCCCTTAGAGATAATCCCTTATCTCCTCGAAAAGCGTGCATGATCACTTGCACGGATTTCGATGCACATCCCGATTACCGTGATCCTAACCACCCCTTTCTGGGGGATCCGTAAGTCGGAATCCGGATCCGGTCGCACCGCCGTTCACCGTTTTTCGGGCTCTATCATAGAAAATTACCCGCACCTCAAGATTATCAACTTAAGTAAACCCATTAATTCAGTTTCCCATAACTTAACTTTATTAGCAAGAGGGTAAAACGTTACATGAAAAATTATGATATTACAGATTTACGGTTGAGGGATTGTTAGATAGCGAAAGTGGGAGTCTTACCTTAAGATATGGAGGAAGAAACAGAGGAGACCGGCAATATCAAGCGAATCCGCAGATGACGTACTGGTATACACACTTCGCCCCTCTAATAAGAAACAGTTTCGAATGCCCTCTTCGCCCAAAAGATAGCACGAACGTTTCTTGATATGTTAATATGGGGGAGAGGAGGGGTAAGGGGGTTACCCTTTACAGTAGTGGGGGGCGACCAACCCGTACCGGGTTAACGGGTTAGGTTAACCCGGTACGGGGGGGGGAGCGTATGTGATCCGGTACATTTTGTTAGTACCGGATCACATAGGTGTACCGATACATATTTTGGTACCAGAACACATTGCACATTTGGTTAGGTGGTATCGGAGTATTATGTGTTTCGGTACGCATGTGAGTACCGGAACACATCTGCATATTTGGTTAGGCTGGCAGATAATGCACGTTCGGGTTTTGCGGTACACCAAGAGGTACCGGAGTATTATGTGTTCCGGTACGTAAGTGAGTACCGGAACACATGTATTGAAATGGTTACATTGGCATAAATGCACGTTCGGTTTTTGCGGTACACCAAGAGGTACCGGAGTATTATGTGTTCTGGTACGCATGTGAGTACCGGAACACACCTGCATATTTGGTTAGGTTGGCAGATAATGCATGTTCGGGTTTTGCGGTACACCAAGAGGTACTGGAGTATTATGTGTTCCGGTACGTAAGTGAGTACCGGAACACATGTATTGAAATGGTTAGGTTGGCATAAATGCACGTTCGGGTTTTGCGGTACACCAAGAGGTACCAGAGTATTATGTGTTCCGGTACTCATGTGAGTACCGGAACACATCTTCACTTTTGGTTAGGTTGGCAGATAGAAGCTGTCGGGTTTTTCGGTACACTTTTTTGTGATCGTATTGTATATGGTTCCAGTACATTATATGTGTTGTACCGGAACACATTTGGACTTTCGTTAGGTTTAAAGATTGGAGCTCGCGGGATTTTAGAGTGGTACTCATTTGCAACTTTGATATAGATGAGAGTATAATATATAATACCACTACTCAATCAAATATATAAAGGATAGAAAATCACATACATAGTGAAATATATTGACAAATCCATCATAGTTAAAACAAATCAGTACAACTCAAATTTACTCAAACAAAGCTTTCTGTATGTGACAACCGAACATAATAATCTGTACAGTCAACATATACAAACCGGGAACACTTAGTACAGTCTAAAAACCCAGGTGAATATTGAATACCACTCTGATCAAAATAGGGAAACAACAAATCGATACAAAATTCATCAGATTTACAACGAATCACTACAACTCAGCATAAAACAGAAACCGATCATAACTGGGATACAATGAATCAATGGAAGGAATCAATACAATATTCATCAAATTTACAACGGATTAATACAATACAACATAAAACTGAAACGGATCAAAACAGGAATACAACGAATCAATACAATATTCATCTGATTTACAACGAATCAATACAACTCAACATAAAACTAAAATGAAACTGATCAAAACTGGGATACAATGAATCAATAAAATGGGTCAATACAATATTCATCGGATATACAACGAATCAATACGACTCAACATATAACTTAAACCAAAGTATTTATTGTACATCCTTATCTTTACGTACTAGATGCGAGCATCGAACTAGAAGTCACGCAACAGGGATCTCGTAAGATTTGGCTCACCATGTGCTCCCGGAAATACGGGGGATCTTTTTCATAAACTAAAAGATCGGGGGAGCCGTCTCTTACAATTCTTTCGGCAAATAGGCATGTGTACATGCCACAATCAACCTCAGTCGAACCCTATTGCTGACAATCTAGCTGCCATATGACATTTGGAGGGCTGATGCGTTGTTGAAGGATATACTCAAAATAGGATGCAAACCACTTCGCCTGTATGAGAGAAATAGTTAAGTTAATCTTCTATGCATATATCAATGTAATAAATATAAAAGTAATATACATACCAATACGTTTGCCGCATCCTTTGCCACACGATGACTCCACAAGGAATTCCAACTCTCAAAACGGGATTCCTTCAAATCATGACAAGCAAATGCCAATGCCAATTACTATTTACAGGAATAATTATAAATCGATTACAGCTGATACTTTCCGGAGTTATTATTTCCAGGAAGTGTCGTACGGATGCCGAATCGTAGGCGACATTCCGGATGAAGTCAACTGTGATTGGCTCATCCGGCCTTATTCCTGCCATCTTGTTAAGTATGTGCATCTGGACATAAAAGGGAATCCTTTCAACACCCAACATAGGCCTCCAGAAGCTGCTGATCCAACAGTAATCCTTTCGCGGGGATTCGGGTCCTCACACCCGCGCGGCTCCCATGGACCGCGCCGTGTGAGCCGGCCTCTCCCGAGCCGCCACGTGTCCTCCCTCGGGTCCACAGCTTCCCTCGTGCACCCGAATGCACTGCAAACTTCCGGTTACAACATCAATATAATAATCAATTCCTTACAATCTTGATTTTTTAAAATGCTTATTACGACAAAAAGTTTGAATTAATTAAAATATGGTGGATAATGCAACATAAGTAAAAAAACACAAGGTCATAAAATATTGAATGACTATTGTTTTTACCCGTTCATAGGTTTTTTTGTTTCAGCATTCTATTTGTGCGATATACTTTGGATCTGACTTTGATGTCACAATATAAGAGAACAAAATTATATTGCAGTGTACATTCTAAATTCTCAAATGTGTTGCCATATATATACAAAATAGCTATATTTGATCTTAATAGGACTCGTATAATTCGTGGTTTCATTAAAGTGATATATACATAAATATAACTTTGAAAAAATAATATAGTACTGAAACAAATATCAAACTCACCGAAACTTCAGTTCGACAAAAAAGAGCAGGATGGCTAAATTTCTGTACACCCTTCAAATCCATCGTATTAAGAATATGAAAATATACATTTATCACCTATATTAGAAAATAAAAATAAATTATGTTAAAACTCACACACACACACACACACACACACACACACACACACACACACACACACACACACACACACACACACACACATATATCTATACAATACATTAAAGGGGGAAGCTTCAACCATTTGCAACGCTCTCCGCAATTTCGGCTTGAGTGGTTCCCTCATGGAGTACTTTTTTCTTTTCTCCCATACATTTCTCTCTCTCTCTCTCTCTCTGCTCTAAGACGATGCTTGAGTGGTTCCCTCATGGAGTACTTTTTCCTTCCCTCCCATACATTTCTCTTCTCTCTCTCTGCTCTGAGACGATTTTCTCACCAACTCCACCGCGTGGCTCACCTTCTCTGACTTACCTCCCACCGACTCCGCTACGAAGCCCTGTCCTGTTGCGGAGTTGGTGTTGCAGGCGGCGGAGTTGCCGCCGCGGCATGGCGACTCCCATCCTTCTCACCAACTCCGCCGCGGAGCCCTGTCCTGCTCTTGTAGCGGAGTTGGTGTCCTGTTGCAGACGGCGGAGTTGCCGCCGCGGCATGGCGACTCCCATCTCTCTCACCAACTCCGCCGCGGAGCCCTATTGCTGAGTCCTTGCATGATTCTTCTAATACCATGGAAGAATCAAGTGCCCAGAATAGTGCGACATAAGCAATGGGGATAATCTCGACGAGACTGGAATTAGGATCAGGGCTCGACAGTTGATGGACTCAAGCTTTGCGCTCGAGCCGCAAGGCAATGCAACAAGAAGGATCCGGTTTAAAACTACTGTTAAAAATGCATCATATGTTGGTACCAATAGCGAAACAAGCACTACAAAAGATGACTTTGGAGATACTGTTTCTATCAGCAGCAACGATGGCATTGAAAGGAGCGTGGCTAATTCTGAGGTGAGGGGGGCAGATTCTACGGGGAACTCCTTATAGCGAGTCATTTAAGGATGTGCATCGTATGAAGCCAACTGTCTCTGTCTTACAATCCAATTGTCCAGCTGACCATCCTTTCCATATTTTTAAAAAAATATATACTACACTTTTTTCTTTACCTCAAGGAAAAGATGGAATCAGCTGGACGGTACGGATTTTAAGGGCCCCGTCCCCGCCTTTCATTTGCGAAGAATCAACTAAACGTAACCTGTTTTTTACAGGTTGAAGAGGATTCAAATGAAAACATTCCCGAAAGTGACGACGTTTCGGACCACGGTATTGTGGGCAAGCTCAAGGAGTTATCAGTCCATGGTAATTAAAGCAATTAACCACTGCATTATTTCATTATATTATGCATTGTTTAAACTATAATTATGTGTTTGTTGTTATTTGTACTCTGCTTGAACTATCTTAGACCCTACTTTTTTCATTTTCTTTTTTTCGCTCCGTCGCCTAACCATGCTCCATGTTCTTTAACTTCCAGTTGATAAATGCCGACCTGGATCTGCGCGCCAAGAAGCTCAAAGTGTGCTGAGATTGAGAACAAAGCGGAGCGAAAACAACGGAAGCTTAAAGAAAAACCCACCATGCGCCACAAGAAAGCGAAGAAATGGTTCAGTTAGTTACATTTTCTGGTCGGTTCTCGCCGCAATCTTTCTGCTGCTCTGTTTTGTCATATGGAAGCTGCTAATCCCTCCTCACCATGTCTAGAATTCAGGTTGGCAGGTATATAATATTTCGCGAACAAAGTTTATGTGCTGTAGTCTCTGTAAGTAGAACATTTGGGTAAAGATTCATACCGGAGAATTGCGGTTTTAACTTCGCTAATCTTTTCTTAAACAGAATAGTCTCTGGACTTCAATTAATATCTTGCAATACCATCCTTGGAACAACCTGTTTACATGGTTGACAATGCAATAAATTAGTCGAGTTTGGGGACTAAACTGTTTAACCAAAAGCTCCTTCACGTCAAAGGTGTTTCGGTTGAGAACATTTCTGCTCAGCTTTCACCATGGGCATCTGCACTGTTTGAATTTTTGCCATCATTTATTAGGAGACAGGTTTTCTTCTATTAATTTGCTGTCACCTAGAGAAATTATTCAAATCAACATCTGTTCTGTTTTAACGAACCTGAGATATTCAATTTTTTCCTTATGTGATGCAGCTGCTTCTCCTCCCAGAATATGATAACTCTGCGCAGCTTTCTCAGGTAAATCTGCTCATCGTGTCTTTGTGGTTTTTTATGCGATCATTGCTTATACTTTGTTAATCCCTTTTTTCTATGTTTCTCTTTGTTCTGAAATTAATGCATGTAATATTTATTCTTTATCATGACTAATTAATGGAATGCGTCAAAAGAAACTGACTTAAGTAAGATAATATGGATGAACTATGCATGTCTGCTGAGTTTCATATTGCTTATACTCATTTGTAGCTTTAAGGAATAAGAGACTGTATTTTCTCTTTTATTTGCTTATGAGATTAATTGAACTTACATACCTTTTTCAGAACAGCAGCATGGAAATTGATGATTCGCCTTTGATTGCTGTAAATGATGTAGAAAGGGAAGCTTCAAAAGCTGCTGCAAAAACCAAAGATAATTTATTTGATCGATCAAAAGGAGGCGGATCAACTTCGGTTGAGAAAGAGATTCATTAAAAAAGGAATTTGCAATATTGCTTCTTAATGATCCTTATATATATATTTTGCGTATATATATATATATATATATATATATATATATATATATATGTTAACACTATTTCACGGGACAACAAATCTTCAATCTAGGTTGTAAATGGCTGCTTTTCTTTGCAGGTTAGTGCGCATTCTTCATTTGCTAGGGGGGTTGGTTTTGGTTTGGAGCAGCAGAGGATGAGGATAGACCCGGCAACAAATGGACCTCTGTTCACAAATTGCACTAGGGAATCGAACTCATGCACAACTTCTTTAAGTGGACAGGCTTAAAACTGACTCATGTATGATTTCTCTTTAGTAGTAGATGTAGTGTTTAAGTCAACAAATTGGTTAATTATCCTTCATGTTTGTAAATGTTTTTCTTATTCTTAGGAAAGTTGACTCTCAAGGCTTATGAAGATGATTGTGAATTTGCTGACCCAACTGATTCATTCAAAGGTCTTAAACGCTTTAAACGAAACTGCTCAAATTTTGAGTCTCTGCTCGAAAAAACTAATATGAAACTCACAAAGTGGGAGGACATGGAGGTGAAAATTTAATGAAAATTTTAGTTAAACAATTTTTTATTTTCCGAGTGAAAATTTAATGAAAAAGTCTAATATGAAACTCACTAATATGAAATCTTTTATGTTTTGTTCACTTTTTATTTGTTGACATTGCAGGCTCATAAAAGATGAGGGGCCATCCAGTAGTAACAAATAATTAGACTTTTTCTACTAACAATAAATAATTAGACTACTCTACGTATTAATCGTGCATCTTTTTGGATTTGAAGTTGAAATGATGTTATTAGTTAATGAACGGTTGATATATGTATTAATTATACTTTTGTGTTCCTTCTTTTTTGTTTTGTATTAAATTAATGAAGCTTATATGTTCTGACTTATAACATTAAAAATTTTATAATATATAAAATATTTCTATCTTTATAAATAATTTATTATTTATTACTTATTAATTATTAATTATTATTAATATTAATTTACTGTAAATTTATTCGTCCGCCGCGAAGCGCGGGTCTTTAACTAGTATATATATATATATATATATATATATATATATATATATATATATATATATATATATATATATATATATATATATATTGCAAGCTTTAACTAGTTTATTGTCGTTTGCACCGCACGAACCTCATCGCGGGTCGGGCCTCCAAATAAGAAGTTACGGAGGATTTCGCCACTAATAGAAGGCGAATCTGACCCTTTGGTGCTATCTTCCCATATAGCTCCCCTATAAAAAAGAATTGCATATATTATGGTAAAAATTAACAAAATTGAAATAGACATATATATCAATTAAATTGCTATATATATATATATATAAGGAAAAGAATATAAGAAATGGTGGATTAACTTCGTTATTGGTTGTGATATAAAAAATTTTATTGCAAAATCTTCCTCTTTAGGAATTTTATCTCGACCGAGATAATCGCGACGATGCTCCATAATGTGTCCCGGTGAGCTATCTAGAGAGGGTTCATCCGGCACATTGATGGATGAAACTCCACCTTCTGGATCACTAAACTCTTTTTTAATTCCTGTTAGCATCCAAAACATTATGCAATTGTCATACTTTATAGATTTGCTACTTTATAGATTTGTTACGACAAAATACAATGAACTTAATACAATATTACCATAGGAACGTCGGCAATGGCCACGGAGGCAGAATCTGAAGCTTCAGTTTGTTTTGACCCTTGCTCTTTAGAATCTCGGCGGCGCTTTCTAGTATAATATCCCTTTTCGGCCGTGAAATTCTCAGATAATTCCTTTCGCCTCCTTTCATGACCTTTAATTCGTTCAATTCTCGAAGGGATGCCAGTTCTAATATCGGCAGTGGGCACCACTATATTCATCTGACCAGCATCAACAGGATGTTGGCTGGGTTCTTCCACTAAGGTGTGATGCCCACCTTCAGCCTGATCCTCAACATGTTCTTTTTCTATATCACCTTCCGCTGCGCCTTCTCCTGCTGCAACAGCAGAGCTGGTCAAAATTTGGTCCTGAAGCTTCTTATTTAAATCCTTCAGCTTGACATTCTCTGCTTCCAAGAATTTATTGTGCTCTTCGAGGGCAAAAATAGCTTGTTCCAAATTAGTAAGTAAATTACGAATACTGCTACTATCCCCAGCGCTGAAGGTAGTAGTAACGGGAGTTGCCGCTTGAATCTGAATAAATAAAGATGGAAAAAAAGGCGATAATTAGAAAAATACGTAAAGTAACCCAGATCAATAACATTTATAATTCTTAACTTATACAATACCTGCGGCGGCTGCCCAACTCGTGCGGTACGATTTAATATATACATCTCCTATGACGATATGTAAAGGTTGGTATAACCTGTAATATATATATATATATATATATATATATATATATATAACATGGAATTAAATAGATACATTTATCTAAAATATACCTATTTTAAGGAAATTTTATAAATTAACATTCATTATATAATTTATTACCTCTGAAGGGGAATAAGACAATAATTTTTTCATCAGCTTATTATAGCTCCTAAAAGCTACTGAAGCTTTCCATTTTCTGATCCGTGGAACAGCCTTGTCCCCATCAGAAGTACCCAAACCTTGATGTGTTCAAAAGCCCAGCTCTACATTTATGATCAACACCAGTTATCAGCAATGGAATGAACAAATGAAGATTTACAAAATAAAAAATATACTAACACACTATTTTTTAATTGTGCTCACCATGAAGGTTACTGTACACCCATCAATATAGCTGTCGTTTCTTTCGTGCCCACTATTCCGACGCTTTACATGTTGAGATGCTTTCGATATAGAACTTACAAGAAAATTATATACGGCATGGCCCCAGGCATAGTCGCCAATTCTATGTACACCATCTATATATCTATATAAGGCCTTCGGAACATTGTAGTGGCTCATTGGAAAGAGGACCGTCGCAAAAACATATAATATAAATACCGAGACAAAATCGCCGACTGCATCCTCTCCATGTTGACCAGCAAGACTGTACAAAATATGCCAGAGTTTTCTTCTATCGGCGTGCTTATAATCGCCGTTAAAGTATTTATCAAAAATCTTCGATTTCACACTCTTTTGAGCCCAATCAATCGGCTCCCCCTGTGTCGGTAGCCCAACCAAAACGGCTATTTCATCCGCAAGTAAGGGAAAGAAAGTTTCTCCTATTGTAACTCCTCTTTTCTCGTCATCCCAAAAGCTGAGGAGACTATCAACTAATACTAAGTCTTGCTTTAGTTGTGGGAGGTCGAGGTATGAAACAAATGGCGTTGTTCTCAACAATGTCATTTGTTCCATAGACATAACTTCCCGTAGTGCTGGGCCCGCGGTCGTACAGCTGCCCTCAGTCTTTGGAGACTCTTCTACAATCATTGTATTATATAAATGGACTGGAAAACATCTTCCACAAACAAATTCAATATTCGGTGATCAGTTGTACCACTGCAACATCGAATCAGTTACTGACGAAAGAGTAGACATCCAAGTAACTATTCGTAATTGGTCACGCTCAGTGCCCTTGTTCTATAACAACCACCTGCACGTTCGCTCCAGTGTCCCCACACTAATGACTTGAGACTCGTCATCCTAAAAGAGAGCGACACATACATCAATCTTGCCGGATCAATCATCGTCCCCATGATGATCCTCCGATTGAGAGCATTTATGACTTAATCACTAATAATATGTATCTCAAATTCTTAACTCTTAAGAATATACATTATCATCTCATTAAATCAAAGGACGATTCATGGACACATCAAACATGAATGGCATAAAATGCCCAAATTATAATAAAGATCAAGTACAAATATGTCCCATATAATAAAATGCGTCAGCCTGATAGGCTTTTGGGACATACAACTAACAACAAGGTCACTCAACAAGTAACTCTCAAAAAGTAAGGGGGTACATCTACTCTCTGAACGACGCCTGGTAGGGATCTATCTCGCGACTCCCTTACCTCGATCAGCCGGATCAGCAACTGGAGCAGCAGGAACAGGAGTAGAAGTCCCTGGGGAAAAATACACCACGACGGGTGTGAGAACTACATCCCACAGTAGTTCTCAGTGGGTACCACCAACAAGCCCGACTGTCTGCCCACTAAGTCTACTAGAGGCATAAAGTAATAAATGTTGTGCTGAAAGGAAAAGCTGGAAAAGTAAACCCTACAGCTACTATGCCTCTATCTAGATGCTCAAGGAGTGGAACAGAAAGAAACATGGTGCATCCACTAACCCTCAACTCAGATCACCCATGTGACACCCCCG
The DNA here is from genome assembly GCA_029204045.2 of Tillandsia leiboldiana. Lineage (NCBI taxonomy): Eukaryota > Viridiplantae > Streptophyta > Magnoliopsida > Poales > Bromeliaceae > Tillandsia > Tillandsia leiboldiana. The sequence continues at coordinate 32,554,150 of CM055068.1, read as the reverse complement.
GAATTTGGATTTGTCCTCTATATAAATGATATAATAAGACTAAATCTCTAACCCGGCTATAGCATTTTGGATGGTAGCAAGATCCAAGAGGAACATGAGAGTTAAGCGTGCTAGAGCTAGAGTAGTTCTAGGATGGGTGACGCCCTGGGAAGTGGGGCGTCACAGTTAGTATCAGAGCCATTCACCAGCCGGAAATGTGAGATGAGTCTCGGCTGAGCCAGGGTTATATAGCGGGTAGAGCAAGGCTCCCCGGCTAATGACCGTTGTGAGTGGAGTGCAGCTCCTCACAAGGTCGGCTAAGGCTAGCGAGACGAGTCTCACATCGCCTGGTGCTTGTGACTGTGCTTGAGCCTGACGTGGACGTCAGGGCTTAAATGGGGGAAGAATGTGACACCCCCGGAATTTGGATTAGTCCTCTATATAAATGATATAATAAGACTAAATCTCACCAGCCGGAAATGTGAGATGAGTCTCGGCTGAGCCAGGGTTATATAGCGGGTAGAGCAAGGCTCCCCGGCTAATGACCGTTGTGAGTGGAGTGCAGCTCCTCACAAGGTCGGCTAAGGCTAGCGAGACGAGTCTCACATCGCCTGGTGCTTGTGAGTGTGCTTGAGCCTGACGTGGACGTCAGGGCTTAAAGGGGGGAAGAATGTGACACCCCCGGAATTTGGATTAGTCCTCTATATAAATGATATAATAAGACTAAATCTCTAACCCGGCTATAGCATTTTGGATGGTAGCAAGATCCAAGAGGAACATGAGAGTTAAGCATGCTAGAGCTAGAGTAGTTCTAGGATGGGTGACCCCCTGGGAAGTAGGGCATCACAACCCAATCCACACTGACTGCCTCCTCGGTTCCAGTCAAACCTGCGCCTACCTACTGCCGTTACATCCACGGAGGACCGGACTTACGTAGGGCGTCCGTGACTGCCAAAACTGGCCCCGCCAGAGGGACTGCATCGACAAGTCGCGATGGAAAGTATCAGGCCCAACTCCGGAGTGGCACTCGAGGGGCGCGACCCCACCGAGAAAAGTATCCACGCATCTCTGTTGAGCTCAAATGTGGCTCATGCAGGCTATAATCCAAATCCTCGATCAACAAGATCGGCTGTAACCAACAAAACACTGTCTCACTCACAGGCTGGAAAACTACACAGCCGAGACCCACTGTCACTCTGACGGCTCCCAAAAGAACACAGATCTACAGACTGCTATCAGACTCCACTCGGTCCCCAGACACGAGTGCAAAATGCATCCCACAACAACCCAACCTCTCGGCCCACTACCCGGGCGAGGAAAACTCTAAGTCCAGGATGAAACAGAAAATAGTGGTGTGGGAATGTCCAGAGCAATAATAACCTAGCCCAAGTTGGAGTTTTCTACAAGTCTGGCTGAACATGCTGCATATGGCGGGGGTGCTAGGTCAAGTTCCAAGATAACAATAATTTAACAGGTTGTAGGAAACAATAAATCACATGATCATCTGAATACATCGGGAACATCAATTCCTACATTCTAGCATGCTATCAATATACTATTACAATCATGCAAGTTCCTACACCGATAGAATTAATGTGCAATCCGTAGATCTTGAAGACGAGGCAACCCACCTGAAGAGCTGAACTGTCCAAAGTCCCACAGCTGAAAATACCCAGAAATCAATATCTCCAGATCCAACGGTCCAGCAATACCCGAAAACCCTCCTGGGTACAACACAAGGCTTACAGTTACACTTAATTCCAAAATTTAACCAAGTATACACTTCCTGCACATCAGTCCCAAAGATGCAATTTATTCACCTGCAGAAAGGGCTCCGAAAAATCCAATAAAAATACTGCTGCGACCGTCGCGTCGAGACCTTCGAAACAGGTACCTGCACATCCAAATCCGAGGAGCCCCGTAGGCCGAGTTACAAATTCCATAACACAGGGTGCACAAAACCTCACAACCACACAACTGTAATCCCATGCACAGAGAAACGGAGAAAATATACCTTCGGACAAGCCTCAGAAAAATCACAAAAAAATACGGCGATAATCCTCGCGACGAGTAGATGCAAAAAGTATATAGGCTCGTCTCGATCCGATGCTCGAGCGCGGAGAACTCCACGCAACAATCCTGCTGTCCCCGAAAAACTCACAGCAAACAAGGGTCCCAGTAAGCATGGAAAAACTCCAAGAAAAACCCGAAACTAGGAGATGCTGAAAACACTAAGATTGTAGCCCTACCTGTCGCGGATCCAACAGTGAAAGAATCGCTCGAAAAGGTGGTCGGAATAGGCCGGGGGAGCTCGAGCACCGAAACGCAACGGGAGGAAACACCGACGAAGGAACGTCGCGACGCACCAAGAAAATGGAGATCTCGAAAAACGTGCCACGTAAAATCCTGAAACTCCTCCACAAGATGTAGAATAAGGAGATCAAAATGTTCATAATAGGGCTCAAGAGGAAAAGGGCTCGGGAAAAGCCTGAAAAGGCAGTGCAAAGGGCCTATTTATAGGCCTCAACCCGAAAAATCAAAGTTGGGCTTTTGGGCCCCAATTTCGGGCGCCCGAATGATTCGGGCTGCTAAAGTGTTGGGCCCGACCCAACACTGTGCGCGCCCGAATCACCGAGGTGCTGCCACGTGCCACAACGAACAGCGTACAGCTGCGCGGGCCACTCAGGGACGGCCACGTGACCTCCATCCAGTCAACGTGTGTAATATCATAGATTTTGTAACACTTAATACCTCCTGCTAATAAAGTTTCCGTTTAATGTAATTAACGTAACGGGTTTACTTAAGTCGTTAATTCGGAGGTGCGGGTATTTTTCTGCGATAGAGCTCGGAAAACGGAGAATGGCAGTGCGATCGGATCCGGATTCCGACTTACGGAACTCCCGAAAAGAGGTAGAAAGTGATCGCAATGGCCAGGGGTGCATCGAAATCCGCGTAAGTGATTTGGCATGCTTTTCGAGGAAAAAAAGATAGAATTATCTTTAAGGAATTATCCTGAAGAATCTAACTTGAGAAATTAATTAATTGGAGAATTAATTAATTGGGAAATTAATTAATTAAGGAATTAATTAATTGGGAAGTTTAAAATACCCAATGTGGTTATTGTCGTACGAAAAGATATTTCGTTATCTTCTCCCGAAAGAAAGAGAGAAAAAGAAAAATAAAGACGAAACCCTAACCGGAGGAAACAAGAAGAAAGGTGAAACCCTAATCGAAAGAGAACGGTGGAGAAGAAGGTGAAAGCTAAAGGATCCAAACCCTGCCGACGAACGCGCCAAAACCGGGAGCGAGAACGAATAGCCGTCACCTACGATTAGAGGTAAACTAATTTTATTTTGGTATAGTTTCGTTCGGTTTTTGGGTATAGGTCTTTCATGAGGTTTAGGAGTAGCCGTTTGCTACCCAAGGTGTCGCGCCGCGAAGCCCTAAGGCGTCGCCGCGCGACCGTCATGCGCGTCGCGCGGGGACGGTGCTCGCGCGGCCGCGGCTAGAGCCACGCGGGATCAAGCTCCCCGCGTGGCCGCGGTTAGGGTAAACGCCGCGCGGGGCTGGTGCCCACGCGGCCGCGGCAAAGGCCGCGCGGGGCCGGTGCCCGCGCGGCCGCGGCGCGTGCCGCGCGGGCGGGTGCCGCGCGGCCGCGGCGCGTGCCGCGCGGGCGGGTGCCGCGCGGCGGCGGTGCATGCCGCGCGGGGCCTTGCCCGCGCGGCTACAGCTTGCGCCGCGCGGGCGGATGCCCGCGCGGCGGAAGCGGCACATGCCGCGCGAGCGGGTGCCCGCGCGGCGGCGGCATCGCATGCCGCGCGGGGCGATGCCCGCGCGGCGGCAGCGGCACGTGCCGCGCGGGCGGGTGCCCGCTCGGCGGCGGCAGCGCGTGCCGCGCGGGGCCCATGCCCTTTGCACTGAAAGTATTAAGTCTTGTAGATTGAAGATGAAGAAGTTTGGATCATGTAACTCAATCTCAAGAAAGAAGAATTCAAAAGGATCAGGTATGTTTAACTAATTATTTTTGGTGATCCGAATATTTCTTATAGTGTAGAAACACTTGGATGAATTTTTAATTACATAAAAATCAAAAACTGGACATGGGACATGTTCAGGATCCGGATCAGACATTCCAATCCGGATCCCGAAGGGTGTTAGTTCATACGCAAATTCAATCCGGATACAAGCCCTTTCTGATCCGGATCCCGAACATGGGTTTTTGCTGAATTGTATGAACGATCCGGATCAGGCTGTCACGCCCCGGGTGTAAACCAGAACCCGGGCCCGCTCACAGATCCGCCGTGCATGCGGTATTTCCCACCTACACGAAGCGTTGGTAACCTGCTCAGATAAGCAATAATAATAAAAGAGCATAAAGTAATCAGAGCTAACTAAAACTACTGTAACTCAGACAGAAACTGGAAGTAAAAAGTACAACAGTAAAATAAACTACAGATGTCTCTCACACCGCTACTACAATATATACAGCTGGCAGAAGCCAGACCCAAAAGGAAGTAACTAAATACTGTCTGAGAAGTCCAGGTACCCAAAACTCTCCAGCTACAGTCCGCGGGTGGCACTCTATCTAGTCCGCGATACGCTTGCCCCGATCAGTTGCTGACGGCCCAGCAACTCCCACAGAGGACTCTGCAAAACAAGGGAGAGAGAGAAACAAGCAAAACAGTGGGGGTAAGTACTACTATAAACAGTAGCCTCCCCTAGTGGGTAAAGCCTCAGCTCAGGTATGCCCACCAGGAAGATCAGAGGCATAAAGGAAAGGGATAAAAAGGGGAGTGTAATATGAGCAACTCAGATGAAATGCTACCCCTAATATGCCTCTACATGCTAAACCAATCAGGATGACAAAGTATGCATCTGTGTCAGAAGCCTGTCTAGATGACCCAATCTGACCGCCAGTGGACACCGGCACTGCCTGCTCTGCCGCCTCGGGTATGCCAGCCTACGCATAACACCGAAGCAAAGGAGTCCCCAGGACTCAAAGTCTGGCAACCGCGCACTCCGGAGTCGCACTCGTGGGGAGCGACCCACACGAGAGAAGTAAGTAACCACAAGTAACTGTCTCTAGCAGGACTGGATCGAGACTCAAAGAAGTGGGAAAAAACCCTCCACTAAAGCAAGCCCGATCCCCCAAGTACCCAATCTGATGCAATAAGACGACCCGGTCAACCACCCAAGATCCGTGGTCGCCGCAACATCCTGTCAAAAGCCCACACTGTCCCAGATCCCCAATACCTGACTACACTGTCCGATACCCGCTCGAACCCGAGCAACTATGCGTCAAGTCTACCAGGATAGAAGAAGGAGAATTAGATGCATGGTTTCTCCAAGTCAAGTCCCAAAAACAGTGTAGCAGTAAAAGATGACATTATTAGGTGACCCGTTTAATCATGCATTGTTCCAACATTTGTCCAATTTCCCAGAATAAGCAATATAGAGTGACCTGAGCTAGAGTGACAGTCTTATAAGAGGAATTATTAGTTTTACAGTCCACAATTACTATTTTATCTTCAGATATACCGTTCAGATTTGATAAGTGGTTAAAACAGGTGATCATTCTAACAATAGGATCTGATTAATAAGAGTTAATTCCCTAAGCATGCAAGTCTACCCATCTTAAATTTAGCATCTTCAATTTAGGGGCACTCTAACATTCCTAGTGGCATACCAAAGAGAGGGGTACAACAACCACCCACCTGATCAGTCGAGCTGTCAAAAGTGCTACAACTGATAATACCAAAGATGGCGGCTACACAGAGTCCAAACGGTCCCGCGCAGTCCACACTGCTCCTGGGTACAAAAACCGAGCTGTCACAATCCATATATATCCCCAGAACTGCCAAATTTAACAAACAACAACTCCGCTGCGAAGATGAACAAAAATCACCTGCTCACAGTCCTCAGAAAAATCCAAATAAAATATCCCCGCGGTCTACGCGTCGATAGCTTCGAAACGACTACCTGCACATCCAAATCCGAGTTTTCTACGCTGAGATATAAATCCGGCAAGAAAATAACCTCTAACCCTACTGTAGAAATTTCCCCAGATCAACATCCGGAAAGAGAGGAGATTCTCACCTTCGAGGCAATCTCCTAAAGTCCTGAGAAAAATACAGCAGATTCCTCGCGAAGAGTAGATGAATTTAGGCTCTTGAATCACCCTGATCCGATGTCTGTACGCGAAGTTATGGCCAAAACACCGTGTCGCTGTCCAAAAATCCGCAAAGAAAGAGGGGCAACAGAACACTCAAATACCTCCAAAATCCGAAATTAATTTGGGGAAACTTTGAATATCAAAATCAAAGTCCTACCTGTCGTGAGTCCAACGGCGCAAAAATCGTCGAATTTAGGTGTCGGGTAAAGCCAGGAGAGTCTGCGCACCGAGAGGACGCAAAACGGGTCGAAGACGAACTAAGCGCGCCGCGTCGGAAAACGGCCAACCTCGGAAACCGTGCACCACCACAACTCCGGAAAGCTACTGCTGGAAAGATCACTGGCAGGGGAAGACTTCTTCTTCAGAGCCCACTGCGAAATTCCCACAGGAAATGGGTGAAAAAAATGGCCTCAAACCGGATAAACAAGCCTAAATAAGGCTTATCGGATTCCCGGATCCAACCCGTTAGCCCGGGCTGATCCGGCGCGGCCCGGGTCGGACCAGACGCCGTCCAACCCGCCTGGGCGCCCGCCACGTACCCCCAAACAGGGGACAGCCGTGCGGGGCCACCGCACGCGCGCCACGCGCCCCCCCGCTACAGCGGCGGGGCCCCGCGGGTGGCGACGCGTGGCGCAACGCCACGCGTCGACCGCTCCGCCGCCCTCGCTCACCGCTGAAGGGCCCAGTGGGCCGGGAGCGCGTGGACCCGCCAATGCCGCTGTGCCACGTGTCCTGCACCCGGTCCACGCGCCGCTCCGCACTTTTCCCTGTACCGAGCCGCGCGCACCCGCCAATCCGCACGCGCCACGTGGCCCGCCCCGCGGTCTATGCACCCGCGCGCCTTTCCCGTGGACCAGGCGGTGTGGGCCGACCAATCCCGAGCCGCCACATGGCACCAGCCGGTCCACGGTCACCCCCCATGCACCCGTTTTCCCCCGAAACTTCCGGTAGCCCGTTTTTGGTCATCCGGACTCCAAATTTGGCAAATAAATAGCCGTTTTCAAGTGTTTTTCCGTGCTGAATCCAATTCTACCATCTGTTTGGCCAAAAACCTTCCCGAAATTTTGGCAAACACAGCCGAAGGCCAAAACAGTAAAAGATACCACTCAGGTCCAACAGTAGCACCACTTTGATGCACCTTGGGCCAGATACACCAACAATAGGTGTTCTCAACTGTAGATTCAGTCGGAAAACTGTACGGGGTTTACGGTCTCCACATCCTCCCCCACTAAAAGGGAGTTTCGTCCTCGAAACAAAAGGAAAGTAAACCTGCGTACCACAATCAGGAATCTCGAACAGGGAAGGGTAGGTATCCCGCATCGCCGTCTCAAGCTCCCAAGTGGCCTCTCGTTCCTCATGGTTGCTCCAAAGGATCTTCACATAAGATATTGCCCGGTTGCGCAATTCCCTCACCTCACGAGCCAGAATCCGCAATGGGCGCTCCTCGTAAACCAAGTCCTCGCCGATATCCAAGGATGCGAAGTCGATGACATGAGACGGATCGAATACATATCTCCTCAAGGCCGAAACATGGAAGACATCGTGAACACCAGCCAAACGGGGAGGTAGAGCAACTCTATACGCCACAGGGCCTACCCTCTCGAGCACTTCAAAGGGTCCAATGAAGCGAGGACTAAGCTTTCCCCGAACTCCAAATCTCTTGACCCCTTTCGAAGGCGAAACCTTCAAAAAGACATGATCCCCAACCTGGAACTCAAGGTCTCGCCGCCGAACATCTGCATAACTCTTCTGGCGACTCTGGGCCGTCTCCAAGTGCCGTCGTATAACTCGGACCTTCTCTTCCGCCTCCAGCAGTAAATCTGGCCCCAGCGTCCTCCTCTCACCCACATCACTCCAATAAAGGGGCGACCGACACTTGCGTCCGTACAACGCCTCAAACGGAGCCATCTTAATGCTCGCTTGAAAGCTGTTGTTGTACGCGAACTCAACCAGGGGTAAGTGTCGGTGCCAACCTCCTCCAAAATCCATAACGCACGCACGCAACATATCCTCAAGCGTCTGAATGGTGCGCTCTGACTGGCCGTCTGTCTGTGGGTGGAATGCCGTGCTGAAACTAAGCCGAGTACCCATGGCTGACTGTAAGCTCCCCCAAAACCGTGACACGAACCTCGGGTCTCGATCTGACACAATGGACGCTGGTACTCCGTGCAATCTCACAATCTCAGCCAAATAAAGCTGTGCCATGCGCTCCATGGACCAAGTCATCTGCACAGGCAGGAAATGAGCTGACTTGGTAAGTCTATCAACAATCACCCAAACTGCGTCGGCTCCACTCTGTGATCTCGGTAGCCCCGTCACAAAATCCATGGTGATGCGGTCCCACTTCCATTCGGGAATTGGAAGACTTTGCAACTTGCCAGCAGGTACCCGATGTTCCGCCTTCACTTGCTGACAAGTTAAACACTGAGCCACGAATCTTCCAATATCCCGCTTCATTCCAGACCACCAAAAGAGTGCCTTGAGGTCCCTATACATCTTAGTACCTCCAGGGTGGACGGTATAAGGTGTATAGTGAGCCTCTCTCAGAATCTGCTCCCTGATCTCCGAATCTGTAGGCACACACACTCGGTCCCTGTACCGCAGTACTCCCGAGCTATCCACTGAAAAATCCCCTAACTGCTCTGCCTGAAGCTGCGATCTGATCCTCGTCAAGTAGGGGTCCCCACTCTGTGCCTCACCAATCCTATCCAACAGAGTGGGCTGCAAGACCAAGGACAAGAGTCTAGCAGAGACCCCAGGGGACACTACCTCTATCTGTAGACGCCTCAACTGCTCCACAAGTGGTGCCTGCTGAGTAATCATCATGCTCAAGCTCTGTGCTGATCTCCTGCTCAAAGCGTCTGCAACCACATTGGCCTTGCCGGGGTGGTAAAGGATACTCAAATCATAATCCTTTAAAAGCTCCAACCACCGGCGTTGCCGCAAGTTCAGCTCCTTTTGAGTAAATAGATACTTTAAGCTCTTGTGGTCTGTATAAATCTCACAGTGCTCCCCGTAGAGATAATGCCGCCATAACTTCAGGGCGAACACCACAGCGGCAAGCTCTAAATCGTGAGTAGGGTAATTCTTTTCATAATCCTTTAATTGCCGTGAAGCATAGGCAATTACCCTACCATGCTGCATCAGGACACAACCCAAGCCGCTGTGTGAGGCATCACTGTAAATCACAAACCCGTCGCCCATCACGGGTAGAGCTAGGACTGGTGCTGAGATCAATCTTCTCTTAAGCTCTTCAAAGCTCTCTTGGCACCGCTCAGACCAAATAAACTTCACCCCCTTTCTCGTCAGACTGGTCAGGGGAGTAGAGAGCTTCGCAAAGCCCTCAACAAAACGACGGTAATAACCTGCTAATCCAAGAAAGCTACGAACCTCAGTAACCGTCGTCGGTCTAGGCCAATCCCGAACTGCATAATTTGGGGAAACTTTGAATATCAAAATCAAAGTCCTACCTGTCGTGAGTCCAACGGCGCAAAAATCGTCGAATTCAGGTGTCGGGTAAAGCCAGGAGAGTCTGCGCACCGAGAGGACGCAAAACGGGTCGAAGACGAACTAAGCGCGCCGCGTCGGAAAACGGCCAACCTCGGAAACCGTGCACCACCACAACTCCGGAAAGCTACTGCTGGAAAGATCACTGGCAGGGGAAGACTTCTTCTTCAGAGCCCACTGCGAAATTCCCACAGGAAATGGGTGAAAAAAATGGCCTCAAACCGGATAAACAAGCCTAAATAAGGCTTATCGGATTCCCGGATCCAACCCGTTAGCCCGGGCTGATCCGGCGCGGCCCGGGTCGGACCAGACGCCGTCCAACCCGCCTGGGCGCCCGCCACGTACCCCCAAACAGGGGACAGCCGTGCGGGGCCACCGCACGCGCGCCACGCGCCCCCCCGCTACAGCGGCGGGGCCCCGCGGGTGGCGACGCGTGGCGCAACGCCACGCGTCGACCGCTCCGCCGCCCCCGCTCACCGCTGAAGGGCCCAGTGGGCCGGGAGCGCGTGGACCCGCCAATGCCGCTGTGCCACGTGTCCTGCACCCGGTCCACGCGCCGCTCCGCACTTTTCCCTGTACCGAGCCGCGCGCACCCGCCAATCCGCACGCGCCACGTGGCCCGCCCCGCGGTCTATGCACCCGCGCGCCTTTCCCGTGGACCAGGCAGTGTGGGCCGACCAATCCCGAGCCGCCACATGGCACCAGCCGGTCCACGGTCACCCCCCATGCACCCGTTTTCCCCCGAAACTTCCGGTAGCCCGTTTTTGGTCATCCGGACTCCAAATTTGGCAAATAAATAGCCGTTTTCAAGTGTTTTTCCGTGCTGAATCCAATTCTACCATCTGTTTGGCCAAAAACCTTCCCGAAATTTTGGCAAACACAGCCGAAGGCCAAAACAGTAAAAGATACCACTCAGGTCCAACAGTAGCACCACTTTGATGCACCTTGGGCCAGATACACCAACAATAGGTGTTCTCAACTGTAGATTCAGTCGGAAAACTGTACGGGGTTTACGGTCTCCACACAGGCACTTCGATCCGGATCCCGAACCTTTGTTTTTCAGGAAACTGTCTGTCTCGTTACTGCAATCCGGATCGCCTAAATCCGATCCGGATCGTCGTCCTGAAAAATCCCAAAAAAGGTTAGTTTTTTACTCTTATCTTCTTCCAACGGTTTCTAACGTATAAATAGACCCTATGATTCATCTTTTAGGGTAAGCAAAAAAAATGACCGAAATAGAAAAATCCACATATAGAGAAGAAAGGAAATACTAGATTTAATTCTATGTTTCTTCATCTATATTATTAATTTGATTCTAGGTTTTCCAAACTCAGATTTTGAGTAGAATCAAATTAATGAATACTTAGATGGTATTTCCAATCTATTTCTAATCTAAGTATTCGGCGGATCATCACCACCCAAAAAACAACGATTTTCCCAAAATCGGCGCGTGGACTCGCGTGGCCTTGTGGATTCAAGGTGCAACCGCTCTCGTGGATTCGGAGCGAGGTACGTTCGTGGATTCGAAGCGTGCTACTGGGTGAAGACCGTGGATTCGGTCGGACGTCGTGGACTCGACGTTGGACGCCGTGGATTCCGCGTTGGGCGCTGATCGTGGATTCGAGAAGCGTTGCGGAGCGAGCGGAGAAGATCTACTAGGAGCGTATGGAAAAGGTTGAGTTGTCTGTGAGTACGGTATATCACCTTGTACATGTTTAATTCTAGTGGATTTCACCGTGTGATCGGTCCCGTGGTTTTTTACTTCGGTTTGGAGTTTTTTCACGTAAAAATCTTGCGTGTTTATTTTCATTTCCGCATTGGGTTTTATTGCGCAATGATTTTTTGAGTGTTTAACGTTTACACCTATTAACCCCCCTCTAGGTGTTTTTTCCCCTATTTAGATCCAATTATATATAACCCAACAAAATACGCCAACACAAATTCCGTAACATCGATCGCCCATTTGCTGGGACGATTTGGGAGAACGGAAACTCTTGGGGCCAGACCTCGTAGAGGAAACGGAAACGAAGGTGCGCCTTATCAGGCAGCGGTTGCTGACCGCCCAGAGCCGGCAGAAAAGTTACGCGGACCAGAGGCGACGCGAACTGGAATTCTCGGTAGGGGATCATGTGTTGCTACACGTGTCACCGTCTAAGGGGATGAGACGGTTTGGCATAAGAGGGAAGTTGAGCCCACGGTATGTGGGACCGTTCGAAATCTTGGAGCGCGTGGGGCCAGTGGCGTACCGGTTGGCCTTATCGCGAAATCTTGAACGGGTGCATAACATTTTCCACGTTTCGATGCTCCGGAAATACTTATCTGATCCGTCGCACGTCGTCGACGCCTCGGCCGTTGAACTGCGGGAAGAATTGAGCTTCGAAGAAACGCCGATGCGGATCTTGGCAAGAGAAGAAAACAACCTTCGGAACCGGACGATCCCCTACGTAAAGGTGCAATGGAGTAACCACGAGGAGCGCGAGGCGACGTGGGAACTTGAAACAAAAATGAGAGAGTGTAACCCCGAGTTATTTAGTGAGGAGTGAGATTAAGTTTCGAGGACGAAACTTCTTTTAAGAGGTAAGTGGTGTAATATCATAGATTTTGTAACACTTAATACCTCCTGCTAATAAAGTTTCCGTTTAATGTAATTAACGTAACGGGTTTACTTAAGTCGTTAATTCGGAGGTGCGGGTATTTTTCTGCGATAGAGCTCGGAAAACGGAGAATGGCAGTGCGATCGGATCCGGATTCCGACTTAGGGAACTCCCGGAAAGGGGTAGAAAGTGATCGCAATGGCCAGAGGTGCATCGAAATCCGCGTAAGTGATTTGGCACGCTTTCCGAGGAAAAAAAGATAGAATTATCTTTAAGGAATTATCCTGAAGAATCTAACTTGAGAAATTAATTAATTGGAGAATTAATTAATTGGGGAATTAATTAATTAAGGAATTAATTAATTGGGAAGTTTAAAATACCCAAAGTGGTTATTGTCGTACGAAAAGATATTTCGTTATCTTCTCCCGAAAGAAAGAGAGAGAAAAAAAAAAAGAAAGACGAAACCCTAACCGGAGGAAACAAGAAGAAAGGCGAAACCCTAATCGAAAGAGAACGGTGGAGAAGAAGGTGAAAGCTAAAGGATCCAAACCCTCCCGACGAACGCGCCAAAACCGGGAGCGAGAACGGATAGCCGTCTCCTACGATTAGAGGCAAACTAATTTTATTTTGGTATAGTTTCGCTCGGTTTTTGGGTATCGGTGTTTCATGAGGTTTAGGAGTAGCCGTTTGCTACCCAACGTGTCGCGCCGCGAAGCCCTAAGGCGTCGCCGCGCGACCGTCATGCGCGCCGCGCGGGGACAGTGCCCGCGCGGCCGAGGCTAGAGCCGCGCGGGATCAAGCTCCCCGCGTGGCCGTGGCTAGGGTAAACGCCGCGCGGGGCCGGTGCCCGCGCGGCCGCGGCAAAAGCCGCGCGGGGCCGGTGCCCGCGCGGCCGCGACCCGTGCCGCGCGGGCGGGTGCCATGCGGCGGCGGTGCATGCCGCGCGGGGCCTTGCCCGCGTGGCTACAGCTTGCGCCGCGCGGGCGGATGCCCGCGCGGCGGCACCGGCACATGCCACGCGGGCGGGTGCCCGCGCGGCGGCAGCATCGCATGCTGCGCGGGGCGATGCCCGAGCGGCGGCGGCAGCGCGTGCCGCGCGGGGCACATGCCCGCGCGGCCGCGGCTAATGCCGCGCGGGCGGGCTCCCGAGCGGCGGCGTTGCATGCCGCGCGGGGCCTTGCCCGCGCGGCTGCGGTTTGTGCCGCGCGGGCGGGTGCCCGCGCGGTGGCGGCAGCGCGTGCCACGCGGGGCCCATGCCCGCGCGGCCGCGGCTAGTGCCGCGCGGGCGAGCGCCCGCGCGGTTGCGGCGCGTGCCGCGCGGGGTCGGTGCCCGCGCGGCCGCGGCAAGTGCCGCGCGGGGCCGGCGCCCGCGCGGCCGCGGTTTGCGCCATGCGAGGCTGAGGTCCGCACGATCGCGGAAGGTGCCGTGCGGGGTTGGTGCCCGTGCGGCCGCGGCTTGCACCGCGCGGAGCTAGGGCCCGCGCGGTCACGGCAAACGCCGCGCGGGGCTGGTGCCCGCGCGGCCGTACGACCCGTGACACCGCGGGGGCGGCCGCGTCACTCGACGCGCACGGGCGCCACCGCCGGGTCAAGTTGTCGTTAGTGTTTTTGAGTTGTTGGGCTCGGTTTATCCACTATTATATTTCTAATCTGACCACTGCTCTTTTGGGGACTACTTCTAGGTCCGGGCGTCGACAGAGAGCAAGGTTCGGTCTCCGGAGTGCAGATTTCGCAAAATCGAGGTGGGTAGGCGTTGGTTATTACCGGTGTGGTGTCGTTTCCGAATACTCGTTTGATAAAGTAGATATGGTTATAATTTGACTAACCCCCTAGCATGTGAATCCCTTTTACTATTTCAATCAAGCGGCTGCGGTCGCAGGTGCGTTATACTGTTCTGGTTATAGCGGCTGAGGTCGCAAGGCATTAAAAATACTCGTATTGCTTACACGCACACCGGCAGTTTGGCCACTGCAGAGGGTGTATTTTTCCGGAAAGATGGTAAGTCATTTACCCGTGTACCCCACAAGGGGAGGTTAGTGGGGACCCCTCAAGGGGAGGCGGCTGCTACTTGGGCTGTCGAGGGGTTGGAGGCACCAAGAAGATGAGTACGGTATTGGGGTTGGTGCCCAAAATATTCTGAAAGCTGGGGTAGGTGCCCAGCGGGACTTTCAACAGGGATTTAGCGATACATGAGGGGGAGGGGAAAAGTAAATGCTTCGGTGACGCGGTGTGTTCTTTCTATTTATTGCATTTACTTGCTGGTTCTCTACTTTATCAGTCACTGACAACCCATACTGTGACAGGTTCGAGTAGGGGTGGATTTCGGGACGACGGTGAGGCATCAGTTAGAGGACACTAGCTAAGAGGGCTAGTAAAACGATACTTTATTTTATTTATCTTTGGTTATTGCATTACTATGTTTAGTTCAACTGTGAGTCATATACTGTGGTTTCTGATGGATGTTGGGATGAGGACTTTCTTATAACTAACTGGTGATTGATAGGATGTGTAATTGTGGCTTGTTTTCAAATACAAACCGGTTTCAAAGATGTTTTCAAAGCAAGTGCCGTGTGGGCACCGATTTTAAAATCAGTGGATTTATCCTTTCAAGTTAATGGCCGCACAAAGGGTTTGCGAAAACGATTTAGAAAACTGGGTGTCATGTGGGCACCGATTTTCAAAACCCATGAGTTTATGCTATAGACTGTATAAGATAGCGGTGATGGTTTGATGTACTATATCCTCTCCTCGTTGCATGTCATGATTGGAATGGTTAAAGTATTGGACTTATTGGTGACGCCGTGCGTATACAAAGGAGACTCCGCCCGTTTGGGGAGTGAATTTGTATATGCGGCGGGTCTGATATGCACCGGAGGCAAGGTTCATGTAATTATTTAAGAAAAAAAAATGGGTACGTTTTCCGCTCCTTTAGAACCTCCGGGGCGTGACAGATTTTATGGTATCAGAGAAAACGGCTTTAACCAAGGAGATCATGACTAACATCCACAGAATATAATGACACAAGTGACTAACAAAGTTGATAACCAAGGTATAGGTGTGTCACGTACGAGCGTGAGCGCGGGGAATTAAGGGATAGAGTCCTAGGGTTAGTAGGTCAAGGTGCTAGACCGATTGAACTATGATTAATGGTTTTCTTTCCTCACAGTGGAGAATGGCTCGTACAAGATCGTCGACGGAAAATGCAGGAGCCGATGATGCGGCTCCAGCAACTGCGGAGAATGAAGTAATCCGATAGCAGATACGTGAGATGGCCGGACAACTGTCAGCCCTCACAGAGCACGTGCGTCAGCTGACGCAGCAGCAACAGGCCGTGCCTGGGGAGAGCGCCCAGGTCCCGCCACCGGAAGCGAGCGCGCCCGGGACAGGACCATCTGGAACGCATGACGAGACAACGACCGCTCCTCCCCAGACGGCGACCACCGGAGTGTCGATGGGTCAACCGGCCGCGCCATCGGCCGTACCCAGCCCATCGGCTTCAGGACCCGTGACGGGCGAAGCCTCCACCCAACGGACGGAACGGGACAGGGTGAGAGCGAACCTGTCCGAGTTCAAGAAACACGACCCACCCGTATTCGAGGGCGAGACGACCGATCCCTGGGTCGTGGAGAAGTGGGTGGATACGATGGAAAAGCTATTTGAGGATTTAATGATGGAGGAACATGAAAGAGTTCCCCTGGCGGTTCATTGTCTTGAGGGAAATGCCCGGATATGGTGGAAAACAGTACGCCCGGATTCCACGAAGGGCGACGCCATGCCGACATGGACCGAGTTCAGAGAAAGGTTGTTCGAAGCGTTCTTCTCCAATAGTGTGAAACAGCAAATGGAGGACGATCTGAAACATATTCGGCAGGGGAGCAGATCCGTCATGGAGTATCAACGAGAGTTTGTGAGGTTGGCAAACTGCGTCCCCTTCGTCATAAGGGACGAAGCTCATAAAGCCCGCCTCTTCGTCGACGGATTACGAAGCAACATCTTCAAGGTGGTGCAAGCAGCGGACCTTCACACCTTTCAGAGGGTGGTGGATAGAGCTACCATTGTGGAGCGCGGCTTCGCAGTGATGCGCGCGTGGCGAGAGGACACGGATTTCAACAGAGATAAGAAGCGTCCGCAATCTTCCACAGGAGGGGGACCACCCAGCGGGAGTCGGCCCCCTAAACACCCAAAGTCGCACCACGGGGCCAGGAGCGCACCGGCAGGCAGTCAGAGACCAGGGGACAGACCCTGTGTTATCTGCAATGGAGCCCACAAAGTTACTGAGTGCGCGAAGAGGCACGACCACTGCTTCCGTTGTGGCAAGCAGGGCCACTTCCGTCATAACTGCCCCACAAACTCGGGACCTGCCTCGTCCGTGGCCTCCGCCCCACCGCCGCAACAGTCAGGGAGGGGAAGGATTCCCTCGGGACCCGCGGCGCGCCCTCCGCCCACCCGACAAGAGGGGGAGACGCGTCCGCAATCAGGAGGGAGGATCTACTCGATGACCCACCAAGGGGCAGACCCACCGGAGGATGTCGTGGCAGGTACTGCTCTAATCTCAGACTCTCGAGCTAGAACACTATTCGACACTGGGGCATCGCACTCCTTTGTATCTAGTACTTTTGCCTATACTCATGACTTGGGAATGAAACCCCTATGCCATTCCCTCACTGTCCGGACTCCTGGGGGGCCTATTGAGGCCGTCAACTATGTGCCTTCCTGCCCAATAAGGTTGGGAAGGTTAGACTGCCCCGGAGACCTGGTGGTCATTCCACTGAAGGAATTCGACGTAGTTCTGGGAATGGACTGGCTTACCAACTACCAGGCGGAGATTGACTGCGACAAACGTCAAGTGCGTCTGCGGGAACCGAGATTTTCAAAAAACGTATACCTCGCATGTAAGAGTACTTTCTTTTTGACCGTCATCACCGCAACCCGGGCAAGGAGAATGATGGAGAGTGGATGCGTGGCGTACTTAGCCTCGGTGGATCTGGCGACCCGACCCACCTCCTCACTTTCCGACATTGCGGTGGTAAGGGACTTCCCGGATGTTTTTTCGTCCGAACTTCCGGGGATGCCACCTGGACGCGAGGTCGACTTCACTATCGAGCTAATTCCGGGGACAAAACCTATCACGAAGGCGCCATATAGAATGGCCTTCGCCGAACTAAAGGAGTTGAAGGCGCAGCTTGAGGACCTTCTGGACAAGGGGTTCATCCGACCGAGTGTGTCGCCGTGGGGAGCGCCTGTGCTCTTTGTAAGGAAGAAGGACGGGAGTCTACGGTTATGCATAGACTACCGGGAGATAAACAAGGTCACGGTGAAGAACAAATACCCCTTGCCACGTATCGATGACCTGTTTGACCAACTCCAAGGGGCGACCGTGTTCTCCAAGATTGACCTCCAGTCGGGCTATCACCAACTCGGAATCAGAAGTGAGGATATACCGAAGACGGCGTTCCGAACTCGCTATGGCCACTACGAGTTCACGGTGATACCCTTTGGGCTTACTAATGCCCCAGCGGTATTTATGGATATGATGAACCGGATTTTCAAACCATTCCTGGACCAATTTGTGGTGGTTTTTATCGATGATATCCTCATCTATTCCCGCACGGACAGAGAGCATGAGGAACACCTCCGAGTGATCCTCCAGACCCTGAGGGATCAGAAACTGTATGCCAAACTCAAAAAGTGTGAGTTTTGGCTTCGTGAGGTCGATTTTTTGGGACATATTGTCTCGGCCACGGGAGTTGCGGTGGATCCAAGGAAGATAGAATCGGTGACCAGCTGGGCTCGCCCGACCACGGTGACGGAAATCCGAAGCTTCCTCGGGCTAGCAGGATACTACCGACGCTTTGTGGAAGGCTTTTCAAAGATAGCCACTCCCCTTACTCGACTAACCCGGAAAGGGGAGAAGTTCGTCTGGACGGATCAATGCCAGAAGAGCTTCGAGGAGCGTAAGGACAGACTCACGCGGGCACCGGTACTCACATTGCCACAGCCCAGTGAGGATTACGAGATCTACTGTGACGCGTCTCGAAGTGGACTGGGAAGTGTGTTGATGCAATAAGGGAAAGTCATCGCATACGCGTCAAGACAGCTCAAGGATTATGAGCGGAACTATCCTACACACGACTTGGAACTCGCGGCAGTCGTGTTTGCGTTGAAGCTCTGGAGGCACTACCTCTATGGGGCACACTGTAAGGTGTACTCCGACCACCAGAGCCTCAAATAGTTGTTTACGCAAAAGGAGTTGAACTTGCGGCAACGGAGGTGGCTAGAACTACTGAAGGACTACGATTTGTCCATCCATTACCACCCCGGAAAGGCAAACGTGGTGGCCGATGCCTTGAGCCGGAAGGGACAGGCGGGGGAGACGACATTGTGCACCCTTACCCAATAGGATCGGCTAATTGCACAATTCTCGCAACTGAGACTGGAGGTGGTGCCAGCAGGAGCAGTTGCGAAATTTATGTCCTTGGAAATCAAGCCTACGCTGATAGGGAGGATCGCAGAAGGCCAAGCGACGGACCCACAATTACAGCAAGTGCGGGACAGGTTATCCTCGGAACCAGGTGGGGATTTTGTGATCGGCGTCGACGACGTGTTGAGGTTCCGGGGACGAGTCTGCGTACCTGACGTGCCGGAACTAAGGAGAGAAATTCTGGCGGAAGCGCATAACGCCCCCTACACTGCGCATCCTTGAGGTACAAAAATGTACAGAGACCTAAGACAGACCTTTTGGTGGCCTAAACTAAAGAACGATGTGGCGCACTTCGTGGCACGATGTTTGGTGTGCCAATAGGTGAAGGCGGAACACCAACGACCGGCGGGAAAACTAAAACCATTGCCCATACCGGAGTGGAAATGGGAACGGATCACCATAGATTTTGTGACCGGTTTTCCGCGATCGCAACAAGGACACGACGCGATATGGGTCATCGTGGACCGTCTGACGAAATCGGCCCACTTCATACCGATTCACACAACGTGGACTAGGGATCGGCTGACGCAGACCTATATCGACGAGGTGGTGAGGTTGCATGGAGTACCATCATCCATAACCTCGGACAGGGACACGCGCTTCATGTCAAACTTTTGGCGGAGTCTGCAGCAGGCGTTGGGGACCAAGTTGCAGTTTAGCACGGCTTTTCACCCGCAGACGGACGGGCAATCAGAGCGAGTGATCCAGATTCTTGAGGATATGCTTCGAGCTTGTGTGCTAAGCCTGGGGGAGGGGTGGTCGCGTTACCTACCCATCGTGGAATTTGCTTACAATAATAGCTATCATGCTAGTATTCGGATGGCCCCGTACGAAGCCTTGTACGGACGCCGGTGTCGATTATTGGGTTATGTATTAATTGGATCTAAATAGAGGAAAAAACACCTAGAGGGGGGGTGAATAGGTGTAAACCATAAACACTCAAAAATCGTTGCGCAATAAAACCCAATGCGGAAATGAAAAAATAACACGCACGATTTTTACGTGGAAAAACTCCAAACCGGAGTAAAAAAACCACGGGACCGATAACACGGCTAAATCCACTAGAATTAACACACGTACAAGGTGATATACCGTACTCACAGACGACTCAACCCTTTTCATACGCTCCTATTAGATCTTCTCCGCTCGCTCCGCAACGCTTCTCGAATCCACGATCTGCGTCCAACGCCGAATCCACGGCGTCCAACGTCGAGTGCACGACGTCCGACCGAATCCACGGTCTTCACCCAATAGCACGTCTCGAATCCACGAACGTACCTCGCTTCGAATCCACGAAAGCGGTTGCACCTTGAATCCACAAGGCCACGCGAGTCCACGCGCCGATTTTGGGAAAATGGTTGTTTTTTGGGTGGTGATGATCTGCCGAATACTTAGATTAGAAATAGATCGGAAATACCATCTAAGTATTCATTAATTTGATTCTACTCAAAATCTGAGTTTGGAAAACCTAGAATCAAATTAATCAATATAGATGAAGAAACATAGAATTAAATCTATTGATTTCCTTTCTTCTCTATATGTGGATTTTTTAATTTCGGCCGTCTTTTTATTATATGCGGATGCCCTAGAAATTGAATCATAGAGGCTATTTATAGGTTAGAAACCCTTGGAAGAAGATAAGGATCAAAAACTAACCGTTTCTGAAATTTTACAGGACGACGGTCCGGACTGGAATTGGCGGTCCGGACTGTCGTGGCTTAAACAGACAATTTTCAGAAAAGAAGACATTCGGGGTCCGGACTGTAATTCCACGGTCCGGACTGTTCATGCAATTCCTGCAAATTCCACGTTCGGGGTCCGGACTGAAGTTCCAAGGTCCGGACTGGAATTGCGCATGAACTAATCTACGTTCGGGGTCCGTACTGTGATGCCCGATCCGGACTCTGAACATGTAGTATGTCCAGTTTTTGATTTTTATGCAATCAAACATTCAACCAAGTGTTTCTACACTATAAGAAGTATTCGGATCACCAAAAATATTTAGTTAGACGTACCTGATCCTTTTGAATTCTTCTTTCTTGAGATTGAGGTACATGATCCAAACTTCTTCATCTTCAATCTTCAAGACTTAAACAATTTCACGAAATACGCCAACACAAATTCCGTAACAATCTCCCCCTTTGGCGGTTTCGTGACAAAACAAAAATTCACTCAAGAAAATTTAAAAAGATATTTTTGTTGATATCACCATACAACAAAAATTTACATTGGAGATCCAAAAGAAAATTAAATACATGAGATAAACTCCTAGAACAGACTCTAGACTTAGACATCTGTAATCTCTGCAAAAGAAAACATTCTTGACAAAAGAGATCGTTAGATACCTCAAGAATTTTTAACATTCAAAAACCAAATACAGAGATAGAGTTTATACTCACCATGACATTTACAAATTCAGATATGTAACAAGATCACAATCAAAATTAGACATATCTTCTAAGCATTAAAAACCAAATGTCATATGTATGTTAGTTAACAAACAATTTGTTAGAAATATTACGTGCCCAAATAGTTAGTCGAATAGTTAGCTGAGGCATGCATCAATCAAAATATAAAACCAAAAGTTGAAGTTATACTTACCTTCATAGTTCATAGTTCTCACACAAGCATTGTTCAAAGTAGTCATTGTTCAAGTAGTTCTCTTCTCTCTCCCCCTTTTTGTCACAAAATAAGCCAAACAATTACAAAACGGAGAGGTAAAAAGTACTAAAGAAAAATCAGAGACCTAAAAGAAAAAACTGAAAACTAAGCCTGCACAACAAAACGATATGTTAGAAGGAAGTTCAATTGTCAGACTCTGATCCTTCTGAGCTACTGCAGTCCAGTTTGTGTAGAATCCCTTTAAGCATTTTTGATAATTTGGAGCAGTTCTTTTTCATCTTGTGAATGTCATCCGACATTCTTTCTTGTGCTTCAGACATTCTCCTTTGTGTTCGTTGCATAGACAGTATATCAGCTTTTGTGGTTATTCTCTTGGAGGTAGAAGGAGATTGTGCGGATGCTGAAGGTTTATTTTGAGATTCTCTAGGCAGAGAGCATTCTCTGGCGAGTGGTTCATTGATCTGAATTCCTCTGCCTCTCCAATTCTTGCTCCTTGTGGGATGTTTGGTTGTTGAGGAAGACGTTATCAGCTTCTTTTCCTCTAGATAGAACCTATCTTCGTCATCCACCGCTTGTTTTGATTCTTTACAAAATATTTCCCAATCTTCTTCATCCTCTGATTCTGACTCAGCTTGAGGAATAGTGTTTATCTTCTCCTGACTTGCTTCAGCTTGTTCCTTTTTGACAGATGCTCGAGTTCCCACTAATGCTACAATGAGCGCAATAATCCAAGTGAAAACCATTTTGCTACTCGTGCTCAGATAATAGAAAAGCATGTGAGCAATACTCAAGAACACGAGAAAAATTGTTTATTTTCAAAAATTTCCAAAATTGTACCTAAACAATCATTATCATGTAGAGAGACTAGGAATCAAATTAGTTTTGCAAAAAGAATTTTAAAAATAGATCAATCCCATGATTTTCAAAAATTCTCAAAATATGCCCTAAAACCGAAATCTTTGAAATCAAAGCCCAAAAATTCGTTTTTCAAGAGAAAACCTAGCATATAATCAAAACTAATCTACCCAGAGTTTTTATTTCAAAAGAAGTTTGATCAAAAACCAATCACAAACGAAAAAGATACAAATTTTCTCCCACGTTTTGAGCAAAAACATGAAAACCTGTGAAAAAACGAAGTTTTGATCAAAAGAACTCACTTGGATTTGAAGAAGATGAGTTGGGAAGCCTTCTGTGACGCCCCACTTCCCAGTGGGTCACCCATCCTAGAACTACTCTAGCTCTAGCACGCTTAACTCTCATGTTCCTCTTGGATCTTGCTACCATCCAAAATGCTATAGCCGGGTTAGAGATTTAGTCCTATTATATCATTTATATAGAGGACTAATCCAAATTCCGGGGGTGTCACATTCTTCCCCCCTTAAAGCCCTGACGTCCACGTCATGCTCAAGCACACTCACAAGCACCAGGCGATGTGAGACTCGTCTCGCTAGCCTTAGCCGACCTTGTGAGGAGCTGCACTCCACTCACAACGGTCATTAGCCGGGGAGCCTCGCTCTACCCGCTATATAACCCTGGCTCAGCCGAGACTCATCTCACATTTCCGGCTGGTGAATGGCTCTGATACCAACTGTGACGCCCCACTTCCCAGGGGGTCACCCATCCTAGAACTACTCTAGCTCTAGCACGCTTAACTCTCATGTTCCTCTTGGATCTTGCTACCATCCAAAATGCTATAGCCGGGTTAGAGATTTAGTCCTATTATATCATTTATATAGAGGACTAATCCAAATTCCGGGGGTGTCACATTCTTCCCCCCTTAAAGCCCTGACGTCCACGTCATGCTCAAGCACACTCACAAGCACCAGGCGATGTGAGACTCGTCTCGCTAGCCTTAGCCGACCTTGTGAGGAGCTGCACTCCACTCACAACGGTCATTAGCCGGGGAGCCTCGCTCTACCCGCTATATAACCCTGGCTCAGCCGAGACTCATCTCACATTTCCGGCTGGTGAATGGCTCTGATACCAACTGTGACGCCCCACTTCCCAGGGGGTCACCCATCCTAGAACTACTCTAGCTCTAGCACGCTTAACTCTCATGTTCCTCTTGGATCTTGCTACCATCCAAAATGCTATAGCCGGGTTAGAGATTTAGTCCTATTATATCATTTATATAGAGGACTAATCCAAATTCCGGGGGTGTCACACCTTCAAAATCTTTGATTTCTAGAGAGAGAAGGTCTAGAGGCTTAGAAACAAAAGATTGGAGTAAAGAAATTCAAAACCCTTTTGTTCTATATAAAACGCTAGCCGCGGTCCGGACTGCCTGAAGAATCCAGTCCGGATCGGCTGCCCGCAGGAAATACCTGCGTTCGGGGTCCGGATCGGCTTGTCCAGTCCGGACCGGCTCCAAACTTTTTCTTCAGAAAAATTTCAAAAAATCCAGAAAAAGATTGTAAGCACTTTTGTGTATCAACTTTAAATAAAAGTCAACATTTCATACAACAAGAAATAGATTATGCAAAATCTATCAAAAATATCCAAATAATGAAACGAAAATTTATAAAAATTAAATCCCTTAAAGTTGAACAACTTCAATCACATCTAACATGATCTTATGCGTAATGCCTTTATCAAATCATCAATTTGGTAAAGAAAATGAAATACCAAGATCAATAGATGTTTGAAATCCCAAATATGTTAGATAATGTATCTAGTCAATTTGTTGAAGAGAGTGGCTCTTTGAGCATCTTTCATTCAAATTCCCACCTTATACCAACCTTGAAATTTGACAGAGTCAAGTATTTCAACATGCATTTTATTTAATCAAAATTGAAAAACCATGCTTGGTATACATGTGGTAGCTGCACATAGTACTCGGACGACCGAGCTGGTAGCTCTTTCCTCCATGTGGTGGTAGTTTTCACACTCCTCATTGGGATGTAACTCTTTCCACATCTTTTGAGCATAAAACTTTTTCTTTGACTCCCCCTCAATTTGCTATCAATTATTTAAGATATAAAGAACTCAACCAAAGATTGATCTCGATTTCATACTCGACTAAATAGTCAAATAAGATAAAAACTATACCAAGAGATCATTGAGAGAGAAATTGACTTTGATCACTTTAAAAAAAAATGATTTAATTGACATAAATGATCATTGCATCAACTGAAATATTATGATATCTAAAGCATAATAAATTTCTAAACATATAAAAGGATGCAGTTAAAGTCAATATAACTAATGCTCAATTAATGTTCTATGTACAAGCATAGGTAAAGAACAAAAACACAAAAACAAAACCTAACCTAAGGATTGGTTTCAAAAAGAAATTATTTTAACGAAAGCATTCCAATTGCCTTACGCAAATGAATAAAACGTTTTTGATCCAAATGTTTTGTTAAAATATCGGCTAATTGATCTTCAGTTGAAATATAGGAAAGTTGAAGAATACTTGATTCAACTAGCTCTCTAAGAAAATGATATCTAAGTTCAATGTGTTTTGTTCTTGAGTGCAACACAGGGTTTTTTGAAATATTTATAGCACTGGTGTTGTCTCAAAGAATTGTTACCGAAGTTGCTGAAATTCGAAAGTCGCTCAACACACTGTAGTAACCGCCGGTTTAGTGTTTTTTTTTGGTGTTCTTTATTTGGGGTTTTATTTGCATCTTGTGCGCTTGAGGGGTCCGGTGCGTGATCTTTTTCTTCTTCTCTTCTTGGTAGACCGTCGGGGCTCGCGGGTATTTTTAGGCGTTAGAGCTCGCGAAACGGAGCGCGGCGGCGCGACCGGATTTATTTTCCGACTCCGGATTCTCCCACAATAAATTCCGGAAGTTTGTTAGCAGCCCAGGCGACCGGCACGATTTTCGAGGCACGCCGAACCCAGGTTCGAACTCGAAATCCTTATTTCCTGTTGACCGGGGTTTTGGGTTTATTTCTTCCCGCTACCCGCTTCGCGATCGTTTAAATTTTTGGTAGTTTGGGGATTTTGGGTTAAGCCCATGTTGCGCCAGACCAGCTAATTAATTCGTTCCGGTTGGGGAATTAGGGTTCGACCCTCATAACTCTCTGCTACCCCCACCTTGGACGAACCGTACCCAAACGCGGACGAGGAACTGCTTCCCCTTCCTCTTCCTCTTCTCCCTGCGATTGATTGGTGCGGGGATCTACGGCGAAGCGATCGAGGAGAGGAGGAACGATCGCACACCCCCCGGGACGATCCCTCTTCTTGCAACCCCGACGCCGCGACCAAGGTAAGCGGTGAATTTATTTTCTTGCTATTTCTTGTTTCGAGCAACGGGGAGGGGAAATCCTTTGTAATGTCGGGGTGGGTTTTCCTTCGTCTCGTGCCGCGTGCGAGGCGATTTTGGGGACCAAACGGGAGGCCGCCGCCGCCGTGGTTAAACGGGAGGCCGCCGCCGCCGTCACCGTGTTCACGGGGTCACCGCCGGAGCCGCCGTGATCGCGGGGTCGCAACCGGAGCCGAAATCACTGTTCACGGGAGGGGATTTCTGGCCGCGGTCCACACAAGCCGGCGTGCACCCGGTGCACGCCATCGAGGCCCGGGGGCGCAGACCCGGCGCACAGGGCCGTGCGCCAGGCCGCGCGGTGCACGCCCTGGGCGTGCACCCGGTTCGCACTGCTGCCGCGGGAAACCGTGGACCCGGCGCGCGCTCCTGGCCGTGCGCGGCCCGGCCCAAGACGCCCCGGTCCACCGCCGCCGCGTGCTCCCGGCCCGCGCCACTGCCGCCCGCCGTCGTGGACCCGGTCCACGCCTGGACCCGTGCACCCGTTTTCAGAAAAAGGGTCCAGAAGCTCCGTTTTTAGTCCGTTTCGCCCCGTTTTTGAGTGTTTTAAACCACGATGATGTTTTTAACGAATAAATTTTGTTGTAGCTGCTCGGGCGCGCGGCGAGGGTATTTTGGTTGGAGTTTCCACACATCTCTTTCTTCGTGTTTGAGGTGGGTTTTATTTTGGGATCAAACGTCGGGTTCCCGACAGTTGTAGTTCAACTTTAAACAATTCGAGTTATTTTGTTTTATGTTAAATTAAGAAGAATTGCAAGGTACTTGTTGACACTAATCTGGTAGTCCTTATGTCACTATTATCTCGTATACTATTATTGTTGGTTACTTGGCTCGAGGCTGCAGCACGCGCACCCGCGGTTTGGCCACCGCTAAGGGTGTGCTTTTCCGGAAAAGTGGTCTATGACCCGTGTAAACCCACGAGGTGACGTAGTGGGGGCCCCCGCAGGTGGGGGGTTTGAGGCGCCGAGGTGCGAGCGGTGTGACCCGTCGGGGTAGGTGCCCGACGTGGTTTACCGAGGTAGGTGCTCGGTGGGGACGCCGGGGTAGGTGCCCGGATTAGGTTATGCAGGTGTGCGTGGTTATTCCCAGTTTGGGAGGATGTTGCTCCGGATAGTTTATGGTTGGGCGCACTTCTTTTTCCTGCTTTCCTTATTATTCTATATTGTCGCTGACTTCCCACTCTGTGACAGGATCCTTCCGGGGAGAGTGATAGGCGACGGTGAGGCCGAGGCTGGAGTTTTCGGGTCTACGGAGACCCCGTATTGTATTTTCCTCCTTATTGACGCTTTCCATTTATTACGGTAGTCTTATGTGTGGTTCTCGATACCCTCGTGGGGTCGGTAGGATGTCGGCAACTTCTGCTTATTTAATAAACCTTCCTTTATCTCTTTGTTGGCCGCTTTCAAACAGAAAAAGAAAAAAAAACAAACCCAAAAGGAATTGCGAAAACCGCTTTCAAAATCTAGGTGTCGTGTGGGCACTGTTTTCAAACCTTGTGGATTTATGGATCTTTAAAAAGGGGATTTCCAAACCTGAGTGTCGTGTGGGCACTGTTTTCAAAACCCTGTGGTTTTATGTGGCTTTCGAAACCGTTTTTCAAAATATTCTAGGCGTCGAGTGGGCGCCATTTTTAACAATGGTGGATTTATCCTTTCAAACCAACCGGCCATTAAAATGCTTTAGTTGTAATACTCGTATGTTTGTATGAATGAACGCTGAACTGTTGTGATTGAATTGTGGTTTGTGTTTGGACACTGTACTGATCGCGACGCCGTGCATATACAGGGGAGACTCTGTCCGTGTGCAGAGTGACCCTGTGTATGCGGCGGATCTGGGCACGCACCGAGGAAGAGAGCTTTTCAAAAAAAAAAGGGGTTTATTTCGAGCCAAATGACCGTTTTTGTGTACTGTTTCCGCTGAACGAAAACCCTCGGGGCGTGACAGATTAAGATGGTATCAGAGAGTTTTTTTTTTGTTGATCAATCACAACAGTTGGTGCCGACATCCGTGGGAATACCTCACTGGACTGCAATTGAATGAATGGATGGGACTTAGGAGGTTAGGACGTGAGTGATCGGGGGGGGGAGAGTCTGAGTCCTTTCTCTTGATTGGCGGTCCGTTGTTTATTAGCAAAGGCTAAAGCTGACCTTCTTTTTGTGTGTGGCAGACATGGCCCGTACTAGATCATCCACCGAGGACACCGGAGCAGATGCCACGACGTCGGCGGCCGCGGAGAATCAGCTCCTGCGGCAGCAAATGAGGGAGATGGCGGGGCAACTGGCCACCCTCACGGACCACGTGCGTCAGCTGACGCAACGGCAGCAGGCTGCGACAGTGACGGCCGCCCCGGTCCCTCCGCAGGGGCCAAATGCGCCAGCAGCGGCGCCGCCGGCGGCGACTACGGCACCGGCGCCGGGGACCACCAGCAGGGTTACGCTGGAAGAGACTATGGTTACACCTTCCCCTACCGTGGCTGCCGCCGCCGCGGGGGAGGGGACAGCTGGGCTGACTGAGCGAGAGCGGGTACGGGCCAACCTGGCCGACTTCAAGAAGTACGACCCGCCCGTGTTCGACGGAGAGACGACCGACCCTTGGGTCGTCGAGAACTGGGTGGGGTCAATGGAAAAACTGTTTGAAGACTTACTCATGGAGGACCACGAGCGGGTTCCCTTAGCGGTCCACTGCTTGGGAGGGAATGCCCGCTTGTGGTGGAAGACAGTACGCCCCGACCCTACCACACGTACCGCACTCCCATCCTGGACGACGTTCAAACAGGAGCTGTTTGGCGCTTTCTTCACCAACAGCGTCAAAAAGAAGTTGGAGGATGACTTGAACCACATCCAGCAGGGGAGCAGGACAGTCATGGAGTATCAGCGTGAATTCGTGAGACTAGCTAACTGTGTTCCGTTCGTCGTGAGGGACGAGTCCCACAAGGCGCAACTCTTCGTCGATGGCTTGCGGAGCAACATTTTCGAGGTGGTGCAAGCGGCTGACTTGCACACCTTTCAGAAAGTGGTCGACAGGGCCACTACGGTGGAGCGCGGGTTTGCAGTCACTCGCGCCAGAAGGGAGAACTCGGCGCGACAGGAGGACCGGAAACGACAACAGCAAAGCTCGGGGGGAGGCTCTTCGAATGGGAGCCGACCCCCCAAACGGTGGAGACCGCAGACAGGACCTCGGGGCGCGTCGGCAGGAGGGCCGAGGCCGGGAGATAGGCCCTGTGTGATATGCGGGGGAGCGCACCAAGTGTCCGCTTGCCCCCAGCGTAATGATCATTGCTTCCGCTGCGGTAAACAGGGGCACTACCGCCACAACTGCCCCTTGATCCAGGGAGCGGTTACCTCAGCAGCTTCGGCACCGGCACCACAGCTATCTGGACGAGGAAAGGCCCCTATGGGGTCAACTTCTAGACCCCCTGCACCACGGCGAGAGGGGGAGAGGCAAACGCAGGCAGGCGGGAGGGTTTACTCAATGACCCGCCAGGAGTCGGATCCACCAGCGGATGTGCTTGCAGGTATTACTTCTGTTTCAAATTCCCGTGCAAGAACCCTTTTTGATACTGGAGCAACACACTCTTTCATCTCTTATGACTACGTGTTTATGCATGACCTTGGGGAGACACCTCTCCAAAGCCCTATGACGGTCCAGACGGCGGGTGGGACACTGGAGGCGACCAGTTTGGTGGCCACCTGCCCGATTAAACTAGGGCGACTGCCTTGCCCTTGGGATTTGGTGGTAATTCCCCTAAAGGAGTACGACGTTGTATTGGGCATGGAC
Source organism: Tillandsia leiboldiana (assembly GCA_029204045.2). NCBI lineage: Eukaryota > Viridiplantae > Streptophyta > Magnoliopsida > Poales > Bromeliaceae > Tillandsia > Tillandsia leiboldiana. The sequence continues at coordinate 32,524,750 of CM055068.1, read as the reverse complement.
TGGCTCTCAAGGTACCAAGTGCTTATCGACTGCGAGAAGCGGATGGTGCAACTTCAAGAACCAAGTTTCCCTAAAAATGCGTATCTGGCGTGCAAGAGCATCTCTTTCCCAGCGGTCATCTCAGCGGCACGAGCCAGGAGACTGGTAGAGGGTGGGTGCGTGGCCTACTTGGCGTCGGTGGACATGATCACCGGACTCTCGGGGACGCCGTCGGACATCCCGGTAGTAAGGGATTTTCCTGACGTTTTCCCGACGGAACTGCCCGGGATGCCCCCCGAGCGGGAGGTGGTGTTCCCAATAGAACTGCTACCGGGCACGCAGCCAATTACGAAGGCGCCCTACCGAATGGCCTTCGCGGAACTGAAGGAGCTCAAGGCACAACTTGAAGATCTCTTGGACAAGGGATTTATCAGGCCGAGCGTGTCGCCCTGGGGAGCACCAGTGCTCTTTGTGCGAAAGAAGGACGGAAGCTTACGACTCTGCATCGACTACAGGGGAATCAACAAGGTTACAATAAAGAACAAGTATCCCCTGCCCAGAATCGACGACCTCTTCGATCAACTGCGGGGAGCGAAGGTTTTCTCCAAAATTGATCTGCAATCGGGCTACCACCAACTTCGAGTGCGGGACGAGGACATACCAAAGACTGCCTTCCGGACCCGATATGGACACTATGAGTTTACGGTTATGCCCTTCGGACTGACAAACGCCCCCGCGGTATTTATGGATATGATGAACCGCATCTTCAGACCTTACATTGATCGGTTCGTGGTGGTCTTCATCGACGACATCCTGATCTATTCGACCACCGACGAGGAGCACGAGGATCATTTGCGAACGATTCTCCAGACCCTTCGGAACCAGAAACTGTTCGCGAAACTCAAGAAATGTGAATTTTGGTTACGTGAAGTGGGCTTCCTAGGACATGTAATCTCAGCAGAAGGAATTGCAGTGGACCCCAAGAAAGTGGAAGCTGTACTCAGCTGGCAGCCGCCAACCACAGTGACGGAGATCCGCAGCTTTTTGGGCCTGGCAGGATACTACCGACGCTTCGTCGAGGGCTTTTCGAAGATAGCCGCCCCCCTGAACCGTTTGACCAGAAAAGGGGAGAAGTTCATTTGGACGGCTCGATGTCAGGAGAGCTTCGAAGAATTAAGACGAAGGCTAACCAGTGCACCAGTACTTGTACTACCGAACCCCGGAGAGGACTACGAAGTGTATTGCGACGCGTCAAGGATCGGCCTTGGAGGTGTGTTGATGCAACAAGGGAAGGTGATAGCCTATGCTTCCAGGCAACTAAAAGAATACGAGAAGAACTATCCGACGCACGACTTGGAGCTGGCCGCAGTGGTATTCGTTTTGAAGCTTTGGAGACACTACCTCTTTGGCGTCCACTGTACTGTATTTTCGGACCACCAAAGTCTGAAATACCTGTTTACCCAGAAGGAGCTGAACTTGCGGCAGAGACGGTGGTTGGAGCTACTAAAGGATTATGACCTGACAATCCAATACCACCCCGGGAAAGCCAACGCGGTAGCAGACGCGTTGAGTAGAAAAGCACAACAAGAAGCAACACCTGCAGGCGGGTTAACTGAGCAGGATAGCTTGATCGCGGAGTTTGCGAGTATGAAATTAGAAGTGGTACCGGCGGGCACGGTAGCACGACTGCTAACCTTGGTAGTCAAGCCAACACTGCTCGAGAGGATTCGGGAAGGGCAACAGACTGACCCTTACTTACAGCTCGTGCGAAACAAGATCCTCCCCGACCAAGAGAACGACTTTTCAACGGAAGCCGACAGCACCCTACGTTTCCGTGGGCGGATTTGCGTGCCGGATTCGAAAGAGTTAAAGGAGGAAATCTTAACTGAGGCACACCGCGCCCCTTATGCGGCGCATCCGGGGGGTACGAAGATGTACAGGGACCTTAAGCAGACCTTCTGGTGGCCAAAATTGAAGATGGATGTGACACGACACGTAGCCCACTGCCTAGTGTGTCAACAGGTCAAGGCGGAACACCAGCGACCCGCAGGAAAACTACAGCCGCTACCAGTGCCAGAATGGAAGTGGGATCAAATCACCATGGATTTTGTCACGGGGTTCCCACGCTCGCAGCAGGGCCACGACACGATCTGGGTTGTTGTAGACCGCTTAACCAAGTCAGCGCACTTCCTACCGATTCATACGACGTGGACCCGGGACCGACTAGCCCAAGTTTACCTCAGCGAGATCGTGAGGCTACATGGAGTTCCAGCATCCATTACCTCAGACAGGGACACGCGTTTTGTTTCAAAGTTCTGGCAAAGCCTACAGCGGGCTTTAGGGACGAGACTGCAGTTTAGCACAGCCTTCCACCCCCAGACAGACGGACAGTCTGAGCGGGTGATTCAGACCCTAGAGGACCTGCTACGCGCCTGTGTACTTGACTGGGGAGACGGTTGGTCACGCTACTTGCCCCTCGTGGAATTTGCCTACAACAACAGCCACCAGGCCAGCATACAGATGGCACCCTTCGAAGCCTTATATGGAAGACGTTGTCGATCCCCGATCTGTTGGGACGACTTGGGAGAGCGGAAGTTCTTGGGACCCGATTTAGTGGAAGAAACCGAAGCAAAGATACGACTCATTCGACAGCGCCTACTCACCGCCCAGAGTCGACAGAAAAGCTACGCAGACCGTAGGCGACGCGACTTGGAATTCCAAGTGGGAGATCACGTGCTCTTGCGTGTTTCGCCAACCAGGGGGATCAAACGCTTCGGACTGAAGGGCAAGCTGAGCCCGCGATTTGTTGGGCCATTCGAGATCCTGGAGCGCATCGGCCCGGTGGCTTACCGCCTTGCCCTACCACCTAACCTCGACCGTGTCCACGACGTGTTCCACGTCTCGATGCTCAGAAGATACCTCTCCGACCCGTCACATGTTATGGACGTCTCTGCACTAGAGTTGAAAGAGGATCTAAGCTTCGAGGAAACCCCAGTGCGGATACTAGCAAGGGAAAGTAAAACGCTGAGAAACCGAGCCATTCCCTACGTGAAGGTGCTCTGGAGCAACCACGAGGAGCGAGAAGCGACGTGGGAGTCGGAGTCGAAAATGAGGGAGTGCTACCCCAATCTCTTCACCGCAACCCAGGATTGAGTTTCGGGGACGAAACTCGTTTTTAAGAGGTGAGTGGTGTAGTAACCGCCGGTTTAGTGTTTTTTTTTGGTGTTCTTTATTTTGGGTTTTATTTGCATCTTGTGCGCTTGAGGGGTCCGGTGCGTGATCTTTTTCTTCTTCTCTTCTTGGTAGACCGTCGGGGCTCGCGGGTATTTTTAGGCGTTAGAGCTCGCGAAACGGAGCGCGGCGGCGCGACCGGATTTATTTTCCGACTCCGGATTCTCCCACAATAAATTCCGGAAGTTTGTTAGCAGCCCAGGCGACCGGCACGATTTTCGAGGCACGACGAACCCAGGTTCGAACTCGAAATCCTTATTTCCTGTTGACCGGGGTTTTGGGTTTATTTCTTCCCGCTACCCGCTTCGCGATCGTTTAAATTTTTGGTAGTTTGGGGATTTTGGGTTAAGCCCATGTTGCGCCAGACCAGCTAATTAATTCGTTCCGGTTGGGGAATTAGGGTTCGACCCTCATAACTCTCTGCTACCCCCACCTTGGACGAACCGTACCCGAACGCGGACGAGGAACTGCTTCCCCTTCCTCTTCCTCTTCTCCCTGCGATTGATTGGTGCGGGGATCTACGGCGAAGCGATCGAGGAGAGGAGGAACGATCGCACACCCCCCGGGACGATCCCTCTTCTTGCAACCCCGACGCCGCGACCAAGGTAAGCGGTGAATTTATTTTCTTGCTATTTCTTGTTTCGAGCAACGGGGAGGGGAAATCCTTTGTAATGTCGGGGTGGGTTTTCCTTCGTCTCGTGCCGCATGCGAGGCGATTTTGGGGACCAAATGGGAGGCCGCCGCCGCCGTGGTTAAACGGGAGGCCGCCGCCGCCGTCACCGTGTTCACGGGGTCACCGCCGGAGCCGCCGTGATCGCGGGGTCGCAACCGGAGCCGAAATCACTGTTCACGGGAGGGGATTTCTGGCCGCGGTCCACACAAGCCGGCGTGCACCCGGTGCACGCCATCGAGGCCCGGGGGCGCAGACCCGGCGCACAGGGCCGTGCGCCAGGCCGCGCGGTGCACGCCCTGGGCGTGCACCCGGTTCGCACTGCTGCCGCGGGAAACCGTGGACCCGGCGCGCGCTCCTGGCCGTGCGCGGCCCGGCCCAAGACGCCCCGGTCCACCGCCGCCGCGTGCTCCCGGCCCGCGCCACTGCCGCCCGCCGTCGTGGACCCGGTCCACGCCTGGACCCGTGCACCCGTTTTCAGAAAAAGGGTCCAGAAGCTCCGTTTTTAGTCCGTTTCGCCCCGTTTTTGAGTGTTTTAAACCACGATGATGTTTTTAACGAATAAATTTTGTTGTAGCTGCTCGGGCGCGCGGCGAGGGTATTTTGGTTGGAGTTTCCACACGTCTCTTTCTTCGTGTTTGAGGTGGGTTTTATTTTGGGATCAAACGTCGGGTTCCCGACAGTTGTAGTTCAACTTTAAACAATTCGAGTTATTTTGTTTTATGTTAAATTAAGAAGAATTGCAAGGTACTTGTTGACACTAATCTGGTAGTCCTTATGTCACTATTATCTCGTATACTATTATTGTTGGTTACTTGGCTCGAGGCTGCAGCACGCGCACCCGCGGTTTGGCCACCGCTAAGGGTGTGCTTTTCCGAAAAAGTGGTCTATGACCCGTGTAAACCCACGAGGTGACGTAGTGGGGGCCCCCGCAGGTGGGGGGTTTGAGGCGCCGAGGTGCGAGCGGTGTGACCCGTCGGGGTAGGTGCCCGACGTGGTTTACCGAGGTAGGTGCTCGGTGGGGACGCCGGGGTAGGTGCCCGGATTAGGTTATGCAGGTGTGCGTGGTTATTCCCAGTTTGGGAGGATGTTGCTCCGGATAGTTTATGGTTGGGCGCACTTCTTTTTCCTGCTTTCCTTATTATTCTATATTGTCGCTGACTTCCCACTCTGTGACAGGATCCTTCCGGGGAGAGTGATAGGCGACGGTGAGGCCGAGGCTGGAGTTTTCGGGTCTACGGAGACCCCGTATTGTATTTTCCTCCTTATTGACGCTTTCCATTTATTACGGTAGTCTTATGTGTGGTTCTCGATACCCTCGTGGGGTCGGTAGGATGTCGGCAACTTCTGCTTATTTAATAAACCTTCCTTTATCTCTTTGTTGGCCGCTTTCAAACAGAAAAAGAAAAAAAAACAAACCCAAAAGGAATTGCGAAAACCGCTTTCAAAATCTAGGTGTCGTGTGGGCACTGTTTTCAAACCTTGTGGATTTATGGATCTTTAAAAAGGGGATTTCCAAACCTGAGTGTCGTGTGGGCACTGTTTTCAAAACCCTGTGGTTTTATGTGGCTTTCGAAACCGTTTTTCAAAATATTCTAGGCGTCGAGTGGGCGCCGTTTTTAACAATGGTGGATTTATCCTTTCAAACCAACCGGCCATTAAAATGCTTTAGTTGTAATACTCGTATGTTTGTATGAATGAACGCTGAACTGTTGTGATTGAATTGTGGTTTGTGTTTGGACACTGTACTGATCGCGACGCCGTGCATATACAGGGGAGACTCTGTCCGTGTGCAGAGTGACCCTGTGTATGCGGCGGATCTGGGCACGCACCGAGGAAGAGAGCTTTTCAAAAAAAAAAAAGGGTTTATTTCGAGCCAAATGACCGTTTTTGTGTACTGTTTCCGCTGAACGAAAACCCTCGGGGCGTGACACACACTTTTCATCCAAATGAGTTGGGTTGAACAACTACCCACTGAAATATATTCCGCTTCGTCAGTCGAGAGTGCAATGCAGTTTTGCTTTTTTACTGTGCCATGCAATAAGGCAATGGCAAAGATAAAAACATGCACCACTCGTACTTTTCCGATCATCCACAGATCCTGCCCAATCGGCATCTGAATATCCTACAATATCTAGACTTGTTCCCATAGGATACCAAATTCCGAAATTTACGGTTCCTTTGATGTACCGGATGATCCGTTTCACCGCTTTCAGGTGAACCTCCTTTGGTGCTGATTGATATCTCGCGCAGATCCCAACACTAAAGGATATGTCCGGGCGACTAGCCGTGAGGTAAAGTAGACTTCCAATCATGCTGCGATAAAGTTTCTCGTCTACATTTTCACTAAGAGATTCACTTCCTAATCCCTTATTGCTAGTTCCCATTGGAGTCGGAAAATCTTTAGAATTTTCTAAACCGAACTTTTTGACCAACTCTATTGCATACTTGGATTGACATAGATGAATGCCTTCTTCATTTTGTTTTACTTGCAATCCAAGAAAGTATGTCAGTTCGCCCATCATGGACATCTCAAATTCGCTTTCCATAGTTTCAGCGAATTTAGAAGCATCATTGTCTCTAGTTGCACCAAATACAATGTCGCGGTGCTTGTTTTAGACCGTAAAGAGCATTTTTCAAACGAAAAACATGGTTAGGTAGTTTAAGGTCTACAAAACCTTTCGGTTGAGCCACATAAACTTCCTCGTTTAAATACCCATTTAAAAACGTGCTCTTAACGTCCATTTGAAAGAGTTTTATTTTAAAATGACAAGCAATTGCGAATAAGATATGAATTGACTCGAGTCGAGCAACTGGGGCGAATGTTTCATCAAAGTCTATACCTTCTATTTGAGAGTAGCCTTGAGCAACTAAACGTGCTTTGTTCCTGATGATGGTACCATCCTCATTTTTCTTATTCTTGAAAATCCATTTAGTACCAATCACATTGTGTTGCTTCGGAGGCTTCGTTAATTCCCAGACTTTGTTTCGTTCAAACTGATGGAGCTCTTCCTGCATTGATTCAACCCAGTAGTCATCCTGAAGAGCTTCATCGACGTTCTTTGGTTCTATCATGGAAACGTAACAAGCGAATCCACAAACCAACTGTCTCCGAGTCCTGACTCCTTCTTGTGGGTCTCCAATAATGTTAGATTCAGGATGATCCTTGGAGATGCGTAACGTTTGAGGTAATGGAGTACTCGGAGGTACATGAGATGATTCCTGCACATCAGATAAGCTTGAAGAACCATTAGATGCATCATTATTATCGGAAGAATTGTTATGAGAAGATGCATTTGCAGGAGTATCATCAACAAGAGAGATATTAGGGGTAGATTTATCAGATGCAAAGTGAAAAGCTTCATCTACTTTAACATTTATAGATTCTACCATTGTTTTAGATTCCAAGTTAAATACCCGATATGCTCTACTGTTTGTAGAATAACCAATGAAAATCCCTTCGTCACTTCGCGAGTCAAATTTTCCCAGATTTTCGCGGTCACGCAAAATGTAACAACGACTCCCAAAGATACGAAAATATTTTATATTCGGTTTTCTACAAAACCACAGTTCATATGGTGTATTTAAGGTTCCCAGGCGCAAATACACTCGATTAATTACATAGACTGCAGTGTTCACTGCTTCAGCCCAAAAGTACAACGGTAAGTTCCGGCTATGAAGCATAACACGTGCCATGTCACGCCCCGGGGTCGAACTGCGACCCGGGCTCGCCAACAGATCCGTCGTCTGTGCGGAAACTGCCGCACAGACGAAGCGTCTACCCTGCAAAAGATCTATAGCTAAACATGTATCAGAGCTGAAAATAAACTAATAGCTACAGAAATCCACTGAACATCTGATATAAGTAAAATCTCAATACAAAGTCTCTCAGCTATAAAAGTGAATGAAATCCTCACTAGTCTCTCAGAATGTCCAGTACAAAAGTGAAACATAAAAATACCGGGTACATCTACCTCGGACTCCAAATGCTGGTAAGGAACTAGTCGGCCACGTCCTCACCTCGATCAGCTGTCTCCGCGCTAGCTCAGCCGGAACAGCAGCCTCAGGAAACCTGTCACCGCAGCGGGTGTGAGATCTACTGCAGAAGGTAGATCCCAGTGGGTACCGTCACCAATATCCACGGTATGCCCACTAAGTCTACTGGAGGCACAACAGATAGGCATGCAGATAGATAGATAATGGGTAAGCTGAAAGAAAACTACAGCTAACATGTCTCAATCATAAAGCTCAAGAAACCCTACCAATAACATGAAATGCATACACACGCTACTGCTAATATGCCTCAAGTACCATGCTCAAAAGAAAACTCATCTAAGAACATACTATGCATACACCACTCGCACACGAGGTGCTCAATCGACCCAATCGAGCTGACTGCCACATCGGGTCCAGTCAAGCCTGCGCCTCCCTAGTATATCAACATTCGGTGTCCAATCGGACTAACTCGCTATCGAAAAGTGGCACATGCAGGCTATAGTCGAAATCCACGCTCTCTCTCAGAACGGAATGGACTCAAGCTCCTCACATCTCGCACAACGGTCAAAGTACTCTCAATGATCCGGGACCACCGTCAAACCCCACGGTTCCCAACAACACTAGCACTGGTCTAACACAGCTATAAGACACCCCTCAGCCCCCAGGCATGAGTGCAACAATAAAAGTACCTGACCAAAGATAACCCAATCAATCCACGAGTAAAAACCGGTACTGCCTGCTCTGTCATCAATCTCCTGAACTCAGTATCTCCACTGTCCAAATGACCGGAACCCAACACGGTCTAAAGCCTACTCCGGAGCGGCGCTCGAGGGGAGCGACCCTCACGAGCAAAGTATCTCAGTAACAAATATCTCTGTCAAGTATCTCAATAGCAGGCTATGATCCACGATCAAATAGATCGGAAACTCAAACGCTCAAACGACACAACTCAGTCGGGAAAACCCACCACGACTCGATCAGGAAGTGCCCAACACTCTCACAGCTATGTCGGAGAACCACCTCCCCGACTAGATCTGATATGTACGACCCATAATCTAGAAAACCTCATCGATCCCAACAAAAAGCTCACACTCACATGACACTAGAAACTCATCTCACACATCCCTACAAATCCACTCGGCCCCCCGGCACGAGTATACAAGCATAACGGGTCACCTGGACCTATGTCATACCCCTGGTGAACTCATAATTTAAAAACCACTTTGAAAATGCTGATTTTCCTTAAAACGGACTTTCTCGATTTTTAAAGCGATCCAGGTACAAATATGATGCCAGCAAAACGTGAAATCTAGTGTCATATAGTATCAGAAGTATGCTAAAAATGATCCGGAGTTCCAATGAATTTTATAGAAAATTCCAGGCAACTATCAGATTTATCAATATACAATAATTAAGCTAACATGATCAATATTCTTATAGGAGCATTAGAGGGCATTCCATAAATCTCGAAGAAATTCCAACCCACCTGGAACGCTTTCCGTAGGCAATTGCTGAAGTCGGTGAAGTGCCGGAACCTCGAATTGACGAAATCTCGAAAATCGTGCCGCAAATCCCGGAAAAACCTCGGAAGCTCCAATAAATTCCCTCGAGTCCACACAAAATTCCGGCGCGCAACAGCTCACTCCACACATCCACAGCACACACATACAACACACGGCCCACACACAGATCACACCAAAACTTCAGCCCAAAAAGATTTCCACAACACAACTCTTAAGCTTCCAGCAGACTAAAAATACATAACCACTTAAACCCAAATTAATTAATCCCAAGTCCTTCCATATATTCAATCAACATGTTCAAGTAAACACTACTATAAATATGCATACACTTCTCACATACAACCCAAATCCATAGCACTCTCCTTGCTCATCATCTGCCAACAAGCAGCACACGCACACAAGCTCCTCAACACCACTTAAATACTAAGCATTACCAAAAACACATACACATGAAGCTTCAGCACAATTTAAATTCTTGCTCCCATTTCACACACACAAGCTCCAATTACATAAATCCATTAGCACCCAGCAGGTCCACTCCCACACATTAACATCTCACAGCATCAACTACATGCTTACATAAACACCATTACACAATAGCTCCACAATCCTCTTAAAGCTCCAAGCATGCCAATAATTAAAATCACATATACATAAACCCTTAATTCACAATTACATGTTCACCCAAACACTGTTTTCTTAAATCAACCACACATGTTCCATTCCCCCACACTCTAAGCTTCGTCACCTGAATACACCACCAATCACAACTCCACAGCACACACTAAAATCTCCAATTGGACATCAAATAAAATGCTCAGTTAAACATCGCTCATTATCATGCTCTGCTGCATTTACAAAAACCCAAACACACTCACTTCACACCTGCATGCACAAATGCACATCCAAAACACAGCCACACTCTCAAACATTTTCCCAAAAACATCCCGCTCAAGAAGAAACGAGAGCCACGCAATTGAATCCGGCTCCGCACAGAACCAAGCCCCCCCCCGCGCACACGGCCACGAAGTACAAGCTGCCTCCACACCTGCCAGGAAAAGGGAGAAAGGAAAAAAATTAAAGTATAAGTGGAGAAAGCTCAGCCCACAAGCAACCGGCCGTCAAAACCCAATTCCGATCATCAAAACGCCGCGCGAAAAGCCTCCGGCGAAGTCGCCGAAGCGAGCACTGCCGACAACTAGCCGCAGTCGCCCGTGCCGCTGCCGCGCGGCTGCTACTTGCGCTGGCCGCTGCGCTGCGGCTAGCGCGCGGCGTCAGGGCCCGCCGTGCGGCGCCCTGGCCCGCAGCGCGAAACCACTGCGCGCTGCGCGCACCAGGCGCTGCGCGGCGCCCAGCCTGCGCGGTGCCCAGCGGCACCCTCCAGCGCCCTGCGCGCCTACCAGCGCTCGCCCTGCGCGCGGTCGCCAGCGCGCGGCCGCACGCGCGCCCTGTGCGCGCCCTATCTGCGGTCCTCCTAACAGGCGTGGACTTCAGTCCACCACCAACACCACCAGGAGCTCCCTCTGAACAACCAAAAAAACAAAAGAGAAAACCCAAGCTTCTCACTCACACAAAAAGGGCAAAAACTGCACTTACCAAGTAGGAGGGTCGACGCGTACGATCTGCTAGCTCCATACGGCTTCAAGGAGAAGATCCAACATCACTACCACCCTCAAAAATCACCATGCTCATCTTCTTCTCACTTCCTTTCTCCACTCCTTACTTCCCCCTGCTTCATACGAGTTCCTCTGCTTTATTGGAGAAGGAGGAGGTGACGTGGCAAGGAAATTAATTAGCCTGCTGCTAATTAAGGTGGGGGTGGTTGGCAGTCAAGTCAATAAGAGGGGAAAAAGACCAAGGTACCCCCAAGGAAAAAATATCTAAACCACTTAATCAACATAAGCATTCCCCTTTCTATTTTCCTCTCTCATTCTTTCCACAGGCCAAAAATCCACATTAATTACATTAATCAATTAATTAATTCATTAAATGCCCCACCAACTTACTTTTTGTCCACGGGGCCTCCGCACCAGTCCGGAACCTCCCGAACTCCGCTGTAATCTGAAAACACACATGATCCAAGTGTTCCCAATATTTCTGCACTCCACTGTGGAGTCGATGCTTCCCCGAAACCAATCCTCTATCGGCACACAAAGCCCGAAAAACTCCGAATCAAGCTGGGGCTTCCGCGTTGACCCGAATCATCTCGAACTCATCTGAAGTCACATATGGGACATGCTCGAGGCGTTTCTCCGCGTCACGCCATCCTGCGAGGTCGGTGCGCTATCCGAAATCCCGGTATTCTACATGCCATCTCTTGTACAACCCTATTTTTGCGCTCGACTACACCATTCTGTTGAGGTGTATAGGGTGCTGAGAATTCATGCTTAATGCCGTTGGAAGTGCAAAAATCAATGAATTTAGAATTTATGAATTCTCCACCTCTATCACTTCTAACACGAATGATCTTTTCATTCTTTTCAACCATAATACGATGGCAAATCTCGAAAAAAGAATCAAACGTATCAGCTTTCTCTTTTAAAAATGCTACCCATGAGTATCTAGAGAAATCATCAACCAATAGAAAAATGTACCATTTACCTCCCAAAGATGGTTGACGAGTTGGCCCCATTAAATCCATGTGCAATAATTCTAAAGGCCGGTTGGTGCCAACGTGGTTCAAGTTCTTGTGTGCAGTCCTTGACTGTTTTCCCTTTAGACAACCTCCACACACAATGTTTTCTTTAAGTGAAAGTTTTGGAACCCCCTTGACCACGTCTTTGTTTGAAATTCTAGCAAGTTCCTTGAAATTTATGTGACCTAGCCTTTCATGCCAAAGTGTTTCATTATTCAAAGAGGCTAAGTTACAGTTTTCAGAAATTTTATTTGGAATAACATAACAGTTATTTTCAGATCTAACCCATTTTAAAAAGAAAACATGGTCCTTATCAGTTACAATAAATTCGACAGATGAAAAATTAACTGAAAAACCATTGTCGCAAAGTTGACTAATACTTATGAGGTTAGTCTTAAGGCCTTCAACAAATAGCACATTATTCAAAACTAGGCCATCTGGAATAGCGATAGTTCCTTTTCCAATAATTTTAGAAGAACGACCGTCTTCGAAAACTACAAGTCCTCCGGAGATTTTCTCAAGTGTTTGAAAACAGTTTTTGTCACCGGTCATGTGACGGGAACACCCGCTATCCAGATACTAAGACGAATTGTCATAAGCATGCAAAGAAGTATGAATGACAAGACAATGGAAGATTTCACCTTTGCGCACCCAAACCCTTTTGGATTGCGTCGGTAAAGAATGTGACGTTATTCTCGTTGGTGAAAGTGTCTTGATTGATTGATTGCTTGACATCGTCTTGCGAGGTGAACTACCAAGGTTCTTTTCCTTTGAAAAGATTTCCTTTGATTTCCGGGGAATCACCTTTATGGTAGTTGTTGTAAGAGGCGCTTGAGATGAACGTTTCGCTCCCACCTTGCAATTTCTCCTTATGTGCCCTACAAAACCACAACGAAAACATACCTTAGTGCTTGACGATCCCGAAGAGGGTGAAGTAGGCTTGTTGTCGTTGCTTGTCGTGAATTCTGGTGTCGGAGGAGGAGATACCGACTGAGGCACAAACACTGTCCCACTCGAACTAGGACTGTCTCCAGTTCGAGTGTATCCGAGGCCGAACCGATTTGTTTGACCAAAACCAAGCATTTTATCCAACTTACTCCTTCCAGAAGAAAATTGCTTTAAATCATCCTTGAGTTGGAGAATGGTCTTCGTCATTTCCATTTTTTCCTGTCGAATCTCGCCGTAGAGCTTCAAGAAGTAATTCGCTTTATCCACCATATCTACATAATTCTTCTCGAAATGCTCGTTGGACTCTTGAAGGAAAACATTTACTTTAATCAGATTATCCCTTTCCGCTTCAAGAGCGTTTGAGAGAGAAGTTGCCCTTTTTGCTTCTTCTTCGAGATCCTGCAATCTCCCTCTCAAACTCTTGTTTTGATTTGCCAGTTTCTTTGAATCCCTCAAAAGCTTATGGTAGGCAAGAGCAAAATCTTCACCTTCAGAATTACTCGATTCGTCGTCCATGATATTCTTTTCAGCATGGGAGGAGTTGGACAAAGAATCGGATGTCCTTGCCATTAAGCACATGAAGGGTGAAGATGTGGACGCGTGGAATGCCGTTGCGTTGTTTTCTTCATCACTGGAAGATGACTCATTTGACGTTGAGTTGTCATCCCAAGTGACGGCTTGCATCGCCTTCTTCTTCGCCGGATTCTTATTTGGACACTCTGTTGAGATATGGCCGTACACTCGGCACTTGAAGCATTGGACTTGTCCCTCTGAGTTTTCTTATCCTTTGAAAAGCTTTCTTGCTTTCTTGACTTTTGGCTTGAAAAACCTTTGCCTTTCTTCCACTTTCCGAAGGATGGAGTTTTACTTGAATTACCCCTTCGAAAGTTTCGGCGAAAATTTCTTGTCAAGAGAGCAAGCTGCTTCTCAAAGTCCTCCATAGATAGGTTCTCGTCATCGTCTGAGGAGGATGAATCCGCGTCTTCTTCTTTTGTTGTTTTCAACGCAAAACCTGAAGACTTAGAAGAGGATGCCTTTCCCGAAGAATAGTTAGTAGGAAATGTCATTTCATAAGTTTGTAATGAACCAACTAATTCTTCTACACGAATTTCGTCCGGGTGTTTAATAGTTTCAATGGCCGTAACCTTGGAACGAAATCTTTCAGGAAGAGTTCTTAGAATCTTTCTTACAATTTTAAATTCTGGAATTTTCTCTCCCAAGTTAGCACATGAATTCACGATGTCTTGCAATCGTGTATAGTAGTGTGTGAATGATTCATTTTCTGCCATAAAAATGGAGTCAAACTTGCTCGTAAGCATTTGCAGTTTTTGAATCTTCACAAGGTTAGTTCCCTCATGTGTAACTTGAAGAACATCCCAGATTTCTTTCGCAGTCTCACATGCCGAGACGCGAGAGAACTCTGTCCTTGGTCCATTTCGACCTAGGTTTGATGGTGCGAACATCAGCAATAATTTCAGTTGGATTAGACCATCCTAATTCAATTGATTGCCACACCCGTTCGTCGATGGAAATTAAAAAGGCTTTCATCCGTACTTTCCAGTAGGCATAATTTGTTCCATCGAAGAATGGGGGTCTGTTGATGTTTCCACCTTCAACCATTGTTTACAACCCTATTCCCGCTCTGATACCACTTGTTGGGTTATGTATTAATTGGATCTAAATAGGGGAAAAAACACCTAGAGGGGGGGTGAATTGGTGTAAACCATAAACACTCAAAAATCGTTGCGCAATAAAACCCAATGCGGAAATGAAAAAATAACACGCACGATTTTTACGTGGAAAACTCCAAACCGGAGTAAAAAAACCACGGGACCGATAACACGGCGAAATCCACTAGAATTAACACACGTACAAGGTGATATACCGTACTCACAGACGACTCAACCTTTTTCATACGCTCCTAGTAGATCTTCTCCGCTCGCTCCGCAACGCTTCTCGAATCCACGATCTGCGTCCAACGCCGAATCCACGGCGTCCAACGTCGAGTCCACGACGTCCGACTGAATCCACGGTCTTCACCCAATAGCACGTCTCGAATCCACGAACGTACCTCGCTTCGAATCCACGAAAGGGGTTGCACCTTGAATCCACAAGGCCACGCGAGTCCACGCGCCGATTTTGGGAAAATCGTTGTTTTTTGGGTAGTGATGATCCGCCGAATACTTAGATTAGAAATAGATCGGAAATATCATCTAAGTATTCATTAATTTGATTCTACTCAAAATCTGAGTTTGGAAAACCTAGAATCAAATTAATCAATATAGATGAAGAAACATAGAATTAAATCTATTGATTTCCTTTCTTCTCTATATGTGGATTTTTCAATTTCGGTCGTCTTTTTATTATATGCGGATGCCCTAGAAATTGAATCATAGAGGCTATTTATAGGTTAGAAACCCTTGGAAGAAGATAAGGATCAAAAACTAACTGTTTCTGAAATTTTACAGGACGACGGTCCGGACTGGAATTGGCGGTCCGGACTGTCGTGGCTTAAACAGACAATTTCCAGAAAAGAGGACATTCGGGGTCCGGACTGTAATTCCACGGTTCGGACTGTTCATGCAATTCCTGCAAATTCCACGTTCGGGGTCCGGACTGGAATTGCGCATGAACTAATCTACGTTCGGGGTCCGGACTGTGATGCCCGATCCGGACTCTGAACATGTAGTATGTCCAGTTTTTTATTTTTATGCAATCAAACATTCAACCAAGTGTTTCTACACTATAAGAAGTATTCGGATCACCAAAAATATTTAGTTAGACGTACCTGATCCTTTTGAATTCTTCTTTCTTGAGATTGAGGTACATGATCCAAACTTCTTCATCTTCAATCTTCAAAACTTAAACAATTTCACGAAATATGTTAAGGAATTTGTTTTGGCGCATTTCGTGAAAGTATTAAGTCTTGTAGATTGAAGATGAAGAAGTTTGTATCATGTAACTCAATCTCAAGAAAGAAGAATTCAAAAGGATCAGGTATGTTTAACTAATTATTTTTGGTGATCCGAATACTTCTTATAGTGTAGAAACACTTGGATGAATTTTTAATTGCATAAAAATCAAAAACTGGACATGGGACATGTTCAGGATCCGGATCAGACATTCCAATCCGGATCCCGAAGGGTGTTAGTTCATACGCAAATTCAATCCGGATCCAAGCCCTTTCTAATCCGGATCCCGAACATGGGTTTTTGCTGAATTGTATGAACGATCCGGATCAGGCACTTCGATCCGGATCCCGAACCTTTGTTTTTCAGGAAACTGTCTGTCTCGTTACTGCAATCCGGATCGCCGAAATCCGATCCGGATCGTCGTCCTGAAAAATCCCAGAAAAGGTTAGTTTTTGACTCTTATCTTCTTCCAACGATTTCTAACCTATAAATAGACCCTATGATTCATCTTTTAGGGTAAGCGAAAAATACGACCGAAATTGAAAAATCCACGTATAGAGAAGAAAGGAAATACTAGATTTAATTCTATGTTTCTTCATCTATATTATTAATTTGATTCTAGGTTTTCCAAACTCAGATTTTGAGTAGAATCAAATTAATGAATACTTAGATGGTATTTCCAATCTATTTCTAATCTAAGTATTCGGCGGATCATCACCACCCAAAAAACAACGATTTTCCCAAAATCGGCGCGTGGACTCGCGTGGCCTTGTGGATTCAAGGTGCAATCGCTCTCGTGGATTCGGAGCGAGGTACGTTCGTGGATTCGAAGCGTGCTACTGGGTGAAGACCGTGGATTCGGTCGGACGTCGTGGACTCGACGTTGGACGCCGTGGATTCGGCGTTGGGCGCTGATCGTGGATTCGAGAAGCGTTGCGGAGCGAGCGGAGAAGATCTACTAGGAGCGTATGGAAAAGGTTGAGTCGTCTGTGAGTACGGTATATCACCTTGTACGTGTTTAATTCTAGTGGATTTCATCGTTTGATCGGTCCCGTGATTTTTTACTCCGGTTTGGAGTTTTTCCACGTAAAAATCTTGCGTGTTTATTTTTATTTCCGCATTGGGTTTTATTGCGCAATGATTTTTTGAGTGTTTAACATTTACACCTATTCACCCCCCTCTAGGTGTTTTTTCCCCTATTTAGATCCAATTATATATAACCCAACAAGTGGTATCAGAGCGGGAATAGGGTTGTAAACAATGGTTGAAGGTGGAAACATCAACAGACCCCCGTTCTTCGATGGAACAAATTATGCCTACTGGAAAGTACGGATGAAAGCCTTTTTAATTTCCATCGACGAACGGGTGTGGCAATCAATTGAATTAGGATGGTCTAATCCAACTGAATTTATTGGTGATGTTCGCACCATCAAACCTAGGTCGAAATGGACCAAGGAAGAGATTGATTTATCTTCTTACACTGGCAAAGGGATTAACGCTTTATTTAATGCTTTGTCGCAAACAGAGTTCTCTCGCATCTCGGCATGTGAGACTGCGAAAGAAATCTGGGATGTTCTTCAAGTTACACATGAGGGAACTAACCTTGTGAAGATTCAGAAACTGCAAATGCTTACGAGCAAGTTTGACTCTATTTTCATGGCAGAAAATGAATCGTTCACAGATTATTATACACGATTGCAAGATATCGTGAATTCATGTGCTAACTTGGGAGAGAAAATTCCAGAATTTAAAATTGTAAGAAAGATTTTAAGAACTCTTCCTGAAAGATTTCGATCCAAGGTTATGGCCATTGAATCTATTGAACACCCGGACGAAATCCGTGTAGAAGAATTAGTTGGTTCTTTACAAATATATGAAATGACATTTCCTACTAACTATTCTTCGGGAAAGGCATCCTCTTCTAAGTCTTCAGGTTATGCTTTGAAAACAACAAAAGAAGAAGACGCGGATTCATCCTCCTCAGACGATGACGAGAACCTATCTATGGAGGACTTTGAGAAGCAGCTCGCTCTCTTGACAAGGAAGTTTCGCCGAAATTTTCGAAGGGGTAATTCAAGCAAAACTCCATCCTTCGGAAAGTCGAAGAAAGGCAAGGGTTCTTCAAGTTACAAGTCAAGAAAGCAAGAGAATTTTTCAAAGGATAAGAAAAGTTCAGAGGGACAAGTACAATGCTTCAAATGTCGAGGCTACGGCCACATTGCAACGGAATGTCCAAATAAGAATCCGTCAAAGAAGAAAGCGATGCAAGCCGTCACTTGGGATTACACCTCATCGTCAAATGAGTCGTCTTCAAGTGATGAAGAAAATAACGCAACGGCGTTCCACGCGTCCACATCTTCACCCTTCATGTGCTTAATGGCAAGTACATCCGAGTCATTGTCCAACTCCTCCCAAGTTGAAAAGAATGCAACGGAGGATGAATCGGATAATTCTGAAGGTGAAGACTTTGCTCTTGCCTACCATAAGCTTTTGAGGGATTCAAAGAAACTGGCAAAGCAAAATAAGAGTTTGAGAGGGAGATTGCAGGATCTCGAAGAAGAAGCAAAAAGGGCATCTTCTCTCTCAAACGCTCTTGAAGTGGAAAGGGATAATCTGATTAAAGTAAATGTTTCCCTTCAAGAGTCCAACGAGCAATTCGAGAAGAATTATGTAGATATGGTGAACAAAGCGAATTACTTCTTGAAGCTCTACGGCGAGGCTCGACAGGAAAAATTGGAAATGACAGAGACCATTTTCCAACTCAAAGATGATTTAAAGCAATTTTCTTCTGGAAGGAGTAAGTTGGATAGGATTCTTGGTCTCGGTCAAACAAATCGGTTCGGCCTCGGATACACTCAAACTGGAGACATTCCTAGTTCGAGTGGGACAGTCTTTGTGCCCCAGTCGGTATCTCCTCCTCCGACACCGGAACTAACGACAAGCAACGACAACAAGCCTACTTCACCCTCCTCGAGATTGTCAAGCACTAAGGTATGTTTTCGTTGTGGTTATGCAGGGCACATAAGGAGAAATTGCAAGAATGGAGCGAAAAGATCAAATCATGTACATCTTGCAACTACTACCAATGAGTTCCTTTCCCGCAAATCAAAGAAGGACCTTTCAAAAGGAAAGAACATTGGTAGTACATCAAACAAGACGACGATGTCAAGGAAAAGCGATGGATCAATCAAGACACTTTCACCAAAGGTATCAACTTCACAATCATTTCCGACGTACTCCAAAACTCGAAAGGTTTGGGTACGCAAAGGTGAAATTTTTTCTTGTCTTGTTGTTAATATTTCCTTGCATGCATATGATAATTCGTCTTGGTACCTGGATAGCGGATGTTCCCGTCATATGACCGGTGACAAAAACTGCTTTCAAAATTGTGAGAAAATCTCCGGAGGACTTATAGTTTTCGGAGACGGTCAGTCTTCCAAAATTGTTGGAAAAGGAACTGTAGCTATTCCAGATGGCCCGGTACTGAATAATGTGTTATTTGTTGAAAGCCTTAAGACTAACCTCATAAGTATCAGTCAACTTTGTGACAATGGTTTTTCAGTTAATTTTTCATCTATTGAATGTGTTGTAACTGATAAGGACCATGTTTTCTTTTTAAAGGGGGTTAGATCTGAAAATAATTGTTATATTGTTCCCAATAAAATTTCTGAAAATTGTAACTTAGCCTCTTTGAATAATGAAACACTTTGGCATGAAAGACTAGATCACATAAATTTTAAGGAACTTGCTAGAATTTCAAACAAAGACGTGGTCAAGGGGGTTCCAAAACTTTCACTTAAACTAAACATTGTGTGTGGTGGTTGCCAAAAGGGAAAACAATCCAGGACTGCACACAAGAGCTTGAACCACGTTGGTACTAAACGGCCTTTGGAACTATTGCACATGGATTTAATGAGGCCAACACGTCAACCATCTTTGGGAGGTAAATGGTATTTTTCTTATTGGTTGCTGATTTCTCTAGATACTCATGGGTAGCATTTTTGAAAGAGAAAGCTGATACTTTTGATTCTTTTCAAGAGATTTGCCATCGTATTATGATTGAAAAGAATGAAAAGATCATTCGTGTTAGAAGTGATAGAGGTGGAGAATTCATAAATTCTAAATTCATTGATTTTTGCACTTCCAACGGCATTAAACGTGAATTCTCAGCACCCTATACACCTCAACAGAATGGTGTAGTCGAGCGCAAAAACAGGGTTGTTCAAGAGATGGCACGTGTTATGCTTCATAGCCGAAATTTACCGTTATATTTTTGGGCTGAAGCTGTGAACACTGCAGTCTATGTTATTAACCGAGTTTATTTGCGCCCAGGAACTTTAAATACACCATATGAACTATGGTTTTGTAGAAAACCGGATATCAAATATTTTCGTATCTTTGGGAGTCGGTGTTACATTTTACGTGACCGCGAAAATCTTGGAAAATTTGACTCTCGAAGTGACGAAGGGATTTTCTTGGGTTATTCTACAAATAGTAGAGCATATCGGGTATTTAACTTGGTATCTAAAACGATAGTAGAATCTATAAATGTTAAAGTAGATGAAGCTTTCCACTTTGCATCTGATAAATCTACCCCTGATATCTCTCTTGATGGTGATACTCCTGCAAATGCATCTTCTCATAACAATTCTTCCGATAATGATGATGCATCTAATGGTTCTTCAAGTTTATCTGATGTGCAGGAATCATCTCATGTACCTCCAAGTACTCCGTTACCTCAAACGTTACGCATCTCCAAGGATCATCCGGAATCTAATATTATTGGAGACCCACAAGAAGGAGTCAGGACTCGGAGACAATTGGTTTGTGGATTCGCTTGTTATGTTTGTTGGTTTTTTATATAAAGGATCCACAAGGATCTAAATAGGTACTATCAAACAACTAGAGGGGGGGTGAATAGGTGTAATACTTAAAAACTCAATCTCAGTGCAAAATAAAAACCAATGCGGAAAATAAAAACAGCACACCGAGATTTACGTGGAAACTCCAATCCAGGAGAAAAACCACGGGACCAACACGCAATAACAATCCACTAAGAATAGAAGAATAACAAGGTGATTACCGACTCCACGGACTCAACTCCTCCTTCAGCTTCTTCGGACCTTGCGCTGACCGGTTGGATGTCCACGCAATAACAATCCACTAAGAAAAGAAGAATAACAAGGTGATTACCGTCTCCACGGATTTAACCCCTCCTTCAATTTCTTCGGACCTCGCGCTCCACCGATTGCACGTCCACTGCACACGTTCGAATCCACGAGCACACGTTTCGAATCCACGAAACGCCTTTAGCACACCGAATCCACGATGCCACGTCGAATCCACGACGCAAACTCAGTCGATAAGAATATTGACTTCGATGGTGATCCTTTGCTTAGATTCTCATTGAGGAACCGTAGAAGAAATCTCTAAGCAAAGATTAGATCAATTCGACAAAAGATATGTTCTTGAAAGAACCATCGAATTGACCTAAAAGAGGCTATAAAGAAGATCGATAAAAACCTAGCCTCTAGGGTTGCTCTCAAGAGTTTTATAAATTGATCGGCCGTAGCTCTCCACCTTTTTGAGAAACCCTAAATGTCTATTTATAGTTTAGAAACCTTTGGAAAGAGATAAGAATCAAAAACTTACCTTATCTGGAAATTTTACGGACGGCGATCCGGATCGGATTTACTGCGATCCGGATCGTCGTAGCGTGATAGACAATTCCAGAAAACCAAGGGTTCGGGATCCGGATTGAACTTCCCGATCCGGATCATTCATGAATTTCATCAACATCCAATGTTTGGGATCCGGATCAGAATAGGCTTGGATCCGGATTGGATTTGCACATGAACTACTACCCTTCGGGATCCGGATTGGATCATCTGATCCGGATCCTGAACATGCCCCATGTCCAGTTTTTAATTTTTATGCAATTAAAAATTCATCCAAGTGTTTCTACACTATAAGAAAGTATTCGGATCACCACAATTATTTAGTTAAACATACCTGATCCTCTTGAATACTTTCTTCTTGAGATTGATGTAACTGATCCACAATTCTTCAACTTCAATCTTCAAGACTCAAGACACTGAGTGTCAACTTGAGCTCTTGTTGAATCTTCTCTAAGTCTTTGATTGCTGATTGACAATTTGATCCCTTTAAGACTCCGACTCAACTCACTGACTTGACTCACGAAATATGCCAACACCAAAATGCCGTAACAATCTCCCCCTTTGGCAATTTCGTGACAAAACCCAAAAATACATAAAAGCGCTCAAGTCACTCATCTTAAACCAAAAAGTCGAAATTCAATGTTATCACCAAAACATTGATTTTCTTTGCGTGAAAGATCCAATAAATACAAAATTACATTTGAACCAAACAGTCCTAGAACATACTCTATGACTTAGGACTTGGAGTCTTAAAGTGATGTAATTCCTACAAAACAAAACTCCAAACAAAATCAAACGTTAGTCGTTAGAAATTAAAATCCTACATTTGATTCGTCCTTTTGGTTCTTTTGTTTTTCCGGCTCTTTCAACCTTTTCTTTATCTCCCCCTATCAAGAGCATCTCTAACATGTTCTCCATGTTCTCCATGTTCTCCCCCTGTCTTGAGCATTTATGTTCTCCCCCTGTCTTGAGCATTTATGTTCTCCCCCTTTGTGATACGATCATTAATTTATGTTCTCCCCCTTTTTGTCACAAATTGTCAAACAGTGAACATACTAGACAAAAGGAAATCACTAACAACATTAGTTCATAGAGAAAGAGAGATAAAAGCTCAGTTCTGGTATATAACAAAAATGCAGATTGCGTACCTGTACCAGAAATCAAATAATTTCTTGAAACAAATCCAGATTTTGGAATCTTTTCAAATATCGATTTGTATTCCATCAAGAAATCAATTTAAGTGCTTTAAACAATGAATTCGATCCAATTAATTTCACGAAATTAAAAAGATTTACTCCTCAATCATGAAAAACAAAGGTAAAGCATTATAAGCAGTTTTTCATGTTATATTCGTCAAACACAAGTCATCAAAAATAGTCTTGAGATCCAAAGTCTATCAAGATGTAACGGATTTACAAAGATGACTTACAGAGATTTCCAAATGACATCAATTTTGAATTTTACCCTTTCAAATTTGAGATAAGCACTAAAATACCTAAGGGTGGCTCTTTGAGCATCTTTCAACTATCCCACCTTATACCAACCAGGAGATTGTTCAAAATAAGAGCTTTAAATTTAAATCTCCGAATGCTTCAACTAAACAAAATTTCATAAATAATTTTCAAGCATCCATGACATGTGGTAGCTTCACACACAGACCGGACGACCGGGGTGGCAGCTCTTTCCAACATGTGGTGGTAGTTTTCACACTCCTTTCGGATGTAACTCTTTCCACATCTTTTGCAAATCATTTCATTACCCTTGTAAGAATGCAATCTCTTACGTGAAAGAATTAAATCCCAAATTTTAGTCTATCGGTTGTCTCACGTTTATCACAATGAATTCACACAACCGAGATAGATTAAGCATCTAAAGATCACACATGATTTCTAAAATTTGATGCTTATAATATCAAAAGCTCCTATAATGAAGTATTTTCAAGATTATGATTATGGAGTAAAGTTGATAATCCAAATAAAATTAATTTGGAGTGAATAAACGTGAAGCCCTTTTTATTCAATGCACTTGTTCAGTAAAAACCCTTTTGTTCAAAAAACAAAACATAAAAACAAAGAGCATTGAAAACATGTAATGCAGAGATTAAGAAAAATATGAAAGGAAAACCAATCAAAGCATTACATACAGTCATAAGCTATTTAGAACTTAAGACAAGGAAAGATATCACCTTTCCGAATCCAAAATCGCCGGATCTTGGGTTGTCTTGATTCGTTGTGGCCCGGAGGTAATAGCTTTGACTGTTGGTCCACCTTAGGTCTTTGCCTCGCAATGATCCACTTGTATGATTGATGTTGTGGCTCGGACCTTTGGTGGGTTGAGTGAACTCCTTTGACTTGATGTATCTTTTGAGTCCGTTGAGTCCGCTCCGTAGATGAAGTTGCCGAAGAATTTTTCTTTCTCTTTTTCGGGCAATCCTTCACCAAATGTCCTTCAAGTCCACAAAGGTGACACGTTCTTCCTTTCAATTTGAATGTGGAACTTGAAGCATGCACAGTTTGATCCTTTTTAAAACCCAAACCAACCTTGCTTGTTTGACCTAATCCGGATATACAATCAAATTTCTTGGAACCGATTGAAAGCCTTTGTATGTCGGATTTAAGTTGATGAACTTGCTTGGTCAAGGCTTGGTTGGTGACATGAATTTCCTCAAACTGTTTTTCTAGAAAACCAATCTTGTCCATATATGATTTAGCGTTTGTCTCCGATTGGTTTAGCTTTTCTTGGAGGATTTTATTATTATCCAATAAACGTCCTTGTTCCTCCTCGAGATCATGAAGTTTTATCTTTAAAGCTTGATTCTCGTCTTGAACTTCAAGTCGTTGCTTCCTCAACTTCTTAATATGCTTGGCCATCTTCTTTGATTCCGTAAGAAGTTGTTGATATGCCTCAATGAGTTCTTCTTCGTCCGACTCCCCCTCACTTGATAACTCTCCATCGGATGTTGATGTTTCATGCAAAATCAAAGGAGCAGAGTCAGTGACTAAAGATGATAAACACAAATTAGAAGAGGGAATTTGAGAGGCATGAAAAGCAACGACTTTTTCCTCTTTACTTGAGGTCGATTCATTAGAAGTAGAATCGTCCCAAGTTTTCGCTTGCAAAGCCTTCTTTTTATATGATTTCGGAGAAGGACAATCCGTTGAAATATGGCCGTAGCCTTTGCATCTATAGCATTGGATTTCCCCTTCGAAATCATCTTTTTCTTTTTCTTTAGAAGGTTTTGCAACGCCTTTGAGTTTAGAGGATTTAGAACCCGATGATCCTTTAGATGGTTTCGTGGATGGAGACCCATCGGTTCGATTCTTCCAAAATTTCCGACGAAATTTCTTTGTGATCCGCGCCAATTGTTCTTCAAAATCGGCAAAAGAGATTTCATCATCGGAACTTGATTCGCCATCTTCTTCCTTTGTTGATTTGAATGCAATACCTGTAAGCTTAGAAGAAGACTTGGAAGAAACTTGATTAGTAGGAAAAGTCATTTCATAAGTTTGCAAAGCACCTACTAATTCCTCTACTCTCATCTCATCCGGATGACTAACGATTTCAATGGCGGTAACCTTTGCCCTAAACCGTTCCGGAAGAGTCCGAAGTATCTTTCTTACAATTCTCGACTCCGGGATCTTTTCTTCTAAATTAGCACAAGTATTGATTACATCTTGAAGTCTAGTGTAATAATCTATAAACAAGGTGATTACCGTCTCCACGGATTTAACCCCTCCTTCAATTTCTTCGGACCTCGCGCTCCACCGATTGCACGTCCACTGCACACGTTCGAATCCACGAGCACACGTTTCGAATCCACGAAACGCCTTTAGCACACCGAATCCACGATGCCACGTCGAATCCACGACGCAAACTCAGTCGATAAGAATATTGACTTCGATGGTGATCCTTTGCTTAGATTCTCATTGAGGAACCGTAGAAGAAATCTCTAAGCAAAGATTAGATCAATTCGACAAAAGATATGTTCTTGAAAGAACCATCGAATTGACCTAAAAGAGGCTATAAAGAAGATCGATAAAAACCTAGCCTCTAGGGTTGCTCTCAAGAGTTTTATAAATTGATCGGCCGTAGCTCTCCACCTTTTTGAGAAACCCTAAATGTCTATTTATAGTTTAGAAACCTTTGGAAAGAGATAAGAATCAAAAACTTACCTTATCTGAAAATTTTACGGACGGCGATCCGGATCGGATTTACTGCGATCCGGATCGTCGTAGCGTGATAGACAATTCCAGAAAACCAAGGGTTCGGGATCCGGATTGAACTTCCCGATCCGGATCGTTCATGAATTTCAGCAACATCCAATGTTCGGGATCCGGATCAGAATAGGCTTGGATCCGGATTGGATTTGCACATGAACTACTACCCTTCGGGATCCGGATTGGATTATCTGATCAGGATCCTGAACATGCCCCATGTCCAGTTTTTGATTTTTATGCAATTAAAAATTCATCCAAGTGTTTCTACACTATAAGAAAGTATTCGGATCACCACAATTATTTAGTTAAACATACCTGATCCTCTTGAATACTTTCTTCTTGAGATTGATGTAACTGATCCACAATTCTTCAACTTCAATCTTCAAGACTCAAGACACTGAGTGTCAACTTAAGCTCTTGTTGAATCTTCTCTAAGTCTTTGATTGCTGATTGACAATTTGATCCCTTTAAGACTCCGACTCAACTCACTGACTTGACTCACGAAATATGCCAACACCAAAATGCCGTAACAATGTTTCCTTAATCGAACCAAAGAACATTGATGAAGCTCTTCAGGATGACTACTGGATTGAAGCAATGCAGGAAGAGCTCCATCAGTTTGAACGCAACAAAGTCTGGGAATTAACGATGCCTCCGAAGCAACACAATGTGATTGGTAGTAAATGGATTTTCAAGAACAAGAAAAATGAGGATGGTGCCATCATCAGGAACAAAGCACGTTTAGTTGCTCAAGGCTACTCTCAAATAGAAGGTATAGACTTTGATGAAACTTTCGCCCCTGTAGCTAGACTCGAGTCCATTCGTATCTTATTCGCTATTGCTTGTCACTTTAAAATAAAACTCTTTCAAATGGACGTTAAGAGCGCGTTTTAAAATGGATTTTTAAATGAGGAAGTTTATGTGGCTCAACCGAAAGGTTTTGTAGACTGTAAACTACCTAACCATGTTTTTCGTTTGAAAAAGGCTCTTTACGGTTTAAAACAAGCACCGCGAGCGTGGTACGAAAGGTTGACAAAGCACCTTTTGGAGAAGGGCTATACTCGAGGGGGAGCAGACAGGACTCTCTTTGTGAAGCATTATCAAAATAACTTCATTGTTGCACAAATCTATGTCGATTACATTGTATTTGGAGCAACAAAGGATAATGATGCTTCTAAATTAGCTGAAACCATGGAAAGCGAATTTGAGATGTCAATGATGGGCGAACTGACATACTTTCTTGGATTGCAAGTGAAACAAAATGATGAAGGCATCCATCTGTGTCAATCCAAGTATGCAAAGGAGTTGGTAAAGAAATTCGAATTAGAAAATTCTAAAGATTTTCCGACTCCTATGGGAACTAGCAATAAGGGATTAGGAAGTGAATCTCTTAGTGAGAATGTAGACGAGAAACTTTATCGCAGCATGATTGGAAGTCTACTTTACCTCACAGCTAGTCGCCCGGATATATCCTTTAGTGTTGGGATTTGCGCGAGATATCAATCAGCACCAAAGGAGGTTCACCTAAAAGCGGTGAAAAGGATCATCCGGTACATCAAAGGAACCATTAATTTTGAAATTTGGTATCCTATGGGAACAAGTCTAGATATTGTTGGATATTCAGATGCCGATTGGGCAGGATCTGTGGATGATCGGAAAAGTACGAGTGGTGCATGTTTTTATCTTGGCCATTGCCTTGTTGCATGGCATAGTAAAAAGCAAAACTGCATTGCACTCTCGACTGCCAAAGCGGAATATATCTCAGCGGGTAGTTGTTCAACTCAACTCATTTGGATGAAAAGCGTGTTGAGCGACTTCCGGATTTCAGCAACTTCGGTAACTGTTTTATGTGACAACACTAGTGCTATAAATATTTCAAAAAACCCTGTGTTGCACTCAAGAACAAAACACATTGAACTTAGATATCATTTTCTTAGAGAGCTAGTTGAATCAAATATTCTTCAAATTTCCTACATTTCAACTGAAGATCAATTAGCTGACATTTTAACAAAACCTTTGGATCAAAAACGTTTTATTCATTTGCGTAAAGCAATTGGAATGCTTTCCTTGAAATAAACTCTTTTTGAAACTCTTGTTTAGGTTAGGTTTTGTTTTTGTGTTTTTGTTCATTATCTATGCTTAGACATAGAACATTAATTGAGCATGTGTCTTATTGACTTTAATAGCATCTTTTCGTTTATTTAGAAATTTATTATGCTTTGGATATCATAATAATTCATTTGATGCAATGATCATTTATGTGAATTAAATCATCTTTGTTTTGATCGAAGTCAATTTCTCTCTCGATGATCTCTTGGTATAGTTTTTATCTTATTTGACTATTTAGTCGAGTATGAAATCGAGATCAATATTTGGTTGAATACTTTATATCTTAAATAATTGATAGCCAATTGAGGGGGAGTCAAAGAAAAAGTGTTATGCTCAAAAGATGCGAAAAGAGTTACATCCCAATGAGGAGTGTGAAAACTACCACCACATGGAGGAAAGAGCTACCACCTCGGTCGTCCGAGTACTGTGTGCAGCTACCACATGTATACCAAGCATGGTTGTTCAAGTTGATTAAATAAAATGCTTTTTGGAATACTTGACTCTATCAAATTCCAAGGTTGGTATAAGGTGGGGATTTTATTGAAAGATGCTCAAAGAGCCACTCCTTACTATAATTTGACTAGATATATTATTTAACTTATCTGGGATTTCAAACATCTATTGATCTCGGTATTTCATTTTCTTTACCAAATTGATGATTTGATAAAGGCATTACTCATAAGATCATGTTAGATGTGATTGAAGTTGTTCAACTTTAAGGGATTTAATTTTTATAAATTTTCATTTCATTATTTGGCTATTATTGATAGATTTAGTATAATCTATTTCTTTTGATATGAAATGATGATTTTTGGTTAAAGTTGATACACAACAGTGCTTACAATCTTTTTCTGGATTTTCTAGAATTTTTTCTGAATTTTTTCTGAAGAAAAAGGTTGGAGCCGATCCGGATCGGACAAGCCGATCCGGATCCCGAACGCAGGTATTTCCTACGGGTAGCCGATCCAGATTGAAATCTCGATCCGATCCGGATCACGGCTAGGGTTTATATGAAACGAAGGGGATTTTGATTTTATTTTCATCACAAGCTTTCGTTTCTAAGCTTCCAAACTTTCTCTCTCTAAAAAGCAAGGATCTTGGAGCCCTCTAAACTCATTTTCTTCAATTCTAAGTAAGTTTTCTTGATCAAAATCTCATTTTCTTTTTTCACAGTTTTTCTTATTTTTCCTCAAAACATGATGAATTTCTTGCATCTTTTTCGTTTGTGGATGGTTTTTGATCAAACTTCTTTTGAAATAAGAACTCTGGGAACATTAGTTTTGATTATATGCTAGGTATTCTCCTGATTAACGGATTTTTGGGCTTCGTTTTCTGAAAATTCAATTTTAGGGCATATAATAGGAATTTTTGAAAATCATGGAATTGATCTATTTTTAAAAATTCTTTTTGGAAAACTAATTTGATTCTTAGTCTCTCTACACGATTATGATTGTTTGGGTACAATTTTTCAAATTTTTGAAAATTAACAATTCTTCGTGTTCTTGAGTTGTTGCCCACAGGACCTTATTTCTCACAAGGAACTTGTAGCAATGGTGATCACCTGGATCATCTTTCTTCTGGCTGCCATGGTGCATACAAGAAATCCTGTCAAACCTAAAAAGGCAAAGAAGGCAAAGAAAACTAGGGATGATTCCGAGACGGAATCTGAAACGGAGTCCATTGATTGGGATGAGCTTCAAGTTGAAGCAACTACTCCCACTGCTTCGAAAGGGAAAGCCCCTGCAGAAACATCAAAGGCAAAGGCTCCGCCCACTGCTGCTGAAAAAGGAAAAGCTCCAATGGAAGAAACTCCTGTGAAAACAAAAAGAAAAAGTGTTGCCCGCAAGAGAGGGAGTGCTCAAGGAATTTCCATTGAGGAGCCACTTGCTAGCCAGCCTCCTCCACATGATTTCATCAGCTCTGCAAGAATCAAGGATTTTGAAAAACGGGAGTGCATTGGCGAAAGGCATGTCAATATCAAAGCGCTGAAAGAACGATCTACACTCTTTGGGACTCTGTATGAACAGACTGGTCTTGGCCCCATCTGTAGTTTCCCTGAGTCCACTGGGTATTGTCTTCATTCGGTAAGAATGTTTTATCAAAATGCTTCAAGTCTAATTGATCAGGAGGACGGACGTCGGGAATTTCAAACATTGGTTGAAAATGTCAAGATCAAAGTCACACCTCAACTGATTAGAGAGGTGTTAGGGATGAAGGCCAGAGCTGATGGACCTCATTATCTAAAGAGTCAAATCTTCTCCACCAACTCCTGGAGAGTGGTAGTTGATGGAATTTGTCTTCCAGATACTCTGTCGACAGGAAATTTCGTCTTTTCCAAAGAGCTTCGACCAGAGTATCGGTATGTGAACTTCATTATTTGCTATAACATCCTTCCAAACATGAATACAAAGGTTCTTTGATGGGACAGGATGTTATTTCTTTATCTTCTTGGAAACCCCGCAGCGGCAATGGGAGCAAATTTAAACATTCCTTACCTCATCTGGTCAAGGATGGCACGCTATGTGGAACATGCTCACCCTACAGAGAGACTCCCCTACCCAATGATAATTATGCGCATCTTTCGGAAATTTAAAGTCGACACACGTGCGAGCTCCTACATGTACAGTCTAGGAACAATCAACGACACGACAATAGTGAAGTCTCTCTCCACTAAACAAGATGAAACCTCATCACCTCCTCGCCGACAAAGAGCGCAACCACCAGCAGCAACTTCTGCACAACAAGCAACACCTCCAGTCCCACCAGTACATGCAGCACAACAAGCACCTCCATCAACTTCCGATGATGCATCGGTTACCTCCATCTATAAAGAACAAAAGCGTCTCTCCGACGAGCAAGAACGCATATCTAACAAGTTCGTTGAGGTGACAGAGAATCTTAGAGAGGTTAAGAAAGAACAATCTTCAATGAACAAGAGGATAAAGAAAATCTTTCAAATACTCGGGTGTGTTAGTTCCGAAGAATCTGAATATTTTTTTTTTACCTTATCTTTCTCTTGTGCAGGCTTCTAGTCTTAGTTTTAGTTTTCATATTATCTAACCTTTTAACTCTCCTTACGTTTTGTATTTTTGGCTTGATTTTGTGACAAAAAGGGGGAGAGAGAAACGAACAATGAATGATGAACAATGATATGTGAACTCTGAACTTTGAACTATGAAGGTAAGTATCACAACTTGTGGTTTTGTATTGTGTTTGAATGCATGCCCCGACTAACTATTTGACTAATTATTTGGGCATGTACTATTACTAACAAGTTGTTTGATTACTAACAAAGTTATGACATCTTGAATTTTATTGCTTAGAAGATATGTCGATGTTTTATTGTGATCCTATTACATATCTAAATTCGTAAAATGTCATAGTGAGTACAAACTCTATCTCTGTTAGGTTTTGAATGCTAAAAATTCTTGAGGTATCTAACGATCTTGTTTTGTCAAGAATTGCTTCTTTTTGCGGAGAGTACAGATGTCTAAGTCTAGAGTCTGTTTTAGGAGTTTATCTCATGTATTTTATTTTGGATCTCCATTGTAAATTTTTGTTGTATGGTGATAGCAACAATAATATCTTTTTGAATTTTTTTAGTGGATTTGTGTTTTGTCACGAAACCGCCAAAGGGGGAGATTATTAAGGAATTTGTTTTGGCGCATTTCGTGAAAGTATTAAGTCTTGTAGATTGAAGATGAAGAAGATTGGATCATGTAACTCAATCTCAAGAAAGAAGAATTCAAAAGGATCAGGTATGTTTAACTAATTATTTTTGGTGATCCGAATACTTCTTATAGTGTAGAAACACTTGGATGAATTTTTAATTGCATAAAAATCAAAAACTGGACATGGGACATGTTCAGGATCCGGATCAGACATTCCAATCCGGATCCCGAAGGGTGTTAGTTCATACGCAAATTCAATCCGGATCCAAGCCCTTTCTAATCCGGATCCCGAACATGGGTTTTTGCTGAATTGTATGAACGATCTGGATCAGGCACTTCGATCCGGATCTCGAACCTTTGTTTTTCAGGACACTGCCTGTCTCGTTACTGCAATCCGGATCGCCGAAATCCGATCCGGATCGTCGTCCTGAAAAATCCCAGAAAAGGTTAGTTTTTGACTCTTATCTTCTTCCAACGGTTTCTAACCTATAAATAGACCCTATGATTCATCTTTTAGGGTAAGCGAAAAATACGACCGAAATAGAAAAATCCACATATAGAGAAGAAAGGAAATACTAGATTTAATTCTATGTTGCTTCATCTATATTATGTCACGCCCCGGGGGTTCGAATCGCGCGGAAGAGGAGCCACCGATGCCCCTAATTCAGCCATGTATTTTTTTTTTGTAAACCAATGCTCCCCGGTGCGTGTCCAGACCCGCCGCATACACAAATTCACTCTGCAAACGGGCAGAGTCTCCTTTGTATATGCACGGCGTCTCAATTACAAAGTGTCTCACAAGGTGTAGCACATACAATCTCTAACCACATCAGTTGGGGTCTCGTACACATACAACCAAACAACTCACATGACATTCTAGTATTCACATAGAACATAGAGGCCAAGGTTTTGAAAGGATAAATAATCACAAGGTTTTGAAAGCGGCACCCACACGATGCCATCGTTTTAGGAAAGACCGTTTGAAATCCACATAAATCCACAGGGTTTAAAAACGGCACCCACTCGATGCCGAACTTTGTGAAACAGTTCGCAAACACATAAATTCCACAAGGTTTGAAAAATTCGGTGCCCACACGACACCCACGTTTTAAAAGTAGTTTTCGCAAACGGTTTTCTTTGCTTTTCATTGTTTAAAATGGCCAAGTAAGAAAGAAAGTAACAATCATTCGTTTATTCGAAAAAAAAGGGAAGAGGCAACATCCACTTCGACCCCACGGGGGTGTCGCAATCCACAACTAGCTAGCATGAGTAATAAAAGAAAAGGGAAAGAAGAGTCACTGTATCTAAAGTCACTAAAAGTCAGAATAGCACCCTCGCGGCCTCACCGGTGCCCTAGCACTCGCCCCTGGACGAACCTGTCACGGAGTGGGAAGTCAGTGACTAGAAATATCATAATGAGCAAAAGAAAGCTAAAATAAAGCAAACCACTGTAACCAGAGCAACCGTCACCCCTCATACACCGTCAACAATGGTCATATCCTGCACCAAACAAAAACCGGGCACCATTCCCGAACACCGCACCGGGCCCCTGCCCCGGTGCCCCCCTCTGCCGAGCACCTGTCTCGGCCGCCGAGCACCAGCCTCGGCGTCACCGCTCACACCCTCCACCCATGAGGGCCCCCATTCCTAACGCCACCGTCGCGTGGGGTACACGGGTCAACGTACCACTTTTCCGGAAAAGCACACCCTCGCGGTGGCCAAACCGCCGGTGTGCGTGTAGTAACACCAGAGCCTTATAACCAGATATGTATAGATGATAAATCGAATGAAGTAAAAGCGGGGTCAGCATTGCTCATAAGGGATAACTTAGAAGAGAAAACACCTTTGCTCATGAGGAATAACTTAAAGGGGAAAACGCCTTTGCTCATGAAGAATAACTTAGAAGAGAAAACACCTTTGCTCATGAAGAATAACTTAAAGGACAAAACACCTTTGCTCATGAAGAATAACTTAAAGGAGAAAACACCTTTGCTCATGCTAACACCTTACATATGTACGCCCTTACCCAATTAACCTTGGCGAAAGTACCCACCTTGTGTGTGTCGTCCGGTGTTCGGCACGTCCGCGATCGTGCGCCTGTTCCCTGTAGCGTCTCGCACTCCTGAGGAACAAAGACATGTCAAAACTAAGTGACTCGAAACCCCAGACGCTGACTCTAGGCCGAAAAGTCGACCGCCGCGAACTTCGGGCTTCGCGCGGCGGAGTTCCCCGCACAGCACCGACCCGTGCGGCGCGCGCTTGGCCTACGGACAGCCTCCTCCTCACGCGGCCCCGACCCGACACGGATCCTTGCGGCGCGCTTGCCGTGCGGCGTGCAGCCTGCAGGCGGCCCGCGCGGCCCCAGCCCGCGCGGTGGCCTCGTGCAGGCAGCGCCCGCACGGCGCGCATGCCGCGCGGAGCCCCGTCTGCAGGCGGCCCGCGCGGCACCTGTCCGCGCGGTGCCCGCCTGCGGGCGTTGCCCGCGCGGCGCCCCTGCCGCGCGGAGCCCCGCCTGCAGGCGGCCCGCGCGGCACCTGCCCGCGCGGTGCCCGCCTGCGGGCGGTGCCCGCGCGGCGCGCCTGCCGCGCGGTGCCCCGCCTGCAGGCGACCCGCGCGGTACATGCCCGCGCGGTGCCCGCCTGCGGGCGGTGCCCGTGCGGCGCGCCTGCCACACGGTGCCCCGCCTGCAGGCGGCCCGCGCGGCATCTGTCCGCGCGGTGCCCGCCTGCGGGCGGTGCCCGCCTGCGGGCGGTGCCCGCGCGGCGTCCCTGCAGCGCGGTGCCCCGCCTGCAGGCGGCCCGCACGGAACCTGTCCGCGCAGTGCCCGCGCGGCGCCCGGACCGCGCGGTGCCCCGTCTGCAGGCGGCCCGCGCGGCACCTGTCCGCGCGGTGCCCGCCTGCGGGCGGTGCCCGCGCGGCGCCCCAACCGCGCGGTGCCCCGTCTGCAGGCGGCCCGCGCGGCACCTGTCCGCGCGGTGCCCGCCTGCGGGCGGTGCCCGCGCGGTGCCCCGTCTGCAGGCGGCCCGCGCGGCACCTGTGCGCGCGGTGCCCGCCTGCGGGCGGTGCCCGCGCAGCACCCCTGCCGCGCGGTGCCCGCCTGCGGGCGGTGCCCAGGCGGCGCCCCTGCCGAGCGGTGCCCTGCCTGCAGGCGGCCCGCGCGGCATCTGCCCGCGTGGTGCCCCGCCTGCAGGCGGCCCGCGCGGCATCTGCCCGCGCGGTGCTCGCCTGCGGGCGGTGCCCGCGCGGCGCGCCTGCCGCGCGGTGCCCCGTCTGCAGGCGGTCCACGCGGCATGTGCCCGCGCGGTGCCCGCCTGCGGGTGGTGCCCGCGCGGCGCTCCTGCCGTGCGGCGCCCCGCCTGCGGCCGGCCCGGCGGCGGCGGCGGCGGCAACCCTCTCCGCGAAGACTCCACCCCGAAACGCAAAACAAAAACCTAACGGAAAAACTCACCTTCGATCCGCCGAGAAAAGAGAAGAAGAGGATCGTCCTATCGTTGTCCGGTTGATCCCGCGAGCAAGAAACCTCCGTCCCTCTCCCGAATGCCCCGCCGTCGGTCGTAACGAGAGCGAAAAAGGGGGTTGGGTCCCATTTTTTTTTTCTCTTTTTCCCTCCCGTAGCGACTCTTAAAAACCCTAGCCGCCGAACGAAGGAACCTAAGAGGGAAAACCTAAAACCCTAGGTTCTCAAAGGGATCTTAAAGAAATATTAGGAACAGATCCGGCGGCTAGAGTTACCCCGAGAAACGTGCCGATCGTTCGCACGGATCCCGGGGAGCCTAAAAGGGGGTCCGAACTTCAAAATTTTATTCTGGGAGAACCGGGAGTCGGAATCCGAAACCGATCGCGTCCCCGTTCTCCGTTTCGCGAGCCCTTCCGCCTAAAAATGTCCGCGAGCCCCGACGGACTTTCCGGAAAAACACCAAAAATTGTCCCACGGTCGGACAATCATAAGAAAAGGGATAACGGGAAGGGTCAAGGAAAGGCCAGGTCTTACATATTATTAATTTGATTCTAGGTTTTCCAAACTCAGATTTTGAGTAGAATCAAATTAATGAATACTTAGATGGTATTTTCGATCTATTTCTAATCTAAGTATTCGGCGGATCATCACCACCCAAAAAACAACGATTTTCCCAAAATCGGCGCGTGGACTCGCGTGGCCTTGTGGATTCAAGGTGTAACCGCTCTCGTGGATTCGGAGCGAGGTACGTTCATGGATTCGAAGCGTGCTACTGGGTGAAGACCGTGGATTCGGTCGGACGTCATGGACTCGACGTTGGACGCCGTGGATTCGGCGTTGGGCGCTGATCGTGGATTCGAGAAGCATTGCGGAGCGAGCGAAGAAGATCTACTAGGAGCGTATGGAAAAGGTTGAGTCGTCTGTGAGTACGGTATATCACCTTGTACGTGTTTAATTCTAGTGGATTTCACCGTGTGATCGGTCCCGTGGTTTTTTACTCCGGTTTGGAGTTTTTCCACGTAAAAATCTTGCGTGTTTATTTTTATTTCCGCATTGGGTTTTATTGCGCAATGATTTTTTGAGTGTTGAACGTTTACACCTATTCACCCCCCTCTAGGTGTTTTTTCCCCTATTTAGATCCAATTATATATAACCCAACAAAATACGCCAACACAAATTCCGTAACATCGATCGCCCATTTGCTGGGACGATTTGGGAGAACGAAAACTCTTGGGGCCAGACCTCGTAGAGGAAACGGAAACAAAGGTGCGCCTTATCAGGCAGCGGTTGCTGACCGCCCAGAGTCGGCAGAAAAGTCACGCGGACCAGAGGCGACGGGAACTGGAATTCTCGGTGGGGGATCATGTGTTGCTACACGTGTCACCGTCTAAGGGGACGAGACGGTTTGGCATAAGAGGG
Source organism: Tillandsia leiboldiana (assembly GCA_029204045.2). Lineage (NCBI taxonomy): Eukaryota > Viridiplantae > Streptophyta > Magnoliopsida > Poales > Bromeliaceae > Tillandsia > Tillandsia leiboldiana. Next base: position 32,488,305 of record CM055068.1, on the reverse strand, counting down.
AAGTTGAGCCCACGGTATGTGGGACCGTTCGAAATCTTGGAGCGCGTGGGGCCAGTGGCGTACCGGTTGGCCTTACCGCGAAATCTTGAACGGGTGCATAACATTTTCCACGTTTCGATGCTCCGGAAATACTTATCTAATCCGTCGCACGTCCTCGACGCCTCGGCCGTTGAACTGCAGGAAGAATTGAGCTTCGAAGAAACGCCGATGCGGATCTTGGCAAGAGAAAAAAAGAACCTTCGGAACCGGACGATCCCCTACGTAAAGGTGCAATGGAGTAACCACGAGGAGCGCGAGGCGACGTGGGAACTTGAAACAAAAATAAGAGAGTGTTACCCCGAGTTATTTAGTGAGGAGTGAGATTAAGTTTCGAGGACGAAACTTCTTTTAAGAGGTAAGTGGTGTAATATCATAGATTTTGTAACACTTAATACCTCCTGCTAATAAAGTTTCCGTTTAATGTAATTAACGTAACGGGTTTACTTAAGTCGTTAATTCGGAGGTGCGGGTATTTCTCTGCGATAGAGCTCGGAAAACGGAGAATGGCAGTGCGATCGGATCCGGATTCCGACTTAGGGAACTCCCGGAAAGGGGTAGAAAGTGATCGCAATGGCCAGAGGTGCATCGAAATCCGCGTAAGTGATTTGGCACGCTTTCCGAGGAAAAAAAGATAGAATTATCTTTAAGGAATTATCCTGAAGAATCTAACTTGAGAAATTAATTAATTGGAGAATTAATTAATTGGGGAATTAATTAATTAAGGAATTAATTAATTGGGAAGTTTAAAATACCCAAAGTGGTTATTGTCGTACGAAAAGATATTTCGTTATCTTCTCCCGAAAGAAAGAGAGAGAAAAAAAAAAAGAAAGACGAAACCCTAACCGGAGGAAACAAGAAGAAAGGCGAAACCCTAATCGAAAGAGAACGGTGGAGAAGAAGGTGAAAGCTAAAGGATCCAAACCCTCCCGACGAACGCGCCAAAACCGGGAGCGAGAACGGATAGCCGTCTCCTACAATTAGAGGTAAACTAATTTTATTTTGGTATAGTTTCGCTCGGTTTTTGGGTATCGGTGTTTCATGAGGTTTAGGAGTAGCTGTTTGCTACCCAACGTGTCGCGCCGCGAAGCCCTAAGGAGTCGCCACGCGACCGTCATGCGCGCCGCGCGGGGACGGTGCCCGCGCGGCCGAGGCTAGAGCCGCGCGGGATCAAGCTCCCCGCGTGGCCGCGGCTAGGGTAAACGCCGCGCGGGGCCGTTGCCCGCGCGGCCGCGGCAAAAGCCACGCGGGGCCGGTGCCCGCGCGGCCGCGGCCCGTGCCGCGCGGGCGGGTGCCATGCGGCGGCGGTGCATGCCGCGCGGGGCCTTTTCCGCGTGGCTACAGCTTGCGCCGCGCGGGCGTAATCCCGCGCGGGCGGGTGCCCGCGCGGCGGCAGCATCGCATGCTACGCGAGGCGATGCCCGAGCGGCGGCGGCAGCGCGTGCCGCTCGGGGCACATGCCCGCGCGGCCGCGGCTAATGCCGCGCGGGCGGGCGCCCGAGCGGCGGCGTTGCATGTCGCGCGGGGCCTTGCCCGCGCGGCTGCGGTTTGTGCCGCGCGGGCGGGTGCCTGCGCGGTGGCGGCAGCGCGTGCCGCGCGGGGCCCATGCCCGCGCGGCCGCGGCTAGTGCCGCGCGGGCGGGAGCCCGCGCGGTTGCGGCGCGTGCCGCGCGGGGTCGGTGCCTGCGCGGCCGCGACAAGTGCCACGCGGGGCCGGTGCCCGCGCGGCCGCGGTTTGCGCCATGCGAGGCCGAGGTCCGCACGATCGCGGAAGGTGCCGTGCGGGGTTGGTGCCCGTGCGGCCGCGGCTTGAACCGCGCGGAGCTAGGGCCCGCGCGGTCACGGCAAACGCCGCGCGGGGCTGGTGCCCGCGCGGCCGTACGACCCGTGACACCGCGGGGGCGGCCGCGTCGCTCGACGCGCACGAGCGCCACCGCCGAGTCAAGTTGTCGTTAGTGTTTTTGAGTTGTTGGGCTCGGTTTATCCACTATTATATTTCTGATCTGACCACGGCTCTTTTGGGGACTACTTCTAGGTCCGGGCGTCGACAGAGAGCAAGGTTCGGTCTCCGGAGTGCAGATTTCGCAAAATCGAGGTGGGTAGGTGTTGGTTATTACCGGTGTGGTGTCGTTTCCGAATACTCGTTTGATAAAGTAGATATGGTTATAATTTGACTAACCCCCTAGCATGTGAATCCCTTTTACTATTTCAATCAAGCGGCTGCGGTCGCAGGTGCGTTATACTGTTCTGGTTATAGCGGCTGAGGTCGCAAGGCATTAAAAATACTCGTATTGCTTACACGCACACCGGCAGTTTGGCCACTGCAGAGGGTGTATTTTTCCGGAAAGATGGTAAGTCATTTACCCGTGTACCCCACAAGGGGAGGTTAGTGGGGACCCCTCAAGGGGAGGCGGCTGCTACTTGGGCAGTCGAGGGGTTGGAGGCACCAAGAAGATGAGTACGGTATTGGGGTTGGTGCCCAAAATATTCTGAAAGCTGGGGTAGGTGCCCAGCGGGACTTTCAACAGGGATTTAGCGATACATGAGGGGGAGGGGAAAAGTAAATGCTCCGGTGACGCGGTGTGTTCTTTCTATTTATTGCATTTACTTGCTGGTTCTCTACTTTATCAGTCGCTGACAACCCATACTGTGACAGGTTCGAGTAGGGGTGGATTTCGGGACGACGGTGAGGCATCAGTTAGAGGACACTAGCTAAGAGGGCTAGTAAAACGATACTTTATTTTATTTATCTTTGGTTATTGCATTACTATGTTTAGTTCAACTGTGAGTCATATACTGTGGTTTCTGATGGATGTTGGGATGAGGACTTTCTTATAACTAACTGGTGATTGATAGGATGTGTAATTGTGGCTTATTTTCAAATACAAACCGGTTTCAAAGATGTTTTCAAAGCAAGTGCCGTGTGGGCACCGATTTTAAAACCCGTGGATTTATCCTTTCAAGTTAATGACCGCACAAAGGGTTTGAGAAAACGATTTAGAAAACTGGATGTCGTGTGGCACCGATTTTCAAAACCCATGAGTTTATGCTATAGACTGTATAAGATAGCGGTGATGGTTTGATGTACTATATCCTCTCCTCGTTGCATGTCATGATTGGAATGGTTAAAGTATTGGACTTATTGGTGACGCCGTGCATATACAAAGGAGACTCCGCCCGTTTGGGAAGTTAATTTGTATATGCGGCGGGTCTGATACGCTCCGGAGGCAAGGTTCATGTAATTATTTAAGAAAAAAGAATGGGTACGTTTTCCGCTCCTTTAGAACCTCCGGGGCGTGACAACGTGGCGGTTGGCGCCCGCCAATGCGCGGGCGCCACGTGTCCAGCCCGGGGAACCCGCCGACCGGTCGCCCGCCCGCGCCGGTCGCGCCGCCTGCCCCCCACGCGCGCACGCGCCCCGAGGCACCGGTGCACCCTTCCGTGCACCGCGCCTAATGAGCCCGCAAATCACGTGGCGACACGTGTCCCCTGCACCCGATCCACGCACCCTACTTCGGGATTCCGTGGACCGCGCCGCGTGCACCAACCAACCGGGGCCTGCCACGCGTCCCCCGCCCTGGTCCATGCACCGCCGCGCCCGCTCAGTAGACCGCGCACCTTGAGCCCGCCAATCAGGCGACGCCACGTGTCCCTGCGCCGGGTCTGTGAACCCAGCCGCGACGCTCTGTGGACCGAGTGCTGTAAACCGGCCAATGACAGGCCGCCACGTGGCATGCCGGCGGTCCACGGCCCGTCCTATGCACCGAAAACCAATAAAAACTTCCGGGAGTCCGTTTTTGGGCATCCGGACTCAGAATTTAACGAGCAAATGGCCGTTTTCAAGCGTTTTTCCGCGCTAAATCCAATTCCAACCTATGTTTGGCCAAAAACCTTTTCAAAATTTCGGCAAATGTAGCCGAAGGCCAAAACAGCTAAAGATACCACTCATGGTCCATCTGTGGTATCCCTTTGATGCACTATCGGCCAGATACACCAACACTAGGTGTTCTAAACAGTGGATTCACCGGAAAAAGGTTGCATGGGAACCTGGGCCACTACATCCTCCCCCACTAAAAGAAAGTTTTGTCCCCGAAACAAAGAAAACAAAACAGACGTACCTCAACCGGAAGCCTCGAACAGAAAGGGATAGGTATCTCTCATCACCGTCTTTAGCTCCCAAGTAGCCTCACGCTCCTCGTGATTGCTCCACAAGATCTTCACATACGGAATGGCCCGGTTGCGCAATTCCCTCACCTCAGGAGCAAGAATTCGCAACGGGCGCTCCTCATATCCCAGGTCCTCGCCGATCTCCAAAGAAGTGAAGTCAATCACGTGCGAAGGGTCGAAAACATATCTCCTCAGAGTCGAGACGTGGAAGACATCATGAACTCCGGCCAGGCGTGGAAGAAGGGCAACTCTGTAAGCCACAGGGCCAACTCTATCAAGTACCTCGAAGGGTCCAATAAAGCGGGGACTGAGCATCCCACGAACTCCAAATCTCCGGACCCCTTTCGAAGGCGAGACCTTCAAAAAGACATGGTCACCAATCTGAAACTCTAGGTCTCGCCGTCGAGTATCAGCGTAGCTCCTCTAACGATTCTGGGCTGTCTCAAGATGTCGGCGAACTAATCTGACTTTCTCCTCAGCCTCCAATAATAAATCCGGTCCCAAAGTCCTCCTCTCACCCACGTCACTCCAATACAAGGGCGACCGACACTTGCGTCCATACAACGCCTCAAACGGAGCCATCTGAATGCTCGCCTGATAGTTGTTGTTGTACGCAAACTCAACCAATGCTAAGTGTCGGTACCACCCCCCTCCAAAGTCCATAACGCACGCTCTCAACATGTCCTCGAGAGTCTGTATGGTGCGCTCGGACTGGCCATCAGTCTGTGGGTGGAATGCAGTGCTAAACCTGAGCTGGGTCCCCAAGGCTGACTGTAGACTCCCCCAAAAGTGTGATACAAACCTTGGGTCCCTATCTGATACAATCGAGGCGGGTACACCGTGTAGCCTCACCACCTCATCCAAATACAACTGTGCAAGTCGCTCCAACGGCCAAGTCATCTGTACAGGCAAGAAATGTGCAGACTTGGTGAGTCTATCCACGATAACACAAATCGCGTCGGCTCCACTCTGCGCCCTCGGCAGTCCAGTGACAAAATCCATAGTGATGCGGTCCCACTTCCACTCAGGAATTGGAAGACTCTGCAGCTTGCCAGCAGGAACCCGGTGCTCTGCCTTCACTTGCTGACAAGTTAAACAGTGAGCCACAAATCTCCCAATGTCCCGCTTCATTCCGGACCACCAAAAATGTGCCTTGAGGTCCTTATACATCTTAGTACCACCAGGATGAATGGTATAAGGTGTATAATGGGCCTCTCTCAAAATCTGGTCTCTGATCTCAGGATCCGTAGGCACACACACTCGGTCCCTGTACCGCAGTACTCCCGAGCTATCCACTGTAAAATCCCCTATCTGATCTGCCTGAATCTGTGATCTGATCCTCGTCAAGTGGGGGTGTCACGCCCCGGGGTTTCGTTAAGCGGAAGACGATCACTGAAAAGAGTTGAATTTGCATATATATATATATTTTTTTTGAAATCGATCTTCCCCGATGCGTGCCCAGACCCGCCGCATATACAAATTCACTCTGCAAACGGGCAGAGTCTCCTTTGTATATACACGACGTCCTAACTACAACATCCATACAATCATCACTTTAACCACATTAGTTCAACAGTCAAGTGCATACAACCATTTTCTTTTCCAAACTCAAAAAGAGGCCGACTATCTTTGAAAGGATAAAACCACAGGGTTTTAAAAACAGTGCCCACACGACACCCAGGTTTTTTCAAAGCCGTTTCGAAAGCCATAAATACACAGAGTTTTGAAAACGGTGCCCACTCGACACCTATGTTTTGCAAAGCTGTTTCGAAATCCATAAATCCACAGAGTTTTGAATACGATGCCCACTCGACACTAATGTTTTTCAAATCATTTTCGCAATGTTTTCTTTTCTTTTCTTTTTAGTTTGAAAACGGCCAACTAACAGATAGTAACTAAACATTCATCCACAGAGTATTGTAATAATCGTACCAACATCCACATCGAACCCACAAGGGCATCAAACCCATATAGCTACTAGCAGATAACGAAATGGGCATAAGGTAGAGAGTAAACCCAGTATGCAGCCTCGAAGGGCCAAAAGATCTCTCGTGCGGCCTCACCGTCGCCCTAGTTCTCACCCCTGACTGAACCTGTCACAGAGTGGGAAGTCAGCGACACATGATATAAAGTATGAAATGCATGAAGGGCTATAGCTAAAGCAAACTGTAAGAAAATCAGAGCAACCGCCCTCACCATCGTGCAATCGACAGTAAAATGCAATAAGGGCTAAAAGTAAGGCAAACCACAGTAAAACCCTCCCCCTGTACAATCCAAACCCGGGCACCTGCCCCGGCAACCACACCGAGCACCTATCTCAGTAAATCACACCGAGCACCCGCCCAGGCACGACCTCGAGCACCCTCCTCGGCAACGCTCACAACCCCCACCCATGAGGCCCCCCATTACGTCACCCACACGTGGGGTACACGGGTCAACGTACCACTTTTCTGGAAAAGCACACCCTCGCGGTGGCCAAACTGCTGGTGTGCGTGTAGCAATCTCGAGCCTCGACTGAGCACCCACCTCGGCGAGCCAGACCGAGCACCTGCCTCGGCAATCCCCCAGAACATGATGTATCATCGAGCATCGCGACCCTTAGTCGCCATAAATATCATGATAATAAAAACATAAGCATGTACGAGGGTTAGCAATATTTTAACATGTCAAACCTTTGCTCTTACCAATTACCCTCGTTTCTCGACTCAAGAACTGACGGGAGAGGAACCCACCTTTCGACGTCCGACTGGTCACACCGATCACCGTCCTTATCGCTGGCATGCTCCAAACAACCCTACTGTTGTTCGGAGAGGGCGAACTGCCCGTCCAGTCTCCCACCGAGACGTTCATTAATCCGGAGGTCCACGTCACCCCCACTACCCCTTACAAGATAAATATAACAATAATCGAAACATGCACAAAGAGGTTCTAAGGGGTACCCACCTCGAAGTCAGTCGAACGAACACCCCCGACGTAGGCCGGTCCCGAACTCCCGCATGACTACCGGGAGGCTGGTGCTGAACTGCTGGGCCCTGAACAGAAACTGTGATCAGGAAAAGACTCACTCATACCCATCCCGACAACACTACAGTAACCTGAATCCATTCTTTCATACCGTGGTACGCGATACACGCGCCAGAAATCGTAAAACCGACGATTTCGCCGATTTACGGAACGATATCCATTTTTCGCTCAACGAGAGTCTACGAAAAACTAACAAATTGCCCAGAGACATGTTTACTCTGTTTAAATACTGTTCATAAGGTTACAATTGCAAGTTAACCCATTAAACTCCTCTAAATTGCAAAATAACTTTATTTTAAACGTTGTTTCAACTCGTTCTCGAAATCCCGGAAGCCAAAGACAGCGCCGTATGTTTCAGCGCGTCCGAAACGACGAGACGAAGCTCGTGCTCACGGGCTTGGGCCAGCATGAGGCTCATTTACAAAGTTGGCCCCTAAACTCTTAGGGCCCAAAATGATACATTGCTACAACTAAATACATACTTGATCAGACTGAGGTCTACTGTGAGCATGGTGCTTAGATTGGACAGAGAAGTGAGATGCTCACCTGAGGTGCGCCGGGGGGGTGGCCGGAGAAGTCGCCGGAGCAAGGCGGTGCAATTTTCAATAAGGCAAGAGCTCGGTTTGGCCGAGATCAGGTCAACTCGGGTTCTAGCCTTGAGAAGAGGCGAGCAGTAGTAGGAGGACGGTCACAGAGGTGGCTCGGTCACTTCCCAACCCAACGCCGACGACTCCGGGCGACGGTTGGCCGAAATAAAGCTCCTCGGCCACCTAAAGAGTAACAAAGGAAAGTTTGATGAAAAGGGTTCCTTAACCCCATGCAGAGGTGTGAATGAGATGCCTTCGACCAGGAGACCTCACCTGGGTGGTTGGCCGGCGACCAAAGGCGGCGGCGGCGGCCGGTGGTGGAGCTCGGTTACAACAATGGTGCAACTACAAAAACACGAAACCCCACGTTAAAAGCTTCATGCAAATGCATGCGAAGCTTCTACGAGACCTAACAATCTTACCTGGGTCACTAGCCGGCGGCGCGGAGCAGCGGCGATCTCCGGAGCTCAAGCTCGGAAGATCCCGAGGTGCTCTAATGGCGGATTCCGGCCGGTGGTTCTTGAGTCCCAGAAACTTGCACCAACCCACTCACCTCGATGCCGTGGAGCTTGCTGAGGTGATGGCCGGCGACTTGGGTGAGCGGCGGCGCCGGGCGGCGAGGTTCGGCCAAGGTGACAAATAACCCGATTCTAGGGTTGGCTCGTGCGACTCGGATCCTTATCCGATCATCCTCAAACTTGGTGGAGAGGTTGCAGTTGACGAGAAGATCAAATCCAACGGTCTTGATCTCCGCTTCAACGGTCGGATGAAGTCCGAGCACATATCTGGCCAAAACGAGGATTTCGGCAAGAGATCGCTCCCGCCGGTGATAGGGTCGACGGCGACCGCTCCAACCCCACAGAAAAGGTCCACTCGATGTCAGGAACACACTAGACACACTCTTGAGCCATTTAAAAGATAAAGCTCCCATAAACTCACCTCGCCGGAGAGAGGGAAGAAGAAGAAGCCCTCCGCGGCGGCGCACGACGGAGCTCGGTGCCGGGAACCCAATGGTTCGGTCACAGCTTCACAGAGGAACGCGCACAAGCACCTGGAGCACTCCAACTCCAACTTTGATGCTTCCCACACCAACAACCCGAGAAGACCCAACCTTCTTGGTCTCTTTTGGGCTTCTCCGGCGACGGGAACGGCGGCAGTCCGCGGCGTAAGGCCCGTAGGGAGATGCAGAGGGAGATGAAGGGGTCTGTGCTGCGACTAGGGCTAGGGCTACGAGATTAGGGTTACCAAAGAGAAACCCTAAAGCAAACCTATATAAATGTAACAAGATGCATTATGGTCCCTCTACACAGGATATTTAGACCTAGGTCCCTCACAGCAGCTGTGTCTTACACTTAAGTCCTTCTCCGTGAAATAGCGCCGATTTCGGAGCATAAAATATAAGGGTCTCTGTGTAAAATGCTGCATTTTTTATCGTATTTCATGCTTTTCAAGACACTTTAGTCGTTAAATCGAAAAACGGACTTCGCCACGACGTCCAGCTCGACGAAAACCATCAGGTAGCGATTTTGGTTTGTCGCATTCAATCCCCTATAATTTTAAAATCCATCAAATATGGTAAAATAAACAGTTCGGGATGCTTTACGATGCTTCCGGCTCTTCAAACGGAAATTTGGTCAGTGCCACTGCGCTCAGAATGATGACGCCATTCAAATCGACTACCTGGATCGTCAGATTCGGACTCCAGACAGTCGATCGGCCGATGTTGGCTAGCGAGGGATATAACTCAGGGAGTTACTATTCACTTCACTATTCACTTAAGTCGCGGGTCCCACTAGTTTCCTTACTAAGTTCAGGACGATCCGACCGTCGGATCAGGAATCGGTCTATACCATTTTCACTCGATTCGATAAGACGGTCGCACTGGAGACCTCAGATTTTCGAGATCAAACTCGGATCGGAAAGGCAGAATTTATGCTTTGGGAACCGTGCCATTTGCACACCGGTATATAGACCACTAAGGTTAACCTTTGTTTCCTCGCACACATTCACACTGGAATTTCACTTTTTACAAACTCAAATTTCTCGGGTATTACAGGGGGTCCTCACTCTGTGTCTCCCTAATCCTGTCCAACAGAGTGGGCTGCAAGACCATAGACATAAGTCTAGCAGAGACCCCAGGGGATACCACCTCAATCTGTAGTCGCCTCATCTGCTCAACTAGCGGTGTCTGCTGTGAGATCAACATGCTCAAACTCTTCACTGACCTCCGACTCAAAGCATCTGCTACAACATTGGCCTTGCCGGGATGATAAAGGATGCTCACATCATAGTCCTTTAGTAACTCCAACCACCGGCGTTGCCTCAAATTCAGCTCCTTTTGAGTAAACAAGTACTTCAAACTCTTATGATCAGTGTAAATCTCGCAGTGCTCTCCGTAGAGGTAATGTCGCCATAACTTCAAAGCGAACACCACAGCTGCAAGCTCCAAATCATGAGTAGGGTAATTCTTCTCATAATCCTTTAATTGCTGTGAAGCATAAGCAATTACCCTACCATGCTGCATCAAAACACATCCCAAACCGCTGTGAGAGGCGTCACTATAGATCACAAATCCATCTCCCATGACTGGCAATGCAAGAACTGGTGCTGAAATCAATCTCCTCTTCAGCTCCTCAAAACTCTGCTGGCACTGCTCAGTCCAAACAAACCTTGTCCCCTTCCTAGTCAAACTGGTCAGGGGGGTAGAGAGCTTCGCAAAGCCCTCTACAAACCGACGGTAATAGCCTGCCAAGCCCAGGAAGCTCCGAACCTCTGTAACCGTCGTCGGTCTCGGCCAATCCTGGACAGCATCAATCTTAGTCGGGTCTACTGCCACTCCTGTGGCTGATACGATGTGGCCTAAGAATGCAACCTCCCGGAGCCAGAACTTGCACTTTTTAAACTTGGCATACAGCTTCTTCTCTCGCAGAAGCTGCAGCACTATCCTCAAGTGCTCCTCATGCTCCACGTCACTCCGGGAGTAAATCAAAATGTCGTCGATGAATGCAACCACAAACAGGTCCAAGTACGGCTGGAATACCCGGTTCATCAAATCCATAAATGCAGCAGGGGCATTAGTCAAACCAAAAGGCATAACAGTGAACTCATAATGCCCATACCGGGATCTAAAAGCCGTCTTGGGGATGTCCTCGGCCCTCACCCTCAGCTGGTGGTAACCTGACTGGAGATCAATTTTCGAGAACACTGACGCTCCCTGCAACTGATCGAACAAATCATCTATCCGTGGTAGGGGATACTTGTTCCGGATGGTCACTTTGTTCAGCTCCCTGTAATCCACACACAATCGAAGCAACCCATCCATCTTCTTCACAAATAACACCGGCGCTCCCCACGGAGATACACTGGGCCTAACAAAACCCCTGTTGTGTTGGTTTTCCTGATATATGTATTGGAGCACTAGAAAAGAGATCATTTCTAGTGCTGGTTTTCCTGATACAAGTATTTTTCTTGTCGTGTTAATAACAATAGAATGTTTCCAGCTTGGAGAATGTGTGTCATGCCCCGGTGTCGAAACTGCAACCCGGGCTCGCCAACATATCCGCCGCCCATACGGGAGGCCCCGTATAGACGAAGCGACTAACCTGCAAAAGATCAACTATACTATACAGATATCAGAGCTGAAAGTAAACTGCTGAAAATGAAAATATATACAACTCAAAATCCTCCCCAAAACACATAAATCTCTCAAGCAGTAAAATAAAATACAACTCTATACCTCACTACAAGGGTCTCTCAACATGAACTCTCAAAATTAAAGGGGTACATCTACTCTCTGGACGACGACGACTGGTAGGGATCTATCTCGCGACTCCCTTACCTCGATCAGCCGGATCAGCAACTGGAGCAGCAGGAACAGGAGTAGAAGTCCCAGGGGAAAAGACACCACGACGGGTGTGAGAACTACGTCCCAAGTAGTTCTCAGTGGGTGCCGCCAACAAGCCCGACGGTCTGCCCACTAAGTCTACTAGAGGCATAAAGTAACAATATAATACTGAAATGAAAGGGCTGAAAAAGTAACTCTACAGCTACCATGCCTCTATCTAGATGCTCAAAAAGTGGAACAGATGGAAACATGATGCATCTACTAACACACACAGTATACTCACCCAATCTATACTGACTGCCGCATAGGGTCCAGTCAAACCTGCGCCCACCTACTGCCGCACATCCTCAACAGGACGGGTCTACCGTAGGGTGTCCGTGACTGCCAAAACTGGCCCAGCCAGAGGGACTGCGTCGACAAGTCGCTATAGCAAGTAACAGGCCCAACTCCGGAGTGGCACTCGAGGGGCGCGACCCCACCGAGGAAAGTATTTGCGCATCTCTGTCGAGCTCAAATATGGCTCATGCAGGCTATAGTCCAAACCACGATCACAAGATCGACTAACAACACCAACGCTCACTCACAGGCTGGAAAACCACACAGCCGGGGGCCACCGTCCACCAGACGGCTCCCACAACAGAACACTAAACTCACAGGAAAGACCGACACCATAAGGGTTCAGAAACCTGATAGGCCGGTGCTTAGAACCCTATCAAACAAGAACAGACTCTAGGCTCCGCCTATCGAAGTTCCCGACCCCCTTATAGTTCGGGAACACAACAATCTCGGTACTACACGCAGAAGACACCAACAGGGCCCGAAAGTCCCGGGAGACTACACCTACAACCCTATCAAACAAGAACAGGTTCCAGGCTCGGCCCCCGTGGCTTTCGTCCCGACAAAGGAACGACCCCTAGAACCCAGACCACTCGAATCCTTTCGAGTGGGGATATTTACAGGAAAAAGGTGACATTTGTTATTGAAAGTCATTTTCACTCAACCCACACAGGGTGAGGATTAAAAGTAGTACCCTTTTTGAAAATCTATCCTGTTTTGAGAAGAAATCCATTTTTAATGATTTTTAGTTCTTTTTAGAAAAACAGTTTAGAAAAACAAGTGTTTTACCCAAACCCCGAAGGGCTGATGCCTTTGTCCAATCAAACAAGAACAGACTCCAGCGGCCCTTCGATGCGTGGAAGAAAACATTGGTAGACTAAAATCATGTGTATGTCGAAAAGGGTTCCGGGTTCTAGGTCCGGCTAACACTAGTAAACTACTGCCACTAACACAGTGGCGACAACCCAAACAGAGGAAAACAAGACCTCCCGGGTCCACCGTTTACCCCAAACGGTTTTCGGTACAGACAAGCGATCCACTACATCTACCAGACTCCACTCTGCTCCCAAGCACGAGTGTAAATGCATCCCACACTAAAAAGAAGTCCCGACCGCTCGGCCCACTACCCGGGCGAGAATAACACTAAATCCAGGAATGAAACATAATGTGTGGATGTTTAAACATAAATAACCCTAGCCCAAGTGAGGGTTTTCTACTGGTCTGGTTACACATGCAACATATGATGGGGGTGCTAGGTCAGGTTCCAAGATAACAATAATTTAACAGGTGGTAGGAAGCAAAAGAGATCATAGATCATCAGATAAATACAAGGAATAATAACATCCAAATTCTAGCATGCTACCAAGTCCAAACACTATCACGCATGATTCTATAACAATAGAATTAGCGCACAGTCCATAGATCCTGAAAGCGAAGCCACCCACCTGAAGACGCTAACTGTCCAAGATCCAACAGCTGAAAACACCAGGAACAGCAACCTCCAAATAATCCTCAGTCCCACAATCCCTGAGCAACTCTTCCTGGTACAACATACAGTCCAAAGTTACACTTAATTCCAAAAAATCCATGTTTTACAATTCTGCTGGGAATAGTCCTCTTATGAGAAATTTTCACCTGTAAAACAAACTCCAAAAATTCCAATAAAAATACCACAGCGATCCTCGCGTCGAGACCTTCAAAACGGGTACCTGCGGGTCCAAATCCAAGCACCGTAGGCCAAGTTACAAATTCCACAGTAACGGTGCGCAAAATCCCATAACCAAACAACTGTAAACTCTTGTATAGATAAAAAGGAAAATGTATACCTTCGGGGAGGTCTCCAAAAATTCCAAGAAAAATACTATGATGATCCTCGCGTCGAGTAGATGAAAAAAGTGTATAAGAGCGTCTCAATCCGATGTCCGAGCACGGAGATAAAATTCCATCAATCCGCTGTCCTCAAAAATCCACACAACAAACAAGGTCCTCAGTGAGCATGGAAGAACTCCCCGAAAAGCGCGAAAACAGGAAATGCAGAAAATACCAAAATCGTAGCCTTACCTGTTGCGAATCCAACGGCGAAAAAATCACTCGAAAAGATGGTCGGAGTAGGCCGGGGGAGCTCGTACACCGAAACACGACGAAAGAAACACCGAAGAAAGAGCGTCGCGACGCGCCAAGAAAATTGGAATCTCGAAAACCGTGCCACGTAAAATCTCCAAACTCTACAGAAAGGTGCAGCACTGCGTGGGGATCAACTTTGCTGAAGACTTCCCGTCGGTTAGAAGCTCGGAAATGCCAAAAAAAAGCAAAAGAAGGCGGCTCGGGCTATTTATAGGCCGCACCAATCAAATGGAAAAATTCCATTCATGTCCCAACTTTCGGGCGCTCCCGAAGATTCGGGCGCCCGAATCCGGGCGCAGAGGAGAAACACTGTAGCCGCCCGGAAATTTCCCGTGCCGCCACATCACCCGCACAGCAAACAGTTGTGCGGGGCGCGCCGGGAGTGGCCACGTGGCCCTCCCGGTGGCCGACACGTGTCCCGCACAGCAAACAGCCGTGCGGGGCGCGTGTGGTGCCGCCGCGTGGCGCCTCCCCGATCAAACGGGTAGGTGGCGCTCGCCAATGGCGGGGCGCCACCTGGCTTGCACAGTGTTGCGGTCACACGTGCGGGCAGGCGCAGCCTGACCGCCTGCCACGCACGCGCCCCGAGGCGCCCGCCCGCGACCACGTGCGCCGCGCCTCGTGAGCCCGCGAGTAGCACGCCGACACGTGTCCCCTGCACCCGGTCCACGCACCCTACTTCGGGTTCCGTGGACCGCGCCGCGTGCACCGACCAACCGAGGACTGCCACGTGTCCACCCGCCTTGGTCCATGCACCGCCGCTCCACCCAGTAGACCGCGCATCACGAGCCCGCCAATCAGGCGGCGCCACGTGTCCATGCGCTGGGTCCGTGCACCCAGCCGCGCCCCTCTGTGGACCGAGTGCTGCGGGCCGGCCAATAACAAGCCGCCACGTGGCAGCCGGCGGTCCACGGCCCCTCCCATACACCGAAATTCAGCGAAAACTTCCGGGAGTCCGTTTTTGGGCATCCGGACTCAGAAACAAACAAGCAAATAGCCGTTTTCAAGCGTTTTTCCGCGCTGAATCCAAATCCAACCTCTGTTTGGCCCAAAACCACTTCAAAAATTCAGCAAATGCAGCCGAAGGCCAATCCAGCTGTGGATATCACACAGGGTCCATCTGTGGCATCCCTTTGATGCACTATGGGCCAGACACACCAACACTAGGTGTTCTACACCATGGTTCATTGGAGAAGCTACACGGGGATCGGGGTCACCACAATGTGTGTTTCTTAGAAGCTCCAAATTCCTTATTTATAAGAAGTGTTCTCCTATGTTTATGGAATTTGTTTGCATGATCTATTTCTTTTATTGTTGAATAGATCTTAAAATGCCAACTATTCCTATTGATCTATAGATATTTTATTTGTGAGAAGTGGTTAATGTAAGAGTGAAAAGATATCATAAGTCTGGAAGCATGGCGCAACTCATGTATACACTTGATTGAATTCTATTTTAATTAGCTATTGAAAGATCCCTTCTCATTTCCTGATACAAGTATTTTTCTTGTCGTGTTAATAACAATAGAATGTTTCCAGCTTGGAGAATGCGTGTTTCTTAGAAGCACCAAATTCCTTATTTATAAGAAATGTTCTCCTATGTTTATGGAATTTGTTTGCATGATCTGTTTCTTTTATTGTTGAATAGATCTTAAAATGCCAACTATTCCTATTGATCTATAGATATTTTATTTGTGAGAAGTGGTTAATGTAAGAGTGAAAATATATCATAAGGCTAAAAGGATGGCGCAACTCATGTATACACTTGATTGAATTCTATTTTAATTAGCTATTGAAAGATCCCTTCTCATTCTCAAACAAGAATTTAGTTTTTTCTTAAATCTTTGTGTGTGTTCCATCTAATTTAATGAGATGTTGAATCCAATATATTAAGCATTATTCTCTTCTAATTTAAGCTTTTTAAAATAATTAATCTGTTGCTACACGTGATTTCTTAATAGAAAAAACCTAACGAGAGAGAGAGAGAGAGAGAGAGAGAGAGAGAGAGGAAAGGTGACGAGAGATAGAGAGAGTCCTGAATATGTGTAAATTGGTTTAGGGAACAGCTATATATGTGTTTTGTACAGTCATATACGCAAAAGGAAATACTTGTAGGCTTTCCAAACCATTGAATAGTCCATATATAGCTCTTTAAACAATCAATATATTTATGTTGTACTAATATATGAGTTTATCAATGCAAATTGATATGCTTTGTAGTCAGTTGATTTATGCTAACTTATATGCTGATTATAATGCAGGTGAAGATATGGTTTCTACTAGAGGTATGGCGTCCAGTAGATTGGCCGAGGAGGCCACCACTAGTAGGCAAGGCACTACTTCCAAGATTCATGAAGAAAGAATAGAGAGCGGGTGTGAGATCTACTGCAGAAGGCAGATCTCAGTGGGTACTGTCCCAATATCCACGGTATGCCCACTAAGTCTACTGGAGGCAAAACAGATAGATATGCAGATAGATAGATAGATAAGCGGAAGGAAAAACCACAGCTAATATGTCTCAAACATAATGCTCAAAAGGAAACTCTATCATAGACATGCTATGCATACTCTCGCTACTGCTAAAATGCCTCAGTATCAATGCTCAAAGGAAAAACCATCTAAGAACATAATATGTAACCACCCGCTCATATCACCCAATCTCAAAGACTGCCAAAACTGGCTCAGTCCAGCCTGCGCCTGTCGTCTAGGAACGCACCTGCCCACTACCACGCATCCACAAGAGGACGGGATTTACGTGGGGCGTCCTAAACCGACTATCTCACTCTCACACGAAGTGACCCCATGGTAACTCGGCCAGGGGTATCAAGCGACCACTAGTATATGAACTAGGCGCATATCCACATCGTAGCCTCGTCAGGCTCGGTATCATCATCGCACCCGGGGCGTAGCTCGAGGGGAGCGACCCCACCGAACTCAAGTATCACATCTGTTTCACTGTCTCAATATACGGCACATGCAGGCTATAATCCACGATCAAACAGATCGGTATCCCAAAGCTCGAAAACACAACTCAGTCGGAAAAGAACCTCGACTCAAACACGAACAGCCCGAACACTCTCACAGCTGTGTCGGAGAACCCTCAACGACTGAATCTGATAATGCACGACCATGGCTGAGTCGGAAAACTTCCACGACTCGATCTGCCGGAACCCCAAAATCCTCGAAGCTAAGGGGGAGAACCACCTCCACCACTAAATCAAAAAACGACCCATGATCTAGAGTAATTTCACTATCCCATAAGGAAGCTCAAATATCAAATGACACTATAATTCATCTCAAAACTCAACCAAAGAGACCCCTCGGCCCCCAGGCGCGAGGTCTAATGCACCCTGAATCAATGCCATACCTCTGGCGAACTCATAATTTAAAAACTATCTTGAAAATGATGTTTTTCCTTAAAACGGGCTTTCTCGATTTTTAAAACGATCAGGGTGCAAAAAAATAATGTCCACAGAACATACAGCCTAGGGTCATATGATAACAGGAGTATACTAAAAATAATCTGGGGTTCTAAATAATTTTTAAAAAAATTCCCAGGCAACTATCAGATGTAAAAACTGTGAAAGTAACATGATAAACATGATCAAAATGCATTCAGGAGCATTAAAGGGCATTCCATAAATTTTGGAGAAATTCCAACCCACCTGGAACGCTTTCCGTAGGCAACGCTGAAGTCGGTGAAGTGCCGGAAATTTAAACTGAAGAAACTCCGAAAAGCACGCCGCGCGCGCAACCCCTGCCGCGAACCTCGAAAAAACCCGGAAGCTCGGAAAAATACCTCGAGTATTCCACAAAAAAATCCTGCGGCTCCGCACTGTGCCCGTACAACCTCAAACTCAAAAACCACACACCATATTCACACACAGCCCACACAAACGCTTCACAGCACAACCAAGAACTCACAGCACCAACACTTCGCATTAGCCCACATCAAGTCCATCATAATATTTACACACAAGTTTCAGCACAATTAACTACTTGCTCCCAGCACACAAAATGCATGAACATATGAAACCCCAAGTCCATCCTCTCAAACTTCATGCTCACTTCACAATTAAATCATCAGCTCACATCATTAAATTACATAATTCCATTTGCACCCAACAGGTTCACATAACACACACTTCACATATTCACAGCATACTTCAAGATCCCCCTCAACATCAGCTTACTAATAAATAAATGTTCACAACCACCATTCACTTAAATCCACATAAAAACTCCATCAATAAAATACATCCAAAGCACATCTTAACTCAACCCAAATTGCTCACTAGCAAACTTACAAAACCCACACTCACAGCACCATCTTAATTATTCAAATCCACCAACTCTCTCTCAAGTTGCAATTGCACACACCACATACAACCATTACTACATTCATCAAAAGTCCACCACACATCATAGCTTTTACTAAAAACAATATAAGTTCACAAGTTGAAACTAACTCTACAAAACAAAAGTCCCAAAAGCAATTCTCTGCTCACTACACTCACAAGCAGCACACCTCCGAGCCACCTAGCTCCCCGGCCCCGCGTGGCGGAAACACTCCAATCCGGCCAAGCCACATCAAAAACTGCACCACGCCGAAACTGCTACGACGACGGCACCTGAGGGAGAGAAAAAGGGGGAAAAACCGCACAAAATCAGTCATTTACGGCCACACCACAAAAACACTACACACTGGGCAAAACCAGCCCCGCTCGCTCGCCGGCCGCTCGCTCGCAGCAGCCGAACGCGCTGCCGCTGCCGCTGCGCGCCGTTCGCAAACTGCGCGCCTGCCTGGGCAGCGGCCGCATGGGCGTTGCGCGCCCGCCAGCGCAGTGCCGCGCCCCCGCCTGGGCAGCGCCCGCCTGGGCGCTGGCTGCCTGGGCAGCGCCCGCATGGCGCTGGCTGCCTAGGCAGCGCCCGCATGGGCGCTGGCTGCCTGCCAGCGCCGCGCGCCCGCATGGGCAGCGCCCGCATGGGCGCTGGCTGCCTGCCAGCGCAGCGCCGCGCGCCCGCATGGGCAGCGCCCGCATGGGCGCTGGCTACCTGGGCAGCGCCCGCATGGCCGCTGGCTGCCTGCCAGCGCAGCGCCGCGCGCCCGCATGGGCAGCACCCGCATGCGCGCTGGCTGCCCGGGCAGCGCCCGCATGGGCGCTAGGTGCCTGCAGCCGCTGCGCGGCGCCCGCAGCGCGCCGGCTTGCGGCGCGGCACACCCACGCACCTGGACAACAAGTCCACACAACCAACACCAACTCCCCCAACCCTGCTACAAAACTCCAACTCCAAATAGGGAAACCAACACAAAAACAAAGCCCAAAACGAGCTCTTCTCCAACAAAAAAAAACTGTAACTTACCACGCCGAGCTCGACGCGCGCGCTCCGCTCGCTCTACGCCGGCAGCAGGAAGTTCCTCCACCCAGCTCATCCAAACCCTTCTCTGAACCTTCTTCTCTTTTGCTTCATTTTCCTTCGTTTTCTCTCTTCTCTCACCTTCCTCTGTTTTCTTTTGTTTCCCCTGCTTCAACTGGAGAGGGTGGTGATGACGAGGACATTTAATTAGGTGAGCCTTAATTAATAAGGGAGGGAAGGTAGGTGGCTCCAATTAATGCGCAACCCCAAAATATCCCAGCTTACTCTTTCAAATCCAAAACATACTAATCCACTCCCTTAATTAATTCAAATCACTAATTCCTTCTTTTTCAGCAAACCTCCCATCAAAGCCCCAAAACCAATAATTAAATAATTTAATTAGTTAATCCATTAAATACCCCTATCAACTCACTTTTTGCCCTCGGGTCTTCCGCGTCAGTCCGGAACCTCTCGAAATCCGCTGTAATTCCAAAGTACATCTGTTCCAGGTATTCCCAAATTTTCTGCACTCCACTGCGAAGTCGAGGCTTCCCCGAAGCCAGTCCTCTAACGGCGGACAATGCCCGAAAAACCCCGAATCGACCCGGGGCTTCCGCGTAGATCCGAGTCGACCCGAACTTGTCACACCCCGAAACTGCTACCAATTTGGCATGGTTCGGGCGCGCTGAACAGACGCCGAACGGACAGAACCTCCCCTGTCCGCCCAAGGCTAAGAGACAAGATCATGTACAAGAATCACCCAGGAATTAATTCTAGATATACACAATCACAACGAGAGCACAACCAGTGCTAACAAGAACATAAGAGCAAGGTACGAGTATATAAAAGTAAACATACAAGTAACAAAAGAGAGAAACTCTATCTATTACAACCATTCCATTCGAGTATATGAATAATACATAGATCACATCCAAAACGTCCTCACCCTATACAACATCTACTCTCAAAATGTAAAGACAAGGTGACAAGAGCTATAGATGTAGGAAGGCTGCTATCACGCCTCTAGGGCGCCAAGCCCTTACCGCGATCCTCGCCGGGGGTACCTGTACTCGGCCCTGTAATAATAGTGGGGTGAGAACTATGGTCCATAGTTCCCAGTGGGTTCGGCCACCGACTCCACCGGTCTTCCCACTAGGTCCAAGAGGGCAAAAGCAGATAGATAAATAGATAGATAGATAGATATATCTGAAAACTGTAAATGCAGTAAATAACTACACTACTATGCCCAACACGGAAAAACATGTATGCATGCTCAGGGGAGAGATATCCAAATATATCACTATGTCCAAGAAGTACTATTTCATACTTGTTCTCTAACTTATTTTCAAGAAGTGTGGTTTTTAACACTTCATCTCAAATCTCACGGCACACCCGAAGGTTGCCCACGGCTCACTATCACGACGAGGGAGACTATGTCTCAACCTACCAATCGAACGCGTCTGCGGGACCCTACCGTCCCTCGGGGTGGCGTGCCCCGTGACCAACTCCGGAGTAGGCGGCCGTAGAGGAGCGACCTCCACCAGCCAAAAACAGACTATGAGCATGATCCAATCCTCTCCACACGAGGATACCCTATCTATAAGGCTAATGGCAACTGAGATCCCTATAGATAATACACAACCTATGTCTCACATGTGTCACGGTAGGTTTACCTACACTACCTTTCATATGCCACTCGTTCATTTATTGTGTGGTGTTTACAATTTCTACATATATGCCACTCGTCATCAATTGTTGACTCACAAGTCCAACACCCAATCCGCACTATAGGATTCCTCGGTATCGACCCAATCTTTCCCAATCCAACATATTAGCATAACATTTGCTAAATATCTATATCAATCGGAAAGTATAAAAATGGCAATACATACTATCCTACAATGCAATGGTGCGATATGCAATAGTGTAAGTGGCTAAGACATAGAGAGAAGCCCAGCGGCTTCGGTAAAAGCACCACCCACCTCGGGTCCTTGGCTCGGCTCGGCTCTCCAAAAGAAATTCTACGGGAGCACCGGTCTCGATCACGAGGGTCGCCTCAAGTCGGATGTCCTAAACAAGTCCAAAACGGCCTATTAATAACTCCAAGCACTATGCTTAGTGTTCTCACGTGCGCGCAAAAGCGCCGACGAAAGACGACGAACTTCCACGGTTTGTGGTCTGGATCGTCAAGGGTTTACCCAAAACCCCTCCATGATGGAAGGATTCCATTTAAATCCCCCACCAAAATTACTAATGTCATTATTTCTCTTTTTGCCTCAAAAGTCCTAGAGCGCGTATTTCGGCTCTAACTTTTCGGCCGTTCGACGGAATGTCGATCCGTCTTCGCCAACACGTTTCTTTACATAGTAATTGAGTTTCCATGAGTTCAAATGAGATCAATCCCATGAAAATCAAAAAACTCCTCTTTTAACCTTAGGTTTCATTTACACATTCATCACGATTTCTCCACGATTTTCGCCGATTTCTTCGACAAGAATCCTTCTAAGATCATATAGATTATAGATCAAAAAAGATACGACAAAAATCAAATTTATCTTCCGCGAAACTCACCTCAAAAAGCCGTGATTTCGAGCTTTTCTTGGTTCAAGAGCTTGTCTTCGCTCGCCTTAGGCTTCCCGCAAATCGCTCCGGATTTAGTGCACATTGGAGCAAGAAAATTTAGAGAGAGAAAGTAAGGGGAGAAGGAGAGAGAAAGCCTTCCATGGAGGTGTGCTCTGTATGTGTGCGTGCGTGGGGTGCGTGGGTGGAGAAGAAGAAGAAAAGGGGAAAGTGGCTTTTATGCATAAAGGTCCCCCCACAATAGTGCTAATTTACTATTTAGTCCAATTTTATCTGATACTTGCCTGCGGAGTCCTTCTGAGTGTACGTTTGCGCTCAAATTTGACGGGCAGGCTCATCTCAACTTAATTTATCACGAGATATTTTAAATTTTCAGTTTGGGCCATTTCTGGGTCACCAAAAGTCTCGATGTACTTAAAATTGCTGTCAGGTACCTTTCTCACTGCTCGGGTATCCGATTGATGCGAAACTTTTATTGTAACCTTAAAACATAATTACGAAGCTCCCGTAATTTTCTCAGATTTTTTCGACATTGTTGGTGGAGCCCGTTCTCACTATCCGGCATCCGATCAACGCGAAACTTTTTCTGTGACCTTAAAACATATTTACGAGGCTCCCGTAATTTTCTCAGAATTTTCCGACACTGTGCATTTTCTGCTAATTTATCTGCCCCGTCTCTCACAGAAAATATTAAATCTTCTGTTTTCGCTCCGATTTCGGCGCAGGTCATTTCCAACCTATATTATGCTTCTATGAGTCCAATAAAAATAGTATCTTACACTATTTTTATTTATTTTTATTTATATAATAATTTTTCCGACTTACTATATTCTACCGTAACTTCTATATGGTATTTAAAAGTTGAACTTGCACATTTTACCTATGGTTAATTAGGATTTCTTTGAATTAATTGGGCATATTCTACTTAATGTCTAACTTCTACTTTTAGAAGTTCGGTATCCTACATTCTTCCCCCCTTAAGCAATTTCGTCCGCGAAATTTAAATTTAACGCAATTCAACCGAATCGAAATTCATACCTCTAATTCATCTCCTCGAAGAGATGAGGATGGTGCGCCCTCATCGTTTCCTCAAGTTCCCACGTGGCCTCGCGATCATCGTGATTGCTCCACCGGACCCTGACATAAGGAATCTCGCGGTTTCTCAATTTGCGCACCTCCCGAGCAATAATCGCCACCGGGAACTCCTCATAGCTCAAGTCATCCTGAAGCTCCGGCGGCTCATATAGCATCGCATGCTCCAGATCGGGTACATATTTGCGGAGATTGGAGACGTGGAAGACGTTATGTACATCCGCCAACTTCGGCGGCAATGCAAGCCGATACGCCACCGCTCCCACGCGCTCCAATATCTCATAGGGGCCGATATAGCGGGGACTTAGTTTTCCCCGCCGGGAGTCGACGCTCCGCTTTTATCTGTTGACATGTAAGGCACTTTGCCACGAAGCGCCCAATGTCCGCCTTCATCCCCGGCCACCAATAGAGCATCTTCAACTCGTGGTACATCTTGGTGCCACCAGGGTGCTCGGCATAAGGTGACCGATGCGCCTCTCGCAATATCAGTTCGCGGAGCTCCTCATTTTTCGGCACACACCAACAGTTCCGAACCCGAAGTGTGCCATCGGCGTGTACATGGAAATCGCCGCCTTTGCCCTCCTCGATGTCACGCCGCACCTTTTGAAGACTTGAGTCGGAAGGCTGCACATTCTTGATCCTCTCCAACAAGGTCAGCTGAATAATAAGCGCCATCATCAGGGCCGGCACCTCAGGAGCGACTACCTCAAGGTTCATCCGCCCCATGTCCAACCATAACGGCGTTTGATTCGTGACGTCCATAGCGAGGTTCCTCGCCGTCTTTCTACTTAGTGCATCGGCGACCACGTTTGCTTTGCCGGGGTGGTAAAGGATATCGACATCATAATCCTTCAGCAGCTCCAACCACCGCCGTTGCCGCAGATTGAGCTCCTTCTGGGTGAATAAGTACTTGAGGCTTTTGTGGTCGGTGTAGATCTCGCAATGTGCACCATACAAGTAGTGCCTCCACAACTTCAGCGCGAAGATCGCCGCCGCCAACTCCAAATCGTGAATGGGATAGTTCTTTTCGTGGTCCTTCAACTGGCGGGATGCATAAGCGATCACTTTTCCGCCCTGCATCAGGACACACCCCAGACCTAGATAGGATGCGTCGCTATACACCACGAAGTCCTCGCCCTGCACCGGTAAGGCGAGAATAGGAGCCGACGTCAACCTTTTCTTCAATTCAATGAAACCCCGGTCGCATTCGTCGCTCCAAATGAACTTGACGCCCTTTTGCGTCAGCCGAGTAAGTGGAGTCACAATCCTCGAGAAACCCTCCACGAACCGTCGATAATACCCGGCCAAGCCCACAAAACTGCGGACTTCCGTGACATTCGTCGGGCGCGGCCAATCCCTAACCGCCTCAATTTTCTTCGGGTCAACTGAAATCCCCCCCTCAGAAATAATATGCCCGAGGAAAGCCACCTCGCGGAGCCAAAACTCGCACTTCTTCAGTCTTACAAATAGCTTCTCCTCCCGAAGGATTTGAAGCACTATCCGCAAATGCTCCGCGTGCTCCTCGTCGCTCCGCGAATAGACCAAAATGTCGTCAATGAAGACCACGACAAATCGGTCCAAGTACTCCCTGAACACACGGTTCGTCAGATCCACGAACGCCGCCGGGGCGTTAGTAAGCCCGAAAGGCATGACCGTGTATTCGTAGTGACCATAGCGTGTGCGAAACGCCGTTTTCTGAACATCCTCCGGCTTGATTTTCAACTGGTGGTAGCCGGACTGGAGATCAATTTTGGAGTACACCAGCGACCCTTGCAATTGGTCAAACATGTCGTCGATTCTGGGTAACGGGTACTTGTTTTTGATGGTAACCTTGTTCAACTCCCGATAATCCACACAGAGTCGAAAAGAACCATCCTTCTTGCGCACAAATAATACCGGGGCTCCCCACGGCGATACACTTGGCCGAATGAACCCTTTGTCAAGAAGATCCTGCAACTGATCCCTCAACTCCTTCAATTCTGCCGGCACCATACGATACGGGGCCTTCGAGATCGGCGCCGTCCCGGGAAACAAGTCTATGATGAACTCGATCGCCCGATCCGTCGGCATCCCCGGTAACTCCGCGGGAAACACATCAGGAAACTCCCGCACCACCAATAACTCCTCCATGATCGGAGTCGCAAGGTCCACCTCCACAACGGTCGCCAAAAATGCCGGGCAACCGCTATGGACCAACTTCCTCGCTCTCGTTGCCGACACCGTTGCAACGAAGCACGAGCTTTGATGAGCTCGATAGATAACCTCCTCCTGTCCCGGCTCCCGAAAAGTGACCAACTTCCTCCTGCAGTCGATCACAGCGTGATACTTTGAGAGCCAGTCCATGCCCAAGATGACGTCAAACGCCTCCAACTTCTTGAGCTCGAGCAACCGGACGGGCATAATCCAGTCGCCCACTTGCACCGGGCAGGATAAGCACCCCGTGTAAGTAATAGATGACGACTCCGGGCCTTCGACTCGCCACTTGCCCGTTGCCTCCAAGATAATACCATGAGTGCGTGCAAATGATCCGCTAATGAATGAATGCGTAGCACCTATATCAAAAATGGCCCTGGAGCGAACTCCATGTATTAGAACCATACCTGCGACGACACTGGGCTCCTCGATGTCGACAGGATCCTGGGCCTGGGCCTGAACGGCGAATACCCGCCCGCTCGGCGCCGATCGCGTCATCTCCTGCTGCCTAGGAGCCATCGCGCGCCCCGCAGAGACGGGAACATAAGGAGCGCCTCCATAATGAACATGGGTTGCCGGAGTCGATGCAGCTGAGGGGGCACGCGAACCACTCGCTGGGCACTCTCGGCTCATGTGCCCCTCCTGCCCGCAGCTATAGCATCTGCCCTCACGCTGCCTGCACTGCTGCACCCGGTGGTCCCTGCTACGGTAGATAATGCAAGGCCGTGGTCCCTGCCTCCACGGCTGCGATCTCGGTTGCTTCGGGGGCCTCCTGGAGCTAGACTGTGCCCCCGAACCACCGCCCTGGCGCTTCTTGCCCTTGTCCTTGGGCTCCGCCGCCATCTCGCGCTCCTCGCGCACATGGGCATCCCCGTGTTCTGCCCACAACGCTCGATCAAGAACCTCGGCGTAGGTCGTGAGCTTGAACAGCTGCACGGCCCGGTAGATCCAGGGCTTAAGCCCCTGCAGAAACCAATCGGCGCGGTCCGCATCGTCGCGAACAACATCGGGAACACAGTCGATGATGTGGGTGAACTCCTGCTCGTACTCCATCACCGAGCGACTTCCCTGCCGCAGCTTGCGGAACTTTTCCTTCATCACCCGCTTATCGGTGTCGGGAAAGTAGTGCCCGTACACCGTCCTCTTGAACTCCCCCCACAACATAGGAGGAAGATGCGCGGGTCGATCACGCTTCACCCGCTTCCACCATACTAACGCTGGTTCTCCAAAACTATGCGTGGCCAGGGGCACCTTGTCCCTTTCCAGGACAGGGAGATCTTCAAAGATAGTCTCCATAGCGCCAAACCACAATTCCACTACCGCCGGCTCCACCTTCCCTCCCTCGAAGGTCCGAGGTTTGAACTTTAGGAACCGCATCAGAACTGCCAATGCGCGCTCCCGCTCCTCCGTTTCTGCCGTCGTATCGGGTGTAGTAGAACCCGATGCCGCCAGAGGCGCACTCCTCGGAAGGGGGCACGCCGACAGTGGAACGGCCCCCACGCCCTCACCCTCAACCCTCCCGGCGCGCGAGTCGAGGGTGCAGGCGGATCACGGCTCTCAGCCGCCGTCGCGGCCGCCAACGCTGCCTGCTGCTCCAACTGTGACTGGAGCTGCTCCAATCGAGCCTCCTGGCGCTGCATCGCGCCTACCAAAGCAGCGACCTGCTCTCGCAGCCCCTGCACCTCGCCAGATCCCGACTGCTCGGGTGCCGCTGGAGGCGGCACCGGAGAGGACCTACGAGTGTGGCGTCTCCCTGACATTCTTTCCTGGAAACAATAACTTAGTCAGTTAGTTTAACCCGATAACTCCTTAGCATTTACGAAACTAGACAACTCAATAATAAATCGGGCGGAAGCATACAAGCATACTAGTCCTAGACCCTTAGCATCATGCCGTCGGACGCCGACATAACACTTCGTGTCACCGAACAAGCACACTTGAATCCGTCTCTATTCTCAATTAGAGACATATAATCTTCTTTGACCCAATCAATTTCACTTCCGCCAACGTCAAGGGTTCACGTTTCACTCACGTCCCTACAACCTTAGGGTTTACCAGCCTAGGGTTTCCTAAGTCATCCTAGACTCTCTCTCTTTACTTGCTCTTATCTTGCTCTGATACCACTTTATCTGTCACACCCCGAAACTGCTATCAATTTGGCATGGTTCGGGCGCGCTGAACAGACGCCGAACGGACAGAACCTCCCCTGTCCGCCCAAGGCTAAGCGACAAGGTCATGTACAAGAATCACCCAGGAATTAATTCTAGATATACACAATCACAACGAGAGCACAACCAGTGCTAACAAGAACATAAGAGCAAGGTACGAGTATATAAAAGTAAACATACAAGTAACAAAAGAGAGAAACTCTATCTATTACAACCATTCCATTCGAGTATATGAATAATACATAGATCACATCCAAAACGTCCTCACCCTATACAACATCTACTCTCAAAATGTAAAGACAAGGTGACAAGAGCTATAGATGTAGGGAGGCTGCTATCACGCCTCTAGGGCGCCAAGCCCTTACCGCGATCCTCGCCGGGGGTACCTGTACTCGGCCCTGTAATAATAGTGGGGTGAGAACTATGGTCCATAGTTCCCAGTGGGTTCGGCCACCGACTCCACCGGTCTTCCCACTAGGTCCAAGAGGGCAAAAGCAGATAGATAGATAGATAGATAGATAGATAGATATATCTGAAAACTGTAAATGCAGTAAATAACTACACTACTATGCCCAACACGGAAAAACATGTATGCATGCTCAGGGGAGAGATATCCAAATATATCACTATGTCCAAGAAGTACTATTTCATACTTGTTCTCTAACTTATTTTCAAGAAGTGTGGTTTTTAACACTTCATCTCAAATCTCACGGCACACCCGAAGGTTGCCCACGGCTCACTATCACGACGAGGGAGACTATGTCTCAACCTACCAATCAAACGCGTCTGCGGGACCCTACCGTCCCTCGGGGTGGCGTGCCCCGTGACCAACTCCGGAGTAGGCGGCCGTAGAGGAGCGACCTCCACCAGCCAAAAACAGACTATGAGCATGATCCAATCCTCTCCACACGAGGATACCCTATCTATAAGGCTAATGGCAACTGAGATCCCTATAGATAATACACAACCTATGTCTCACATGTGTCACGGTAGGTTTACCTACACTACCTTTCATATGCCACTCGTTCATTTATTGTGTGGTGTTTACAATTTCTACATATATGCCACTCGTCATCAATTGTTGACTCACAAGTCCAACACCCAATCCGCACTATAGGATTCCTCGGTATCGACCCAATCTTTCCCAATCCAACATATTAGCATAACATTTGCTAAATATCTATATCAACCGGAAAGTATAAAAATGGCAATACATACTATCCTACAATGCAATGGTGCGATATGCAATAGTGTAAGTGGCTAAGACATAGAGAGAAGCCCAGCGGCTTCGGTAAAAGCACCACCCACCTCGGGTCCTTGGCTCGGCTCGGCTCTCCAAAAGAAAATCTACGGGAGCACCGGTCTCGATCACGAGGGTCGCCTCAAGTCGAATGTCCTAAACAAGTCCAAAACGGCCTATTAATAACCTCCAAGCACTATGCTTAGTGTTCTCACGTGCGCGCAAAAGCGCCGACGAAAGACGACGAACTTCCACGATTTGTGGTCTGGATCGTCAAGGGTTTACCCAAAACCCCTCCATGATGGAAGGATTCCATTTAAATCCCCCACCAAAATTACTAATGTCATTATTTCTCTTTTTGTCTCAAAAGTCCTAGAGCGCGTATTTCGGCTCTAACTTTTCGGTCGTTCGACGGAATGTCGATCCGTCTTCGCCAACACATTTCTTTACATAGTAATTGAGTTTCCATGGGTTCAAATGAGATCAATCCCATGAAAATAAAAAAACTCCTCTTTTAACCTTAGGTTTCATTTACACATTCATCACGATTTCTCCACGATTTTCGCCGATTTCTTCGACAAGAATCCTTCTAAGATCATATAGATTATAGATCAAAAAAGATATGACAAAAATCAAATTTATCTTCCGCAAAACTCACCTCAAAAAGCCATGATTTCGAGCTTTTCTTGGTTCAAGAGCTTGCCCTCGCTCGCCTTAGGCTTCCCGCAAATCGCTCCGCGATTTAGTGCACATTGGAGCAAGAAAATTTAGAGAGAGAAAGTAAGGGGAGAAGGAGAGAGAAAGCCTTCCATGGAGGTGTGCTCTGTATGTGCGCGTGCGTGGGGTGCGTGGGTGGAGAAGAAGAAGAAAAGGGGAAAGTGGCTTTTATGCATAAAGGTCCCCCCACAATAGTGCTAATTTACTATTTAGTCCAATTTTATCTGATACTTGCCTGCGGAGTCCT
Organism: Tillandsia leiboldiana; assembly: GCA_029204045.2. Classification (NCBI taxonomy): domain Eukaryota; kingdom Viridiplantae; phylum Streptophyta; class Magnoliopsida; order Poales; family Bromeliaceae; genus Tillandsia; species Tillandsia leiboldiana. The sequence continues at coordinate 32,458,594 of CM055068.1, read as the reverse complement.
TCTGAGTGTACGTTTGCGCTCAAATTTGACGGGCAGGCTCATCTCAACTTAATTTATCACGAGATATTTTAAATTTTCAGTTTGGGCCATTTCTGGGTCACCAAAAGTCTCGCTGTACTTAAAATCGCTGTCAGGTTACCTTTCTCACTGCTCGGGTATCCGATTGATGCGAAACTTTATTGTAACCTTAAAACATAATTACGAAGCTCCCGTAATTTTCTCAGAATTTTTTGACACTGTTGGTGGAGCCCGTTCTCACTATCCGGCATCCGATCAACGCGAAACTTTTTCTGTGACCTTAAAACATATTTACGAGGCTCCCGTAATTTTCTCAGAATTTTCCGACACTGTGCATTTTCTGCTAATTTATCTGCCCCGTCTCTCACAGAAAATATTAAATCTTCTGTTTTCGCTCCGATTTCGGCGCAGGTCATTTCCAACCTATATTATGCTTCTATGAGTCCAATAAAAATAGTATCTTACACTATTTTTATTTATTTTTATTTATATAATAATTTTTCCGACTTACTATATCCTACCGTAACTTCTATATGGTATTTAAAAGTTGAACTTGCACATTTTACCTATGGTTAATTAGGATTTCTTTGAATTAATTGGGCATATTCTACCTAATGTCTAACTTCTACTTTTAGAAGTTCGGTATCCTACAGAACTCATCTGTAATCCAATATGGAACACGCTCGTGGCGATTTCTCCGCACCACGCCATCTTACAAGGTTGGCGCGCCATCTGAAATCCCGGTATTCTACAAAAATTATATCCAAGTGATTTCTTGGGATAACCAATAAATCTTCCCTTGACTGATCTGCTTTCCAATTTGTCCGTCTTTAATTTCTTAATATAAGCCGGACACCCCCAAGTCTTAATGTGAGTGAAACTTGGCTTCCTACCGTGCCACATCTCATATGGTGTGGTGGGAACAGATTTGGAAGGTACTCTGTTTAAAATATAAATAGCCGTAAGAAGTGCATAACCCCAAAGTGACGTAGGTAAATCTGTAAAACTCATCATAGATCGAACCATATCTAATAAAGTTCGATTCCTCCGTTCAGACACCCCATTCAGTTCTGGTGTTCCAGGAGGAGTCCATTGAGAGACAATACCATTATTCTTGAGGTAGGTTAAGAAATCCGTGGTAAGGTATTCCCCTCCTCGATCGGATCGAAGAGCCTTAATCGGTTTTTCCATTTGCTTTTATACTTCTTGTCTAAACTATTTTAAATTTTCAAATGAATAAAATTACTTGCACTCTCGCCGAGCTGTTGAATATGTTGGTCACGGCTGAAGGAATGCTAAAAGTCAATAAGGGCTCAGTTTTGGCTGTTGAACGGGCTTCCTCCAAAAGAAAGTCTAAATGGAAAAAGAAGAAGCCTGCAAAGAAGCCAAAAACTGACACTGTCAAGGTAAATCCCAAAAAGAAGGCCGCCAAAGGAACTTGCTTCCACTGTCAAAAGGATGGCCACTGGAAGAGGAATTGCCCGGACTATTTGGCTAGCCTGGAGGACAAGGTGAAGAATAAAACTTTGGAAGGTATGTCCGAGATTCATATCATTGAAACTACTTGCTTATCGGTTTGTTCTACTTTTACATGGGTCATTGACTCGGGATGCACCTCGCATTTGTGTATTTCAATGCAGGCGCTAAAGAAAAGTAGACGACTTAGGGATGGAGAGATTACCCTACGCGTTGGAAACGGAGCAAGAGTTGCTGCTGTTGCTATAGGGACTTATCCTTTATGTCTACCGACAGGAGTAGTTTTAGAACTTAGAGATTGTCTTTATGTTCCTAGTGCGACTAGAAACCTTATTTCTGTTTCACGTTTGGTATTGGACGGTTATAAGTTTATTTTTGAATCAAATATTTGTTCAATTTATTTAAGAAATAATTTGATAGGTTGTGGTTCTTTAATAGACAATCTCTATTACTTACATATGGATGTTAGTATGAATCCACTCAGTTGGGACTATGCGATAGAAGGATTGTATTGTACGATAACTGCACCTTGAGGTTCAGTCCAATATTCACTTCTGACTGGATTGCCACTATATGCTGCTAGGCGTCACTGGTGGATTGTGGGAACCAATAAGAATAATTATAGGCATATAATTATTATACGATGGAAGAATCAAAAGTGTTTGATCCATCAAAAGGAGTTTCGATGATGATGTCGATGGGGATCGCATCATATCTCACTACCAGACAGAATTGAACCTATTAGGTCACACACATAAGGAATCGTGCATGATCGATATTAAGGAGATGATAAAGAAGTTTATAGAATGGATTAATTATAATCACAATACTAAAGTTTACTAATTTATTAGTAAAAGGACTAATTTGCAATTATTGTAAATTAGAGGTATTTAAGTGCAAAAGTTGCATGGTGTATTTACTAATCGTTAGTAAATATTTTGAGGACTTATGCATAAATGTTACACACGAAGGATAATGGATTATCCAATCGGATTAGGATTCGATTAAGGATAATGGATTATCCAATCGGATTAGGATTCGATTAAGGATAATGGATTATCCAATCGGATTAGGATTCGATTAGGATTAGGATTAGGGTTTTCTCAATATAAATATATGTCATATGTGACGTGTTTTAAGGACGATAGAAAAAGGGAGAAAAAGAAAACCCTAGCCGCCTATCTTCTTCCTCAAGTCCTCCTCCACAATTAATTCATTGTTCTCGATCTTCGGAAGATTGCTAGCACAATTAGAAGATTGATTCATCCTCCTTACATCGACGCAAGAGTTATTTCGTGATCGGATTGCGAATCAAGGCGATCGATTATTTCGATCAAGGACGTGATTCCGTGTGGACACGAGTAGAGGCCGGGTGCGTGCGCGGCTATCAAGGACGAACAATTTTTACCAACGATCGTCTGCTTCGCGGTGATCTCGACCCGCGCAAGGTAAAAATTAAATCCTAATTGATAAGATCAATTAGATTACCTATTTACGATCTAAAACAAAACATGAGGTGATCTTGGTTTAAGAAAAATTTTAATTGCGTTTCTTTCTTCCGCTGCACATATCCGTATTTTTCTAACACTTGTAGTGAGGATCAGAGTTGTACTTTTCTTTTATAGCAGAGAGACTTTATGTATTTTTGGTGAGGACTGTGTTGTATATTGTTGGAGTTGTATTTATTCTATTTCAGCTTTTACTTTTCAGCTTTGACATCTGTTAGTGTAGATGATCTTTTGCAGGTTAGTCGCTACGTCTATACGGGGCTTCCCGTATGGGCGGCGGATCTGTTGGCGAGCCCGGGTCGCAGTTTCGACCCCGGGGCATGACAGTATGTAATGGTGCATGGTGTACCGGTACTCCCACAACTTCAATACAGTATGTACCGGTACTCCCAGTGTACCGATACAGAATGTATACCGGTACACTCATGCGGAACACCAGTACACTACTGAGAATTGGGAAAAAAAACAAAGAATGAATAGGAGGGAATGTGTACCGGTACACTGCTGCATTCTTCATAAATTTACTAAGGAATAGCTCGTGAAGAGAGCGAGAGAGGAGGAGAAAGAGCATTCTAAACCAGCATGCTGGCAGGAATGATGTTCAAAACAATATGGATTGGGAAGGGGGCGAGGAGAGAAAACCCTACCCGTCGGAGAGGCGAGGCGATTAAAGTAGGAGGTGTGAGAATAGAAGGACCCTGATTCTAAATTAATCTAAGGTACTATGATGTACTCATAGTATTGTTTAAAAAAATGAGCAATAAAATTTATTTTATTTTAAAATAAATAAAATATATATCATATATATTTTTTTTAATATTTGAAATGTAGAAATAACATTTTCCATTACTGATACCATCTCCCCCAACTCGCTTCTTCTCTCTTTTTAATTAACGGAAGCCTTTGGCTTTTGCCTCTCTCTCTCTCTCTCTCTCTCGTATTCACCGTTCTCTCAAATCTCTCAATCGAAAGCAATTTCTCTTGTGGGGAAGGCGGAAGGCGGAAGCAGCAGATAGAAGGCGCGTGAGCAGGTGAAGGGCGCTGCGGCGATGTGCGGCGGAGCGATCATCTCCGATTTCATCCCCACGGCGCGGTCGCGGCGGATCGCCGGGGAGCACCGGTGGCCGGAGTTGAAGGGGGGGAGGAAGAGGAAGAGGAAGAAGGAGGGGGGATGGGCGAAAACCTACGCGGCGGAGGGAGAACTCGGCGCCGAGGACGACTTCGAGGCCGACTTCCGCGAGTTCCGGGAAGAGTCCGGGGAGTCGGATGTGGACGAAGGCGATGTTGATGTCGCCGAGCTCGCTGATGTGAAGCCCTTCGCGTTTGATTCCCAGGGACCCTTTTTCGAAGGTACCCATGTGTTTAAAAATGAGATCTTTTTTGGGGGGAATTTTGGTGGGTTTTGGGGTTTCGATTTTGAGTTGGGCGAAATCCCTGAGACCATTTTTCGAAGATCCATGCGATAAAAATGGGATTTTTACTGTCTTTTTTTTTTTTTTTTTTTTTTTTTTTTTTTTTTTGAGTTCGGCGAGATGGGTTTTGTTCTCTGGGTGTTGTTTTATTTTCGTTTGATTCCCCGCGACCCTTTTGCTAAGGTACCCGTGTGATAAATTTTGCTTTGGATTTTTTATTTTTTTGGGTAAATTTTAGGGTTTTGGGAACTGGGTTTTACTGCTTTTTCGTGGATCAATCGATGGGGGGTTTTACTGCTTTTTCCTTTAATTTTCCTGATCATTTCGCTTGGATTTCTCCATATCGATGATTCCGAGGATGCGTCGACCCGGAAACTCCCTTCTTCTGATTTAGTACATGAAAGATCCGAATTTTTGCCTTTCGTTGTTCTTTTTTCTTCTTTTTTTCCGTCAAAAAAGGGAAAAAAAAATAAAAAAAATAGGGAGGCTTCAGCTAAAATGAAGGGACTTTCTCTCGGGTAAAGAATTGGAGATTAAAAAAAATTATTGTAGATTATCTACTTAAAACTGTCCAAATTAGGTTTTTCTAGCACTTAATTTTGTTGTTTTGAGTATATCTTTTGTTTATTTGGGTTATTTTCCCATTATTAATAATTAATTAAAGAGTTAGTTCGTTGGGGTATTATTAATTGTTGAATTTAGTGATCAGTTTGTTTACATAGCTGAGATCTTAGTTAAAGATTGTTGTTTCTTTTTCAGATGCAACTTCCACATCACTTCCTCAATCCACTTATAAAAATTATCTTTCTTTCGTTTTAAGTGGACTGATGTTTGTGATGATCCTGGGTTTTAGTTCCTGCTTAGTTGAGATGCTTATGATTCTTTCCTAGAATGCTAGATGCTGTGATATATTGTTGGGTAATAGCTTGAACCTTTGTTGAAATTAGAATAACAATTTGTTGTGCAAACTACAAAGCCCGCCTATATCTAGCTCAGTGTAAGAGTTGATTCTTGGAACTACTATGCAATTCGCAATTTATATTCTGGTCAAGTATAGAAGCGGATCGCCTTTTGTAGAGCATCAAAGTTTACTATTTTTGTTCTCTATTTTGATCAAACTGTATGCACTAGTATTTAGGAAACCTCATTAGTGCAGCACAATTGACATGCACAATATTTTTGAGACGCCGACACCGCTGTCGGCTCTTTGGTGGAACAATTGGTCTTTTTCTTCTTTAGGAATTTACTCCACTTGAGGTTTATGAATCCTCAAAGTACTACCTGGTTTTTTGTTAGTTGGCTGTCTCTCCCTTTTACTAGGTTCTTCTGCCGAGCAGAACTAAGAGGACTTCCCCCTGGTTTTGTGAGTTTGTATTCCAACTGATGAGATAGCCTTCTTTCCATTTGCTTGCTTTCAAGCTTTCATGATTGGGTCTTTTGTAATTTTTTGCACCAGGAGTCCAAAATATTGTGATCTAAGAGTTTGCATTAGGTTTACATTATTGTAGCCATTTCGTAAGTTCGTCTAATTAGTTGAGAAGTTTGTCCTATATGAAGAATTGGACGATAATGGTGTTAGAGTGAGCTCGCAAAGAAAGTGAATTACGGTCAACAAAATGATGCTTAGGCTTCATTATCCAAAAAAAAAGAAAAAAGAGAAGATGTTTAGGCTTGGATATATAAGGGATTTATTTAGAGCTACGTTAACTATGACTCGGTAGAAAACTTCCATATCAGTGCTACTGATATGAATAATCTGCCTTAATGCTTTTCCTTGAAATGCTGAGCGAAGCAAATCTCATATACAATTTCATGATTTTTACCCTAACTCAGTGTGTCATCCCCCCCCCCCCCCCTCCCCCCCTACTTTGCTAGAGAGAATTTTGTGTCTTCTACTTTAGAATCATTCAGACACGATACAAAATCCTTCCTCTTTCGACTGCAGATGGATTTACTACTCTGAAGCAGGTCGAGTATGGTGGCCCGGCTGCCCACTCAGGTAAAAGGAAAAGAAAGAACCAATATCGCGGGATCCGTCAGCGCCCATGGGGCAAATGGGCGGCTGAAATCAGAGATCCCCGCAAGGGCGTCCGCGTTTGGCTTGGGACTTTCAACACTGCTGAAGAAGCGGCGCGGGCCTACGATGCGGAAGCCCGCAGGATCCGCGGCAAGAAAGCCAAGGTGAACTTCCCTGATGAGACGCCCCCAAGTTCTCAGAAGCGCCTTCTGAAACCTGCTTCTGCAAAAGCTCCCAAATTAAGCCCACCACAGGAAAAGCTCGACTTTAATCAGCCATTTAATTATCTGGATAATGAAGAGGACTTCTTCTCAGCTTTGGACTTCATTGAAGAGGAAGAGCCCATTAAGAAGATGAACTTCCAATCTGATCAGGGAAGCAACTCTTTTGGGTGCTCGGATTTCAATTGGGAGAATGATGTTAAGACTCCGGAAATCACTTCGGTTCTTGTGCCGACTGTTCCCACCATCAATGAAGTTTATGAATCTGTTTTTGTTGGAGATGGAAATCCAGTGAAAAAGATGAAGAGTAATCCTGTGGAGGAGAAAACTGTTTCTGTCGAAGACCACTCAGAAGAGTTTCCAGATTTTGAATCCTACGTTAAGTTCCTGCAGGAGCCGTATCTCGAGGGCGGGTCGGATGTGTCGATCGAGAGCCTTTTGAACATCGACGTCACTCAGGATATGGTCAGCAATGTGGGTCTTTGGAGCTTCGATGACATGCCCACGGCCGGCAGTGTTTATTAAAATCATAATATATAATAACCGTAAGTCCTTTGCTTGTTTATGTTCGATTTTGTTGTTTAAATTACTCTTTTACTTTCGGCTAAAGTGTGCAGAGCTCGGGTCTAAAGTGAAGAACATTCTTGATACGTACTTTGCCCTCCTGAAAAAGTAATAACATTTAATAACCCCTCAATTTACCATTCAGTCAGATTTTACAGTTTATAAACTGTTATAAAATATAGAAAAATGACACAGATAATATTAAAATGTGTATAATGGGTATTGGACTTTGACATCATATTTCAACATTTTCTAACTGTCGCTATACTGGAAAATCTGATGGGAGGGAGATCAGTCATAAATGCGACGCTGTAGACGTTGTTAGAATTAAATATACTTTTTCAGTTTCCAGGGATGCGATGTGCAAATCATGACGATGTTGAGGGGTTTTTTTTTTTCCAGTCAGCCTTTCTTCCACTGCTGCTGTTTCTTTCTCTTCTTGAAAAGTTGTTTTGTTTCTCGTTTTCTCTTTTTTATGTTTCAGGAATAAACTACTAGTGTCGGGCCGAGACAAAGGAGATTTGCCGAGTGATTGTGAATCAAATGGAACTCTTAGGCTATCTATAATTATCTCTAAGTACTTTATAATCTAGCTTATTTTATGCTGCTTGTGAAATATGTCTGCTTGGGTTGTGGACTTGTTTATGTTGGCGTCACATTAAACTTTATCTGAAACTGATGATGAACTGCTGTTGGTGTTGTATGTGTTTGAATGTTACTTTGCAAGATGCTTATGAACACTGGTTATGCTGTTCTATTTCCTTGATATTTCACCATCTTTGATATGAGTTTTCAATGTACTGTTAATGCCAATCTAATGAGAAAGCTGTAAGTTCTCAAATGTTAGTGTGCACTCTGGATCAATGAAACTACAGTTTATGTCTGAGAAAAACTGGGTAGTATAGTACTTTTTGGTGATTCATAGTAATGCTTGTGGTTGGTTCATATGAATGATTTGAGAGGGTGGCTAAATATTTCTGCCCTTGAGAGGATAATATGGAGATTAGATTCTTGGATTTTGCAAGGAACCGGCATGAGATTTGAGATAGGGTTCAATTTAGAATTACAAGTTTGTTTTAAAAAAAAAAAAAAAAAAAAAATGAAATGATATCTAAGAAAGAAACTTTAAACAAGGCTTGCTTTGCATGAGACTTTTGGTTGCTTTTAAGATCTAGGCGCATGGTTTGAGCCCATTGGAAGATTCTTTTGGTCATGTATTATATTATATATATATATATATATATATATATATATATATATATATATATATATATATATATATATATATATATATATATATATATATATATATATATGTATATAATCTTACATACCGGCGTAAGTATTTTCTTTCTTTTCGTTTTTCTTTTTTCTTTTTCCTTTTTTGGTTATAGTTTGTTGTTAGCTTGTAATACATGCTAAAATGATGAATGACAATTTCGGAAGCAAAAAAAAAAAAAAAAAAAGGATATTCGTAAGCTATCTTGGTTTTTGTTGCTTGTTGCCAATCAAGTATTTTGAATGTAAAGATTGCACGCAATCTACCATCTTTCCGATATTTAATTTAGAAGAACATCAATCAAAATACCAAAAAAAGGTCTTAATTTAGTCCGAGATGTTATTTTCTTACTCGTGCTATTGTCAGATATCATTACATGAACAGCAAGTTCATTTTCAGTGAATATGGTTAATAAGTGTTGTTGATGATAAAAATTGTGTGATTTGTGATGCATCATCATTGAAAACCACCTTTCAAATTTTCCTCTTAGGTGCTGGATTTCTCCGGATGTGTAACAAATGGCTCCTTGACCTACTGACATAGTTACTTTTTTTTTTTTCTCCTTTCTTTCTCTCTCTCTCTCTCTCTCTCTCTCTCTCTCTCTGTACCTATGCATCTATTGACCGTAATTTTTAGTATCTTTTCTTTTGCCTTATGTTAGCTTGGAGAATAAAGACAACTTATGTTAACTTGTAATGTTTGCACAGCCTATGCCACTTGTGTGGTGCGGGCTTAGTCTCAACTAACAATAAGGTTTATCACATTCTCAATCTATTCTTTTTCTCTCTAGGAAAAAGGTAAAAAATGTATACAACTTAGGTGAACTTTGGCCCCCTTTTGATTCAATCATTTAATATTATAAAATTTTGATTTTGATACCTCATTTTTTAATTTATCTGATATAAATTATTTGAGGGTTTTTTGGCTACGAATTTTAAGCTCATTACTTATGTTAAAATGTTGGATAAATGATATGAAATATTCTAGCTACATCCATTAAAATAAACGGTACGAAGAAATTCTGAAGTTTAAGAGTCATTAAAAAATTCAAATAAAATGAATTAAAAGTTTAGATAGCGAAATTAAATTTTTTGAAGGTTAGATTGTTTGATCAAAACGTATCATAGGTTAGGTAAGTTTCATATATTTTTACCGTAGGAAAAAATATTTGAAACTTTAGCACTTTTGTAAGCAGAAGATTTCTAAAGTTTTAGTTTAAATATTTTTTTTAATTTTTATTAAATAATTCAATAAATTTTTATTTTCGGCTCAAGTTATTTTTGATTAAACAGAGATATACCATATTTGAAGAGGTACAGGAAGAGGGCTTTAAGAAAGAAAGACCCAGTACAACAAGAAGTACAAGATATAGGTCCATCGCCCAAACTGACAAAAGGGAACAAACCGCAAGTAGTGTGCGAGTAAAACTCCCAGTAAGCAACCAGATAAACCAAAAAACAAATTGTACAAGCAAATTAACCCAAAAAACTAAGCCAATGAGTAGAGCAGTCAAAGGGGCCTGATGGGGGATTCTAGCACTTGCAGTCAAGGGGATTAGAAGCCAGACCCGAACCTTATGCCTCAGACGGTTGGCAGCAGGTGTTAAACATAGAAGCAAAACTCAAAGACGCAATTGTAGCGAAGATTGACACCATTGGTAGCCCTTGTTGCCCCGGTTTCATTCGGAGCAAGACAGATATCGAAAACCATCAATTCCAATCAGACCATACCCAAAATCAGATTCGACGAAGCCCTCGGGATTGATGTCCGGACAAGAGGCAAAACTTAATTAGCCAGAACAAGAGTCTAAACGTAATTAGAGCCAGAACTCGAAAAGGATTGAAGCTCATGCCTCAGCTGGTAGGTAGCAGATGCTTAACCAAATAATTGAGTAGAGATTTTGAAGTAGTATGTATAAGTAGAAACTTTTACATTAAAGTTCCCCAATCACCTTGTCGATAGAGTAATAGCAAAAGTTTTAGATTAGAACCACCACATTTCTAGCCCACAAACTCATTTCAACTTTCTGTCAAAAAAAGCACCATTTTCTTTTTCTTTTTCTCTTTTTTATGTTTGCTAAACACCTGGATTCTGATTTTCAGAGGAGCGAAGTTATTCCAGAGTTTAAGCCAAAGAGACGCTAAAGCATGAAGAGTGAGAGAAGGAATAAATATCCAGACCATAGAATAAGCAGCATATGCAAAATCTGAGACTCCATAGTATAGCCCATCAATCACAAAAGCAATGGCATTGATCGGCTGCGAAATAGTGACAAACCACACTCCAGATTGAGCAATGGCAAGAACTTCTGGATTGCTGGTGAATATGAACGAAAAGGTCCCAAATCCATAAAACAAGACGACAGCCAATGTAACTCCAGCTATTGCTCCAATCTGTAGGACCCTGTAGACAATAAGATAGGCTTGTCCATAATTCCTCTTAGCATATTCACTTGCAAGCAAAGCCTGACAAGCTAGGGCTAGGGCATCATTGAGGAGGGACACGGCTAACCACACTTGCAGGCATATTTGGTGTCCAGCCATAGGAACAGGGCCTTCCCTTGCAGCCATAGAAGTTGCAAGTGTCATAGTTAGGAGAACTGCAACTGTTCTTCCAATTAAAAGACCACATTTTATTCATAACAATCTCATAGTGATGGCTTTAACATACTCAGAGATCACTGTGGCTATGGCAGCACCACTTACGCCTAGCCCAAGAATAAATATCAAAATTGCATCCAATATTGCATTAAATAGGTTGCCAGCACCCACAGCATATAGTGGTGTCTTTGTATCCATGAATCCACGAAATGTGCCTTGAGCTGCAAGTGCAATTGCAATTGGTGGAGCACCATATGCCCTTAACGAAAGAAATTGCTCAGCTGGTGTTCGCATCGGTGAATCCCATGATATTCATTAGGGCACCTGAGCCCAAGAACAATGCAATTGCTTCAAACATTCCGATGCCAGCGGCCAGTGCCAAAGAAGTTGAAACTGCCGGAAGGGACTTCCATCTTTCTCCATCCACAAGGCGCACAGTTTTGTCCCCTCCATCAGCGTCGCTATTAGCAGAGCTTTCCAATGCCTGCTGTTTGGCAACAAAAGATGCAGTGACATTAAGCAACGGAACATTAAACAGCTTCGAAACCAAATTGAACACCGAAACCGAAACCCTGACTGCAGCCAATTCAGACAAATATGAAGCCACAACAGAGCACTACGGCTGTCAAGTTATTAACTATATTGTTATTGTAGTTGTATATCTTATATATACAATCTTATCAAGGTTTTTTTTTTTTAAAAAAAAAAAAAAATCTAAGGAATGAAAAGAGCAATAAAAATTGAAGATAAGTTAATCCTATCTTTCAATCTTCATGCTTAATTTATCATAACTGGAGGAGAAAAAAAAATTCTTTGTATATGATGTTGTATGAAATCATGTACAACCAAAACGACTATTTAATTATAATCAAAGGTGTAGTGGCCCAGATCCCCGAGCAGTTTTTCCTATGATCCGTGGTGTGAAACATCTATTACTGGTGCGTCGGACCCGTAACGCGTCAAATGGACGTGTTAGACGGACTTAGTGAGGCTTTTGGATCAAGTCTGCCCCTTGGCTGCTTTTGCCGAATTTTAGAGGGGGTTTTTGCCTTAACGGAGGCAGGATTTGGATTCAACGCAGAAAAACGTTGAAAAACGGCTATTTGCTTGTATTTTTCTGAGTCTAGATGCCCAAAAATAGACACCCCGAAGGTTATCGCGTGTTTCGATGCATAGGGGGAGCTGTAGATCGGAGGGGGGGACACGTGGCGGCTTCTGGTTGGCCGGCTCACGCGCGCGCGGTCCATGGGAGCGCGCGGGGAGCCGTGGACCAGGGCGGGGCCATGTGGTGGCTCGGGAATGGCCGGCTCACGCGGCTCGGTCCATGCAGCGCAGCGGAGGCGCGGTCCATGGACTAGGCGCGTGCGCTGGGCGCAGCGAATGCCAGCACGGGACGCGTGGCGACGTATGAATGGTGGGGGCAGGGCAGGGCAGGCGGGGTAGGCGCGGGCGGCATGGCGCCCACGCGGGGGGCGCTACGTGACGCCCCGCCATTCACCGCAGCGACCCACCCCGCCCCTTTTGGTCGGGCCACGCGGCAGCGCCCTGGTGGCCGGGAGCCTACTGTCTCGTGTTCGGGACACGCGGCGCGCCCGGAGCAATCCGGGCGCTGCGCGGATCCGGTGCGAGGGTTGCCTGTTCGGCGCCCGAAAACTTCGGGCACCCAAAAACGCACCCCAAAGTGTGTCCCCCCCCCCGCAACTCATTTTTGAGGCTATAAATAGACTTCCTCACCCTCTCTTCTCACTTTTTTGGTGGAATTCCGAGCTGAGCTTTTGGAAGAGACTTCACCCACCTGTGCTGATTTGGAGATTTTTGGAGACCGTCACATCGGCGATTTCTGCGATTCGGCGCACTGCGACGTTCTCCTTTCGGTGGTCTTTTCCGTTGCATTTCAGTCTGCGGACTACCCTGGGCTACCCCGAAGGAATTTTTGGACGATTTTTACGGCAGCGTGTTCCTAAGAGGTAGGGCTTCGATTTTCGTGTTGATCACTTCACTCCATTTCGAGTTTTTGGTGGAGTTTCCGAGGCATCTTTTGACCCCTTTTTCTGCGGTGATGTTTTGGATAGCGGTGGAGTGTTCTAGCCGTATCTTGGTCTATGGGTGTCGGAACGAGACGTGTAAGTGCTCGATTTGCATCTCCTCGTCGCGAGGATCGTAGTCGTAATTTTTCTGGATTTTTTGGAGGACTGTGCATTGGTGAAATTTCCTATTTTTTCGGGCTGTTTTGCGAAACAGCAAGTGTTATTTTTGAGGATCTCCATTTACGCCGAGTGCGATTCTTTTTGCAGTGGTTCACAGATTTTGGGTGTTTTGTGGGGAAAAAGGAAGTTGGACAGCGAGGAGTCTTTTACAGTTGTGGATTACGCGCTCCTAGTGGGTGGTTGTTGTGTACCTCTTATTTCGACATGCTCACTAGGACTATTAGAGAGATCCACGGGTTATGATCGTTAATTATCTCCTTGTTGAAAATCATGCATGTTTAGTTCCACTGATTAACTCCTAGCTTATCTAAGTGAGATTGAGTGTCATGCCCCGGGGTCAAAACTGCGACCCGGGCTCGCCAACAAATCCGCCGCCTATACAAAACCCCGCATAGGCGAAGCGTCCAACCTGCAAGAAAAGGGACTACCGCTAAACAGATATCAGAGCTATAAAATAAAACTGCTGTAAAACTAAAAACCAACCATCTGTACAACTGGAAATACTGAAACAATATCCATCTCCCATAAGTGATAATCATACAATATCCTCAAATACAATAACCCAGAACTGAAAAGGGAGGTAAACCGAAATAATACATCAGTGTACAGGCTCTCAGTACAAGTCAGATCCTCACAATACAATGATCTCTCAAAAGTGGAAATAAAATAATCTACTGACTGTACTACAAATCTCCAATGTGGGGGTACAACTACTCTCCAAAGGGAGGTAGGGATCTAGCTCGCGACTCACTCGTCCCGAACAGCAACCGCAGAATCAGCAACACCCGCAAATGACTCTGCAAAATAAAGGAGAGGAAAGAAAAAGGAGGGGGAGAACCCTCAACGGGTGTGAGAACTATACCAACACGTAGTTCTCAGTGGGTACCGCCACCAAGCCCGACGGTCTACCCACTAAATCTACTAGAGGCATAAGATAACGATGCAGTAAAGACTGAACAAGAAAGCTGGAGATACTCAACAGCTACCATGCCTCTATCTAAATGCTCAATGGAAAAAACCGATGAAAGATATGAAACCACCCGCACACGAGGTGCACAATCGACCCAATCGAGCTTGTTACGGAATTTGAGTTGGCGTAGTTTCGTGAAAGTTTCAAGTCCTGAAGATTGAAGGTGAAGAATGCTGGATCATTTAACTCAATCTCAAGAAAGAAGAATTCAAAAGGATCAGGTATGTTTAACTAAAGAATTTGTGTGATCCGAATACTTCTTGTAGTGTAGAAACACTTGGAAGAATCTTTCATTGCATAAAAATCAAAAACTGGACTTGGGACATGTTCAGGATCCGGATCAGGTTGTTCGATCCGGATCCCGAAGGTGGTTCGTTCATACATCGTCGCAATCCGGATCGTAGTCTCTTGATCCGGATCCCGAACGTTGAGTTTACCATCTACCTTGGACGATCCGGATCTTGCTTCGCAATCCGGATCCCGAACGTTGATGTTTGGTGAACTGTATGAACGATCCGGATCGTAGTCACATGATCCGGATCCCGAACCTTCGTTTTTCTGGAATTGGCTGATTCGTTATGACGATCCGGATCCCAGTTATCACGATCCGGATCGCCGTCCGTAAAAATCCAGAAATGGTAGGTTTTTGATTCTTATCTCCTTCCTAGGGTTTCTAACCTATAAATACACCCTATGTCTTTCTTTCTAGGGTAAATCCACATAGCCGTCATTTACTTGTATCATCTTTTACGGCTATAGATCCACATATAGAGAAGAAAGGAAATCATTAGAGAATACTCTATGTTTCTTCATCTATATTGATTAGTTTGATTCAAGGTTTTCATACTCACATCTTGAGTTGAATCAAACTAATGAATACTTAGATGGTATTTCCGATCTATCTTTGATCTAAGTATTCGGCGGATCATCACCACCCAAAAACAACGATTTTACCCCAAAAATCGGCGCGTGGATTCGCGTGTCCTTGTGGATTCAAGGTTCAATCGCTCTCGTGGATTCGGAGCGAGGCACGTTCGTGGATTCGAACGGTGCTATTGGGTGAAGACCGTGGATTCGGTCGGACGTCGTGGATTCGACGTTGGACCGCCGTGGATTCGGCGTTGGGCGCAGATCGTGGATTCGAGAAGCGTCGGAGCGAGCGGAGAAGATCCTCTAGGAGCGTATGGAAAAGGTTGAGTCGTAAGTGTGTACGGTAAATCACCTTGTACGTGTTTTAATTCTAGTGGATTTCTGCCGTGTTATCGGTCCCGTGGTTTTTTACTCCGGTGATGGAGTTTTCCACGTAAAAATCTTGCGTGTTATTTTATTTTCCGCATTGGGTTTTATCGCAACGATTTTTTGAGTGTTTATACGTTTACACCTATTCACCCCCCTCTAGGTGTTTCTTCCCCTATTTAGATCCGTATTATATACGTGACCCAACAAGTGGTATCAGAGCGGGAATAGGGTTGTGAACAATGGTTGAAGGTGGAAACATCAATCGACCCCCTTTCTTGATGGAACAAATTATGCGTACTGGAAAGTACGGATGAAAGCCTTTTTATCTTCCATCGACGAAAGGGTGTGGCATTCAATTGAATCAGGATGGACTCATCCAACTGAACTTATCTCTGATGTTCACACCTTAAAACCTAGGTCGAAATGGACCAAGGAAGAGTTTGAGTTATCTTCTTACAATGGCAAGGGAATTAATGCTATTTTAATGCCTTATCTCAAACTGAATTCTCTCGCGTCTCG
Source organism: Tillandsia leiboldiana (assembly GCA_029204045.2). Classification (NCBI taxonomy): domain Eukaryota; kingdom Viridiplantae; phylum Streptophyta; class Magnoliopsida; order Poales; family Bromeliaceae; genus Tillandsia; species Tillandsia leiboldiana. The sequence goes on along the minus strand of CM055068.1, from coordinate 32,442,564 downwards.
GCATGTGAGACTGCGAAAGAAATCTGGGATGTTCTCCAGGTTACACATGAGGGAACTAACCTCGTGAAGATTCAGAAACTGCAGATGGTTACGAGCAAGTTTGACTCTATCTTGATGGCAGAAAATGAATCTTTCACGGACTACTATACACGATTGCAAGACATCGTAAACTCATGTGCCAATCTGGGAGAGAAGATTCCAGAATTTAAGATTGTAAGAAAAATCTTAAGAACTCTTCCTGAACGATTTCGCCCAAAGGTTACTGCCATTGAAACTATTAAACACCCGGACGAAATACGTGTAGAAGAATTAGTTGGTTCATTACAAACTTATGAAATGACTTTTAATACTAACAATTCTTCTGGAAAAGCATCCACTTCTAAGTCTTCAGGTTATGCGTTGAAAACAACTAAGGAAGAAGACGCGGATACATCCTCCTCGGACGATGACGAGAACCTTTCTATAGAGGAATTTGAGAAGCAGCTCGCTCTCTTGACAAGGAATTTTCGCCGCAGCTTTCGAAGGGGTAATTCAAGCAAATCTCCATCCTTCGGAAAGTGGAACAAAGGCAAGGGTACTCCAAGTCACAAGTCAAGAAAGCAGGAGAACTTCTCAAAGGATAAGAAAAGTTCAGAAGGACAACTGCAATGCTTCAAATGTCGAGGCTACGGCCACATTGCAACGGAGTGTCCTAACAAGTATCCGGCAAAGAAGAAGGCGATGCAAGTCGTCACTTGGGATGACAACTCAACGTCAAATGAGTCGTCTTCAAGTGATGAAGAAAAGAGCTCCATGGCATTCCACGCGTCCACATCTTCACCATTCATGTGCTTTATGGCAAATACATCTGAGTCGTTGTCCAACTCCACTGTTGAAAAGAACGCAACGGACAATGAATCGGATGATTCGGAAGGTGAAGATTTTGCTCTAGCCTACCACAGACTTTGAGGGACTCAAAGAAAGTGGCTAAGCAAAACAAGAGTTTGAGAGGGAGAGTGCATGATCTCGAAGAAGAAGCAAAAAGAGCGACTTCTCTCTCAAACGCTCTTGAAGTGGAAAGGGAAAACCTGATAAAAGAAAATGTTTCCCTTCAAGAGTCCAATGAGCAGCTTGAGAAGGAACATACAAATCTGGTGGATAACGCGAATCACTTCTCAAAGCTCTACAACGAGGCTCGACAGGATAACCTGGAAATGACAAAGACCATTTTCCAACTCAAGAGTGACTTACAGCGATTCTCTTCAGGAAGGAGTAAGTTGGATAGACTTCTTGGTCTTGGTCAATCAAATAGGTTCGGCCTCGGATACACTCAAACTGGAAACAGTCCAAGTTCGAGTGAGACAGTTTTTGTGCCTCAGTCGGTATCTCCTCCTCCGACACCGGAATTCAAGACAAACAACGACAACAAACCTACTTCATCCTCTTTGGGATCGTCAAGATCTAAGGTATGTTTTCGTTGTGGTGTTTCAGGGCACATAAGAAGATATTGCAAGACGGGAGTCGAACGCTCATCTCAAAGACCTCTTGCAACAACTACCAAAACGGCTCCTCCCCGAAAATCAAAGCAAAACTTTTCAAATGAAAAGAGATTTGGTAGTTCATCGCGCAAGACGATTACATCAAGGAACAACAATCGCTATAACAAGACGCCTTCACCTAGGCATATAACTTCACGATCATTACCGACGCACTTCAAAAGGGTTTGGGTGCGCAAAGGTGAAATTTTCCCTTGTCTTGTTTCTAATGTTTCCTTGCATGCATATGATAGTTCGTCTTGGTATCTGGATAGCGGGTGTTCCCGTCACATGACCGGTGACAAAAATAGTTTTCAAAATCTTGAGAAAATCTCCGGAGGACACGTTGTTTTCGGAGACGGTCGATCTTCCAAAATTGTTGGAAAAGGGACGGTAGCTATTCCAGATGGCCCGATTTTGAAAAACGTCTTATTTGTTGATGGCCTTAAGACTAACCTCATAAGCATAAGTCAACTTTGCGACAATGGTTTTTCAGTTAACTTTTCATCTGTTGAATGCGTAGTAACTGATAAGGACCATGTCTTCTTTTAAAAGGGGTTAGATCGGAAAACAATTGTTATGTTGTTCCTAATAAATTTTCTGAAAATTGTAACTTAGCCGCTTTGAATAATGAAACTCTTTGGCATGAAAGGCTAGGTCACTTAAATTTTAAGGAACTTACTAGAATTTCAAACAAGGACGTGGTCAAGGGGATTCCAAAGCTTTTATTTAAACAAAACGTTGTGTGTGGTGGTTGCCAAAAGGGAAAACAGTCTAGGACTGCACACAAGAACGTGAACCACGTGGTACAAAACGGCCCTTGGAACTTTTGCACATGGATTTAATGGGGCCAACTCGTCAACCATCCTTGGGAGGTAAATGGTACATCTTTTTTATTGGTTGATGATTTCTCTCGGTTTTCATGGGTAGCATTTTTGAGAGAGAAAGCTGATACGTTTGACTCTTTTCATGAGATTTGCCATCGTATTATGATTTGAAAAGAATGAAAAGATCATTCGTGTTAGAAGTGATAGGGGTGGAGAATTCATAAATTCAAATTCATTGACTTTTGTACTTCAAATGGAATTAACATGAATTCTCGGCACCCTATACACCTCAGCAAAATGGTGTTGTTGAGCGCAAAAAACCGGGTTGTTCAAGAGATGGCGCGTGTGATGCTTCATAGCCGGAAATTACCGCTACATTTTGGGCTGAAGCTGTGAACACCGCTGTCTATGTCATTAACAGAGTGTATTTGCGCCCAGGAACCTTGAATACACCATATGAGCTGTGGTTTAGTAGAAAACCGGATATCAAGTACTTTCGTATCTTCGGGAGTCGATGTTACATCTTACGTGACCGGGAAAATCTTGGAAAGTTCGACTCTCGAAGTGATGAAGGGATCTTTTTGGGTTATTCTACGAATAGCAGAGCATATCGAGTATTTAACATCGAATCTAAGACGATCGTAGAATCTATAAATGTTAAAGTAGATGAAGCTTCTCACTTTGAATCTGAAAAATCTACCCTCGATATCTCTCTAGATGATGATTCTCCTGCTAGTGCATCTTCTTATAATAATACTTCCAATATTAATGATGCATCTAATGGTTCTTCTAGTTTATCTGATATGCAGGAATCATCTCGTGTACCTCCGAGTACTCCGTTTCAACAAACGCTACGAATCTCCAAGGATCATCCGGAATCGAACATCATTGGAGATCCACAAGAAGGAGTTAGAACTCGAAGGCAGTTGGTTTGCGGATTTGCTTGCTACGTATCCTTAATCGAACCAAAGACAATAGATGAAGCTCTTCAGGATGACTACTGGATTAAAGCTATGCAGGAAGAGCTCCATCAATTTGAGCGAAACAAAGTCTGGGAATTAACGAAGCCTCCAAAGCAACATAATGTGATAGGTACCAAAATGGATCTTCAAGAACAAGAAAGATGAAGATGGTACTATCATCAGGAACAAGGCACGACTAGTTGCTCAAGGCTACTCTCAAGTAGAAGGTATAGACTTTGACGAAACTTTCGCCCCTGTAGCTAGACTCGAGTCCATTCGTATATTGTTTGCTATTGCTTGTCATTTAAAATCAAATTATTTCAAATGGACGTCAAGAGCGCATTTCTAAATGGGTTTTTAAATGAGGAAGTTTATGTAGCTCAACCGAAAGGTTTTGTAGATCATAAACAACCTAACCATGTTTTTCGTTTGAAAAAGGCTCTTTACGGTCTGAAACAAGCACCGCGAGCATGGTACGAAAGGTTAACAAAGCACCTTTTGGAGAAGGGCTATACTCGAGGGGGAGCTGACAGGACTCTCTTTGTGAAGCATTATCAAAATAATTTCATTGTAGCAAAATCTATGTCGATGACATTGTATTTGGTGCAACAAAAGATAATGATGCTTCTAAATTCGCGGAGACCATGGAAAGCGAATTTGAGATGTCCATGATGGGCGAATTGTCTTATTTTCTTGGATTGCAAATTAAACAAAATGATGAAGGTATTCACTTGAGTCAATCCAAGTATGCACTGGAGTTGGTCAAAAAGTTTGATCTAGAAAATTGTAAAGATTTTCCAACTCCAATGGGAACTAGCCACAAGGGACTTGGAAGTGAATCACATAGTGAGAATGTAGACGAGAAACTGTATAGAAGTATGATTGGAAGTCTACTTTACCTCACGGCTAGTCGCCCGGATATATCCTTTAGTGTTGGGATTTTGCGCGAGATATCAATCAGCACCAAAGGAGGTTCACCTGAAAGCGGTGAAACGGATCATCCGGTACATCAAAGGATCAATTAATTTCGGAATTTGGTATCCTATGGGAACAAGTCTGGACATTGTTGGATACTCAGATGCCGATTGGGCAGGATCAGTGGATGATCGGAAAAGCACGAGTGGTGCATGCTTCTATCTTGGCCATTGCCTTGTTGCTTGGCACAGTAAAAAGCAGAATTGCATAGCACTCTCGACTGCCGAAGCGGAATACATTTCAGCTGGAAGTTGCTCAACTCAACTCATTTGGATGAAAAGCGTACTGAGCGACTTTCGCATTTCAGCATCTTCGGTAACAATACTTTGTGACAACACAAGTGCTATTAACATTTCTAAAAACCCTGTGTTGCACTCTAGAACAAAACATATTGAACTTAGATATCATTTTCTTAGAGAGCTAGTTGAATCAAATACTCTTCAACTTTCATATATTTCAACTGAAGATCAATTAGCTGACTTTTTAACAAAACCTTTGGATCAAAAACGGTTTTTATTCATTTGCGAAAAGCAATTGTTATGCTTTCTTTGAAATAAACTTCTTTTTGAAACCTTTGCTTAGGATAGGTTTTGTATTTGTTTTTGTTGTTGTTCATTATCTATGTTTATACATAGGACATTAATTGAGCATTGATTATAATTGACTTTAATTGCATCTTTTCGTACATTTAGAAATTTATTATGCTTTTGCCATCATAATATTTCACTCTTGCAATGATCATTTATGTTAATTAAATCATCTTCTAAAGTGATCAAAGTCAATTTCTCTCTCAATGATCTCTTGGTATAGTCATTATCTTATTTGACTGTTTAGTCGAGTATGAAATCGAGATCAATTTTTGGTTGAATACTTTATATCTTAAATAATTGATAGCCAATTGGAGGGGGAGTCAAAGAAAAGGTAAAAATGCTCAAAGATTGGAAAGAGTTTACATCCCAATGAGGAGTGTGAAAACTACCACCACATGGAGGAAAGAGCTACCACCTCGGTCGTCCGAGTATTGTGTGCAGCTACCACATGTATACCAAGCATGGTTGTTCAAATTTTTGATTAAGTAAAATGCATGTTGAAATACTTGACTCTGTCAAATTTCAAGGTTGGTATAGGGGGATTTAAAAGAAAGATGCTCAAAGAGCCACTCTCTTCAACAGATTGTCTAGATACATTATCTACTATATTTGGGATTTCAAACATCTATTGATCTTTGTATTTCATTTTCTTTACTGAATTGATGATTTGATAAAGGCATTACTCATAAGATCAAGTTAGATGTAATTGAAGGTGTTCAACTTTAAGGGATTTAATTCTTGTAAATTTTCGTTTCATTTTTGGATATTATTGATAGATTTGGCATAATCTAATTCTTGTTGTATGAAACGATGATTTTTGTTTAAAGTTGATACACATTTGTGCTTACAATCTTTTTCTGGTTTTCTTGAATTTCTCTGAAATTTTTCTAAAGAAAAAGTTGGGGCCGATCCGGATCGGGCTAGATGATCCGGATCCCGAACGCATTTTCCTCCTGCGGGTTAGCCGATCCGGATCGCAAGCTCGAGGGGTAGGAGGATCCGGAGCGGCTAGGTTTTTATAAAGAACAAAAGGGTTTTTATTTCTTTTACTCCAATCTTTTGTTCAAAGTTTCCAGAGCGCCTCTCTCTAGATTTCATCCTCCTTGGAAGCTTTCAAACTCAAGTTCTTCAATTCCAAGTAAGTTTTATTGATCAAAATCTCGGTTTTTCACCGTTTTTCTCTTTTCCTCCTCAAACGCACGAATTTCTTGGATCAACTTTGTTTGTGGATGGTTTTTGATCAAATTCTTTTGGAAATAAGAACTCTGGGTAGATTAGTTTTGATTATATGCTAGGTTTTCTCCTGATTAACGGATTTTTAGGCTTCGATTTCTAAAATTTCGGTTTTAGGGCATATAATAAGGATTTTCGAAAATTATGCAATTGATCTATTTTTAAAAGTCCTTTTGCAAAACTAATTTGATTCTTAGTCTCTCTACATGATTATGATTGTTTGGGTACAATTTTCAATTTTTGAAAATTAACAATTTTTATGTGTTCTTGAGTTGGTCTTTCACAGGATACATTTTTCACTAGCACTTAAAAATGGTGATCACTTGGATTATTTTCCTACTTGCTGCATGGTACATGTCAAGGATACTGCAACCTAAGAAGGCTAAGAAAGCGAAGAAGTCTAAGGTTGATTCCGACACTGAATCAGAAACAGAGTCAATCGACTGGGATAACATCGAAATTGAGACAAGCTGTTCCCATTGTCTCCAAAGGGAAAGCAACTGCTGAAGCTTCAAACCTCTGCAGCTGAAAAAAGGGAAGCACCAATGGAACCAAGTCCAGTTGGAACAAAGAATAAAAACTGGTGCAAGAAAAAGAAGGCAGTGCTCAGGGATTACCATTGAGGAACCAGTTTGCTAGGCAGCCCCTCCACAAGACTTCAATCGCTCCGACGACTCTGCATAAAGTTTTTCTCTAATCTTACATCTTTTGCAGTTTTTACAAGTTGTTTGGGTTCTTATTAGTTTCGCAGGAGTTTTTTATTTTTGTTTATCTACTCTCCTTAAAGTTTTGTGTGATTTTTTGGCTTTGTTTGTGACAAAAAGGGGAGAGAGTTAGAACATGAATGATGTGTGATGAATGATGAAATATCAAGTAGTATGATCTTTCAAGGTAAATAAGATCTTAACTTCAACTTTTGGTTTTTCCATTTGTTTGAATGCATGCTCGACTAACTATTTACTACTATTTGGCATGTCTTTAACTAACAAGTTGATGTTGGACTAACAAGTTTGTGAACTTGGTTTTTATTTACTTAAAGATATGTTGGTTCTTAACTCTGATCAATTACATATCTATATTTATAAGTTGTTCACAACATGTTCATGACATTTGGTTTTTGAGTTGCAAAGAGGATATGTTGGTGTTTTAACTATGATCTTTTTACATATCTGAATGATAAATGTCATGGTAAGTATGAATGAGTATAAACTTCATCTCTGTTTTGGTTTTTTGAATGATAAAAATTCTTGAGGTATCTAACGATTTCTTTTGTCAAGAATGATTTCTTTTTGCAGAGAGTACAGATGTCTAAGTCTAGAGTCTGTTTTAGGAGTTTAACTCATGTATTGTATTTTGGATCTCCATTGTAATTTTTGTTGTATGGTGATAGCAACAAAAATATCTTTTTGAATTTTCTTTAGTGGATCTATGTTTTGTCACGAACCGCCAAAGGGGAGATTGTTACGGAATTTGAGTTGGCGTAGTTTCGTGAAAGTTTCAAGTCCTGAAGATTGAAGGTGAAGAAAGTTGGATCATTTAACTCAATCTCAAGAAAGAAGAATTCAAAAGGATAGGTATGTTTAACTAAAAATTTGTGTGATCCGAATACTTCTTGTAGTGTAGAAACACTTGGAAGAATCTTTCATTGCATAAAAATCAAAAACTGGACTTGGGACATGTTCAGGATCCGGATCAGGTTGTTCGATCCGGATCCCGAAGTGTTCGTTCATACATCGTCGCAATCCGGATCGTAGTCTTCTTGATCCGGATCCCGAACGTTGAGTTTACCACTACCTTGAACCTCCGGATCTTGCTTCGCAATCCGGATCCCGAACTGATGTGTTGGTGACTGTATGAACGATCCGGATCGTAGTCACATGATCCGATCCCGAACCTTCGTTTTCCTGGAATTGGCTGATTCGTTATGACGATCCGGATCCCAGTTATCACGATCCGGATCGCCGTCCGTAAAATCCAGAAATGGTTAGGTTTTTGATTCTTATCTCCTTCCTAGGGTTTCTAACCTATAAATACACCCTATGTCTTTCTTTTCTAGGGTAAATCCACATAGCCGTCATTTCATTGTATCATCTTATACGGCTATAGATCCACATATAGAGAAGAAAGGAAATCATTAGAGAATACTCTATGTTTCTTCATCTATATTGATTAGTTTGATTCAAGGTTTCATACTCACATCTTGAGTTGAATCAACTAAGAATACTTAGATGGTATTTCCGATCTATCTTTGATCTAAGTATTGCGGCGGATCATCACCACCCAAAAACAACGATTTTACCCAAAAATCGGCGCGTGGATTCGCGTGTCCTTGTGGATCAAGGTTCAATCGCTCTCGTGGATTCGGAGCGAGGCACGTTCGTGGATTCGACGGTGCTATTGGGTGAAAGACCGTGGATTCGGTCGGACGTCGTGGATTCGACGTTGGACGCCGTGGATTCGGCGTTGGGCGCAGATCGTGGATTCGAGAAGCGTCGGAGCGAGCGGAGAAGATCCTCTAGGAGCGTATGGAAAAGGTTGAGTCGTAAGTTGTACGGTAATCACACTTGTACGTGTTTTAATTCTAGTGGATTCTGCCGTGTTATCGGTCCCCGTGGTTTTTTTACTCCGGTGATGGAGTTTTTCCACGTAAAAATCTTGCGTGTTATTTTATTTTCCGCATTGGGTTTTTATCGCAACGATTTTTGAGTGTTTATACGTTTACACCTATTCACCCCCCTCTAGGTGTTTTTCTTCCCCTATTTAGATCCGTATTATATACGACCCACCAGAGCTGACTGCCACAGCTGGTCCAGTCAAGCCTGCGCTTCCCTAGTGCATCAACATAGGGTGTCCAAATCGGACTAACTCGCTTCGATAGTGGCACATGCAGGCTAAGTCGAAATCCACGCTCTCTCTCATACGGATAGACTCAAGATCCTAAACCTCTCGCACAACGGTCAAAGTCCTACACGACCCGGACCGACCGTCAACCCAACGGTTCCCAACGACACTAGTACTGGTCTAAATCACAGCTACGAGACTCCAGCTCAGCTCCCAGGCATGAGTGCAACAATAAAAGTACCTGCCTAAAACAAACCCAATCAATGGACTGGTATAGAACCCGGGCACTGGCCTGCTCTGCTGTCGAACTCCAGAACTCAGGCCGCGGGATCAGCAGCCCCCTGACCGGCACATCGAATCCCAAAATAATAACAGACCGGCTTCCTGACCGAACGGTCGCATGTGAGGACCTGGTTTCCCCGCAGGGAGTTTTTGGTTGTTTGGCAGCTTTCGATGGCTGCGTGGTGTGTTGGATGTTTTGTGCGCAATTTGGAACACAAAGTGGGTGGACTTCGGGCTTATAATTGGATCACGGGAGTATTTGGAGGACCCGTCGAGTGTTTAGAAGTGATTTCGCGCGACACGGATGTCAAATTTGGACTCAGGGCGAAGTTTTGGTTAAAAGATCACCTCTCCCGGATGCCTTCGGGAATTTTTTAGAGAATGGAATTTGGCAAAATTGGATTTTTGAAATGGACCCAGCGCAAAATCGGATCAAGTGGGCTTTTCCGGGGGCCTTCGGCAAATTTTCGGATGAGAATTGAGAAACTGACATCGGGATTTGGATTCAGCGGCGAAAAAACGATGAGATGACTATTTATTTGCTTTTTT
>CM055068.1:32381208-32432691 GCA_029204045.2 Tillandsia leiboldiana | reverse complement strand
GAGAGGTTGTGGGATCTTGAAGGAACAAGCTAAAAGTCAAACTTCTCTCTCAAACGTCTTGAAGAGGAAGGGTAGTTTTTTGGTTAAAATAAATGTTCCCTTCAAGAGAACGAGCATTTCGAGAAGGATATCAAATTGGTGGATAAAGCAAATCACTTCTCGAAGCTCTACTCTGAGGCTCAACAGAAAAAATTAGAAATGACGAAGACCATTATTCCAACTTAAGGAATATTTGAAACGATTTCTTTCTGAAGGAGCAAGTGGACAAGTTGCTTGGTCTTGGTCAACGAATCGTTTGGGTCTTGGATACGATCGAACTGGTGAGGATCCAAGTTCGAGTGGTACGAAGTTTGTGCCTCAGTCGGTGGCTCCTCCTCCGACAAAGATCATTGCATCAAACGTTAACAAGTGTACTCATTGCGGTCAGGATCAAATGTCCAAGGTATGTATCGTTGTGGTTTTGCAGGGCACATAAGACGGAATTGCAAGTTCGGAGTCAAGCGGACAAATCAAGCAAAACTTGCAATAACTACCAACAAGTTCGTCCACCAGGAAATTCGCAAGAACCATCCAAAGGTGAAGAACAATGGTAGTACACCACCCAAGACAACGTCATCATGGATTCCAAAGAAAAGTGATCAACCGAACAAGACGCGTTCACCAAGGAGATCAATGTCACGATCATTGCCGACGTATCCAAAACTCGTCAGGTTTGGGTGCGCAAAGGTGAGCTCTTCCTTGTCTTGTCATACACACATCACTACATGCATATGGCAATTCGTCTTGGTATCTAGATAGTGGATGTTCCCATCACATGACTGGTGATAAAAACTATTTTCAAACGTTTGAGAAAACCTCCGGAGGACTTGTAGTTTTCAGAGATGGTCGATCTTCTAAAATAGTTGGAAAAGAAACAATCACTATTCCAGAAGGCCCGGTTTTGAACAATGTTTTTTGTTGAAGGCCTTAAGACTAACCTCATAAGCATTAGTCAATTGTGTGATAATGGTTTTTCAGTTAATTTCTCTTCTGTTGAATGTATTGTAACTGACAAAAACCATTCATTCTTTTTGATAGGGGTTAGATCACAAAATAACTGCTATGTAGTTCCTAATAATTTTTCTGAACATTGTAACCTAGTGTCACTTGATAATGAAACACTTTGGCATGAAAGACTAGGTCACATAAATTTTAAGAAACTATCTAGAATATCTAATAAAGACGTAGTTAGAGGTGTTCCTAAATTGTCTTTCAAGGAAAACATTGTGTGTGAAGGTTGTCAAAAGAGAAAACAATCCAGAGCCACGTACCGAAACTTGAACCACGTGGGAACCAAACGGCCATTGGAATTATTGCATATGGACTTAATGGGGCCGACTCGTCAACCAAGCTTGGAGGTAAATGGTATATTTTTCTTTGGTTGATGATTTCTCTAGATATTCATGGGTAGCATTTTTAAAGAGAAAGCGGATACTTTCGATTCTTTTCATGAGATTTGTCATCGTATTATGATTGAGAAGAATGAAAAGATCGTTTTGTGTTCGGAGTGATAGAGGTGGAGAATTCATCAATTCTAAATTCATTGATTTTTGCACTTCAAATGGCATAAAATATGAATTCTCTGCACCTTATACACCGCAACAGAACGGTGTAGTCGAGCGTAAAAATTGAGTAGTACAAGAGATGGCGCGTGTTATGGTTCATAGCCGGAAACTTCTGTTACACTTTTGGGCTGAAGCAGTTAAAACCGCGGTCTATGTGATCAATCGCATCTATTTGCGCCCGGATACTTTAAATACACCATATGAGCTTCGGTTCAGTAGAAAACCAAATATAAAATATTTTCGTATCTTTGGGAGTCGCTGTTACATTTACGCGATCGAGAAAATCTTGGAAAATTCGACCCTCGAAGTGATGAAGGAATTTTTATGGGTTATTCAACAAATAGTATAGCATATCGGGTATTTAACCTTGAATCTAAAACGATGATAGAATCTTTCAATGTTAAAGTAGATGAAGCTTTTCACTTTTCTTCTGATAAATCTACTCCTGATATGTCTATTGATGATGAATCTCCTGCTAATGATATTGCATCTTTACATGATAACTCTTCTAAAAATGTTGATGCATCTCATGGTTCTTCTAGTTCATCCAATGTGCAGGAATCATCGCAATTACCCCCGAGTACTCCGTTACCTCAAACGCTTCGAATCTCCAACGACAATCCAGAATCAAACATCATTGGAGATCCTCAAGAAGGAGTTAGAACTCGGAAACAATTGGTTTGTGGAGTTGCATGTTATGTCTCCATGATCGAACCAAACAATGTTGATGAAGCTCTTCAAGATGACTATTGGATTGAAGCAATGCAAGAAGAGCTTAATCAGTTTGAAAGGAACAAAGTCTGGAAATTAACGAAGCCCCCGAAGCAACAAAATATCATCGGTACCAAATGGATTTTCAAGAACAAGAAAAATGAAGATGGTACCGTTGTTCGAAACAAAGCACGTTTAGTTGCTCAGGGCTATTCACAAGTTGAAGGTATAGACTTTGATGAGACGTTCACCCGGTAGCTCGTCTCGAGTCCATTCGTATACTTTTTGTGATTGCTTGTCATTTTAAAATTAAACTTTTTCAAATGGACGTTAAGAGCGCATTTTTAAATGGTTTTCTAAATGAGGAAGTTTATGTTGCTCAACCGAAAGGTTTCATTTATCATAAACTGCCTAACCATGTTTTCGACTGAAAAAGGCCTTTTACGGACTAAAATAAGCACCGCGAGCATGGTACGAAAGACTGACAAAGCACCTTTGGAAAAGGGCTATACTCGAGGGGGAGCAGATCGGACAGTCTTTGTGAAGCACTTTCAGGACAACTTCATTGTGGCACAAATATATGTGGATGACATTGTGTTTGGTGCTACGAGGAACAACGATGCTTCAAAATTCACCGAAACGATGGAAAGCGAATTTGAGATGTCCATTATGGGCGAGCTTACATATTTTCTTGGATTGCAAGTTAAACAAAGTGATGATGGCATTCATTTATGTCAATCCAAGTATGCGAAGGAGTTGGTCAAGAAATTCGGATTAGAAAACTCTAAAGACTTTCCGACTCCTATAGGAACTAGCAATAAGGGATTAGGAAGTGAATCTCACGGAGACAGTGTAGACGATAAGCTTTACCGAAGCATGATTGGAAGTTTACTCTACCTTACGGCTAGTCGCCCGGATATATCCTTTAGTGTTGGGATTTGCGCGAGATATCAATCAGCACCGAAGGACATTCTGTTGGTTATGAATAATATGGATCTGAATAGGAGAAAAACCACCTAGAGGGGGGGTGAATAGGTTTAAACAATAAACACACCAAATCGTTGCGTAAAAATAACCCAATGCGGAAAATAAATAAAGTACACAAGATTTACGTGGAAAACTCCGTCACAGGAGTAAAAAACCACGGGACCGATAACATGACGAAATCCACTAAGATTAAACACGTACAAGGTGATTTACCGTAACCTACGACTCAACCTTTTCCATACGCTCCTAGTTGATCTTCTCCTCTCGCTCCGAACGCTCCTCGAATCCACGATTTGCGTCCCAACGCTGAATCAACGATGCTCAACGTCGAATCCACGACATTCAACCGAATCCACGGTCTTCACCAATGAGACACATCTCGATCACACGAACGCGCCTCGCTCCGAATCCACGAGAGCGGTAGCACCTTGAATCCACAAGGCCACGCGAATCCTCGCATCGATTTTAGGAAATCGTTGTTTTTGTTTGGTGATGATCCTCCGAATACTTAGATCATATATAGATAAGGAAATACCATCTAAGTATTCTTCAATTTGATTCTATGAAAATAGGAGCTTGGAAACCCTAGAATCAAATTGAACAATATAGATGAAGAAACATGAATTTAATCGTGTTTTCCTTTCTTCACTATATTTGTGGATTTTTCTATAATCTTTCTATTATCTCGATTAATTCTCGGTTCTATATCATTTTTCCCATTTTTTTAAAAGATGAAATTATGGTTTATTTATATGTTAGAAACCTTTGGAAAGAGAAAAGCATCAAAAACTGACTTAACAGAATTTTTCCCGCACGGCGGTCTGGACGGATTTGGCTGATCCGGACTGTCGTCTTTTTCAAGCAATTTTCCTGAAAAAACAGTTCGGGGTCCGGACTGGAATTTCCTGATTCGGACTGTTCATGCGATTTTGCAGAAATTAAGGTTCGGGGTCCGGACTGGAACTGTCACGCCCCGAGACCGTCAATTTGAGCAGTTCGGGCGCGCCAACAGACCCGCCAATCGGGCATGACCTTTCAAGACCCGAAGGAACGGTTTATTTCAACAATTTCAATTCAATGTAGCGGAAGAGTAAGCAATCAGAGAAGATATCTATGAATTTAGAACTTTCAGTCATTCAAAACAAATAGTTAGATGAAATGAAAGTACATCACTTGAGCGAAAACAAATACTTTGCTTATAATACAACTCTCTTTTAACATGCAACTACAATACAATTTACATCCATATTTTTTTTTTCTCTTTTCCAACATGAAGCTTAAACATTTAAAGATTACATTGTTCCTCACATACAAAAGTTCGCTCAAGAAGATAAAAACTCCAAAATGGTACTAGCGACTCTAGACTGCAAGGTCGCTGCTCTGCTGGGCCCTTGCCCCTGTCGCGTGCCTCGCTCGATGTACCTGGACCTATGGGGATGTCACCCAAAGGGTGTGAGAACTACAACCAAGTTCCCAGTGGGTTCAACCACCGAGAGAAAATGCCCTGCACCGCTTAGTCTAATGGAAGCAATATAATAGAGAATGAAATACAGCATGGAAAGCTGTAAATTCTAACTAGCATGCTCAACACTTTTACCTTTGCCATGACACGACTCTATGTCGTTGTAAGGTGCCATTCTAACCCAACCTCTTACTTGACCATTCACTCACTTTGCTTTTCTTTGTGCTTTAATTAAGTTGCTAAACCCTCAGAGTATCTTGCCCAACAGGGCCCCAGCCCGGCATACAAGCTGCCATAAGACAAGATTTCTAAGGTTGCCGATAACACCCGCAAGTGTTACCCCGTCCAACGGGAAAACGTGTCATACGGGTCACTGCCCGGGAGAGGGACACTGCCCTAAACTCCAACAAGAACCACGTTTCACTCCCGAAGGTACGCCCCGTTTTATTATATCTTTTCTTTTACTCTTTCTTTCCTTTCCTTTCTTTTACCTTGGCTTTTAGCCTTTCTTGCACATTGTGCCCTTTTCTTTCTTTCTCGATTGAGCCTCTAGCTCACATTGCCCCTTGGCAATTTCTTTCTCTTTTCATTTAAGCTTTTAGCTTATCTTTTATTTACTCATTTACTTACCCTAGGTCCATGCCTCAAGGTAACCAAAGTCCCTTGGACTTATGTCTTTTACTTTCATTCTTGCTCAAGTTGAAGTTAAAGTGAAGGTACATTGACCCAACTCCCTATGACAACTCTAGGGGTTTTACTCACTTTGCATTTTAACCTCAACTATACTATGTTCTCTTAGAGACTTGACTCTAAGTTAAGCTTAAATTCTACATACACCCTTAGTTGACTCAAGCATAATGTCACTCGTGAAGTCCTATGGTGAATGCCACTCATAAACCTTAATCTAGGTTTTCTCCTATGTCATATATCCATCATGCAACAGTAATATTTTCATACTAACATGTAGTATGCCATCAACATAACTTTATACTTTTTACTCCTCTACTCATGTAATAAAGCATTTCCATGTTTCTTAGCTCAAGAATACGCACAAGCACTTGTTCATACTTCCTACAAACTCTAACTCTATTAGCATGCTTCGGGTTAAAAAAGCAAAAGACAAAGGGGAGAGGTCACCCTCGTTCGCTAGAATCCCCCACCTTTAGTCGCTCTTGCAAGAATAAGATGGGTTGACCTTCTATTCTCCAAGAAATCCCTAAATTCATAATGAAACCAATTAGGAATCACTTCCATACTCTTTTTAATTCCACACAACTATAAAAGAGAATCCTAGGTTTACTCTTTATTTCTTTCTATGGGTTCATTTTGACCAATAAAGAAAGAAAGTTGCAAAAATCCCTTTTATTAGCATACTCTTGTAATAGGGATATTTTGATCTCTTTAATATTTTAATCTTTAAAACAAAATCCTAAATATGATGTAACCATGAAGGAAATTATCTCATTGTCATTTTAATTCCACAAGAGTTCAAAAACTAGAACCCTAGAATTTTAACCTTACCTCTTTGGGTATTCTTTTGACCAAAAGAGAAGCAATGAAAGCTAATGTTTCACTTTGCTTTTAAAAGAGACCAAAAGTTGCCCTCTTGATCTTCAAGATTTTCCTAGAATGAAAAAAAAGGGAAATCATGAAGCAATTTTGTTATCATGATCCACTAATTCCTTAAAATTTATAGCTTGATACCCTTTTAAAAAATGTGAAAGGAGAAGTTCTCAATTCAATCCCCTTTTTTAACATAAGGGGAAAAACATCAACTTGGTCTCTTTTCTCCCAAAGAGGCACTTTTTGGATTAATTTACAAGAATAGGAAAAAAATAATCCCATCTTGACATATTGGCCAAAGAAAATTTTTGATCTCTTTAGCCTAGGGCAAAATGCCCAAAAAAAAATATTTGAGAGAAAACTCAATTTGAGCAATTTCCCCTCACTTGATGATTTGCTCATTGGAGAAGAGAAGAGAAAGTCTTTTCTTCCTAACTTTATTTTTCTCAAATTTTCCTTCTTCTTCTCTTATCCAATTTCTCCCTTTTTCTTTTTTTTGTGTGTTGCTGGCAGCTGCTGCTGCCTTGTGCAGCAGCAGCTGAATCAGCAGCTTATGCTGATTCAGCATAAGCTGCTGAATCCGCAGCTTATGCGGCTGCTGCTGCTTCTAGCAGCAGCAGCTGCACACCTCTCTCTTTTTTTTTTTTTTTTTGTTTTTCCTACCTTCCCTGCCAAGAAAGAGGAGAAAAGAGAGAGAGAGAGAGGAAACTCTTACTGGTCACAAAGAGGCAGAGGGGAAAAAAAATGTCTTCTTCTTCTTCTTCTTCTTCTTTCCTTCCTCTTCTTCTTTCCTTCCTTCCTCTTCTTCTTTCTTTCTTTCTTTCTTTCGTTTCAGCAGAAAAGAGAGAGAGAGAGAGATGTAATCAAGAGGGAGAGAGAGAGAGAGAGAGAGAGACTTTAATTTCCTGCAGGTGGGTAGTTGGGAGGATAGGTGATTTTACCAAAATGCCCCAACTTACCAAAAAAATTCCCAATTTATCCCAATTCCTGCAGTTTGCTCCTGCAGAGAGCAAATTCAGATATCCCTCTTACGCCGCGTTTTGCCGTCAACTGGGAAATCGAAACTGTAATTTTTCTTCTCCCTTTTAATCTACAAATTTTTCTTAAGCTCTCCACGATTTCTTTTAAATTTTTGGGTCACTCTAAGCCCTCGAAAGAGAGCCCCGAAAAAGCTTCGCGATCAACTTCACTGTCAGAAACTGCAGTTTCAGAATTCACGAAGCATTTTTCTTCGCTTCGTTCTCCAATTTTCCTTTAATCGCTCACCTCGATTTTTCACCCCTTTTAATCAAAAAACTTTTGTGAGACACTCCACGATTTCTTTTAAATTTTTGGGCTACTCTAAGCGCTCGAAAGAGAGCCCCGAAAAAGCTTCGCGATCAACTGCGCTGTCAAAACTGCAGTTTCAGAACTTACGAAGCATTTTTCTTCGCTTCGTTCTCCAATTTTCCTTTAATCGCTCACCTCAGTTTGTCACCCCTTTTAATCAGAAAACTTTTGTGAGACACCCCACGATTTCTTTTAAATTTTTTGACTATTCTAAGTCTCCGAAACAGGGCTCCGAAAATGCTTCGTGATCACAAATTTCAGAAACTCCAGAATTTCGCCAAGTCCTCGGGGTTCAAGTCACTTTTCGACCCGATGCCCTTCGCGTCAGCCCGAAATGCACCGAACTCGACTGTAATCATATTTAAAACACGCTAGAAGTCTTCTCGCCGAATTTCGCCATTTTGCGAACTCGGCGAACTCGGGTCCAAATTTTGCAAACTTGAGGCTTCGCTTTTCCAACCACAACTCACTTTTCGACTCAACGGCTTTTGCGTTGATTCGAAACGCTTCTAACCCACTTGTAATCACATTTGAAATGTGTTACAAGTATTTTTACCGAGTTTTGCTATTTCGCAGAAATCGGTGCACTACATTCTCCCCTCCTTTAGGAGTTTCGTCCGCGAAACTAAAACTCACGTACCTTAGGATTTATTCCTCGAACAAGCGAGGATAGTGCTCCCGCATCACAGCCTCAGGCTCCCACGTGGCCTCCTCCTCACTATGCCTCGTCCAAAGCACTTTCACATAGGGGATGGAGCGGTTTCTTAGTCTCCTATCACGCCGATCCACAATTTTATACGGGAACTCATCATAGCTCATATCCTCTCGCAGATCAAGCGGTGGGTAGTTGATTATGTGCCTCGGGTCATGGACATACTGGCGGAGTTGTGACACATGAAACACATCATGAATTCCTGCCAAGTCCGGGGGCAAAGCTACTTTATAGGCCACTGGGCCCACCCGCTCCAATACCTCATAAGGTCCAAGAAAGCGAGGGCTCAACTTTCCCCGCATCCCAAATCGCACTACACCCTTTGTGGGCGACGCCTTCAAAAATACATGATCCCCGACCTTAAATTCTAGGTCGCGCCGCCTTTTGTCCGCATAGCTCTTTTCGCCGACTTTGCGCCGTCACCAGACGTTGACGCGCAATTTGCACCTTTTCCTCAGCTTCTTGCAATACCTCAGGACCCAGTGATGTTCTCTCGCCGACCTCACTCCAATGCTAGTGGAGATCTGCATTTTTCTGCCATAAAGTGCCTTGAAAGGTGCCATTCCAATGCTGGTTTGATAGCTATTATTGTAGGCGAACTCCGCATCGGCAAATATCGCTGCCACCCTGGGCCATAATCCAGGACACACGCCCTAAGCATATCTTCGAGGATTTAATTGGTCCTCTCAGATTGACCATCGCTCTGAGGATGATACACTGTAGTGAAATCCAGGCGTGTCCCCAAGATCTCGTGGAAGCTCTTCCAAAATTGTGACACGAATCGGGGGTCTCGATCCGACACTAAAATCCTTTGCAACGCCGCCCTCCCCATCAGACCTTACCTTTTGGAGCTTTTCATCGGTCGCTTGCTTTTCTTTAATTCTCTCCAACAAGGTAGGTTACACAGTAAGTGTCATAAGCCTCGCGGGTGCACCGAGAGCCACAACCTCCAAGCCAAACCATCGTATTTCGGATTGCAACGTGTATTGGTCGGTAATGGCCATGGCGAGATTCTCCACGTATTTCCTGCTTAACGCGTCGACCACCACATTTGCTTTCCCCGGGTGGTACAAGATGCTAACATCATAGTCTTTAAGAAGCTCCAACCATCAACGCTACCTCAGGTTTAATTCCTTCTGAGTGAACAAATACTTGAGGCTTTTGTGATCCGTGTAAATCTCACAATGTTTCCCGTAGAGGTAATGACGCCATAGCTTCAATGCAAAATTTACCGCGGCAAGCTCGAGGTCGTGGGTGGGGTAGTTCCTTTCATAACTCTTCAGCTGCCGGGAGGCATAGGCTATAACCCTCTCGTCCTGCATAAGTACACACCCCAGACCACTCTCTGAGGCATCACTATACACCACAAACTTTTTCCCGCAATAGGTAAAGCAAGGATTGGAGCCGATGTCAACTTGTTCTTGAGCAACTGGAAGCCTCTTTCACAAGCATCGCTCCAAGTGAACTTAGCCCCTTTTCTTGTAAGGCCGGTGAGTGGAATGGTAATTTTGGAAAACCCTTCCACGAACCACCTATAATAGCCCGCGAGTTCGATAAAGCTTCGAACCTCGGTGACATTGGTTGGTCGGGGCCAATCCTTCACTGCTTCAATTTTCTTGGGATCCACAGACACCCTTGCCTCAGAAATCACATGTCCTAAGAACGCCACTTCCCGGAGCCAACATTCGCATTTCTTCAACTTCGCGAACAGGCCCCGCTCCCGAAGTACTTGTAAAACCTGTCGTAGGTGATCCTCATGCTCGTTGTCACTTCGAGAGTAGACTAAATGTCGTCAATGAAGACGACAACAAATCGGTCAAGGAAAGGCTGAAAACTGCGGTTCATTAAATCCATGAATGCCGCCGGAGCATTAGTCAACCAGAACGGTATTACAGTGAATTCGTAGTGTCCATACCGCATTCTAAAAGCCGTTTTGTGCACATCCTCCGGCTTAATCTTTAATTGGTGGTATCCCGATTGAAGGTCGATTTTCGAAAATACTCGGGAACCTTGCAACTGGTTGATCAAATCGTCGATCCGCGACAATGGATATCGGTCCGTGATCGTCAATTTGTTGAGCTCCCGATAGTCCACACTAGCCGAAGTGACCCGTCCTTCTTCCTCACAAACAGGACTGGAGCTCCCCAAGGAGATATGCTGGGTCTGATGAAACCCTTGTCCAGCAGGTCTTGCAATTTAGCCTTAAGCTCCTTCAACTCCGCCGCCCTATTTGCTTGACTTAGAGGGCGAAAACCAATCCTTACTCCCAACTATTCCACACGCCACTCGTGCTCTCAACCACGAGTTCTCGGCCAACCCGTTTATTTCAGACTATTGACAGGTCCACATACCATGGTCCAATGCAGGCCTATAGCCCAACCTTCCACTCGATATCATATATCGTCTGTAACTAGCATGCAGACCCAATCATCATGCGGTCAGATCCTCGTTTAGGACTACCGCACTAACACTCCCACTAGGAGTAACAGTATCTCAATCATCACCAGCCCTATGGCCTGGTCGCAGTCTACACTCTCAGTGTACTAATAGCCTCGAGGCTCACACGTGGCACTCTACGTTCCCGAGTCATCACTCGGACTACCGCCCCGACCAAAAATCTATTATGCCCCGCCCTCAGGTCTCGGGCCACTGTCTCTCACAGCCGACTGCGCCTGCCCACATGGCTACAGGCTCCACAGTCATCATATATGGTCCAGGCACGGATCGTCCCTCAACGAACCCACTAAGCGTCGCCACGTGACTACTATTCTTCACCGAGCAAAACCCACTCGCTAGTCGTCAATCTACGACACAAACTCTCTATCGACTCCTATCACACTTAGCAAACGCTAAGGTGCCACTTAACCAGCTCTTTCTGGCTAAAGGGTACCTGTGCTCCATGAGCACCCACAAGATTGTGCGTCTTACACCTCTATGTCAACTCGTAGAATCCACGGTGTTAAGCGATTTGCTTAAGCACACCCATGGTACCTGTGCACTTCCCCCAACTGGGTGGAGGCACCACAATAATAGTTCTCCAATTTTGGCAACTAACACGCGAACCCTTCGGTGGCAACCCTTGCCGTTATACCGATCCATCGGACCAGCACCACAAGACTCCCGCTCTATCGAGAGGTTCTCACATCTTGAAGCCTACCCTGGGCCTCACTAACGCACTATGCGGCAATTCAGTCACATCGACACGTCACATGGTCGCTACTATCACCAAGAGCGAACTTTCACCACCAAGTCCATAAAACTTTCTTGCCCTAAACCTTAGGACATTTCAACATGGCTCTCGCAATCTAACGATCGCCAACGTCTCGTGAGTCGGTCTTTCACCGAGTCACCTTCGGACCTCATCGGTCACACTTTGCCCAATTTGGCCAAAGTACAAACTAAAGCACCAAATTTCAACTCGCTTCACTCGAGCCTGAGCGCTCCAAGGGCTCAATTTGCCTCGACGCGGATCCTATTCTTCATCGATCACTCGATGCCATTGCTATTCCCTAAGCAACAACACCACAACGAAACGATTAGCCCAAATTTGATAATTTGGACAATGCGCAAGCTAGATACCAAACAAAAGGGCTCGTCGACCCAATCATGCGAAAGTACATAAGGGCACTCCCTTTCACCCCTGACCTTACGTTGTCGGCCGCCAACGTAATAGTCCAAAGAATGAAAGCTTATTACCCTCGATCCATTCCCAATGTCCTTCTTGGGAATCGTAAAACCCAATCATATACTTTCGCCAAAAGATCCACACACTCTCTCGTGCCTAAACCCTAGAGTCTTCCTAAGGTTTGCTAACCACCTAGGACTATTCCTAGGCTCTGATACCACTCTTATCTGTCACGCCCCGAGACCGTCAATTTGAGCAGTTCGGGCGCGCCAACAGACCCGCCAATCGGGCATGACCTTTCAAGACCCGAAAGGAACGGTTTATTTCAACAATTTCAATTCAATGTAGCGGAAGAGTAAGCAATCAGAGAAGATATCTATGAATTTAAAACTTTCAGTCATTCAAACAAATAGTTAGATGAAATGAAAGTACATCACTTGAGCGAAAACAAATACTTTTGTTTATAATACAACTCTCTTTTAACATGCAACTACAGTACAATTTACATCCATATTTTTTTTTCTCTTTTTCCAACATGAAGCTTAAACATTTAAAGATTACATTGTTCCTCACATACAAAAGTTCGCTCAAGAAGATAAAAACTCCAAAATGGTACTGGCGACTCTAGACTGCTAGGTCGCTACTCTGCTGGGCCCTTGCCCCTGTCGCGTGCCTCGCTCGATGTACAAGGACCTGTGGGGATGTCACCCAAAGGGTGTGAGAACTACAACCAAGTTCCCAGTGGGTTCAACCACCGAGAGAAAATGCCCTGCACCGCTTAGTCTAATGGAAGCAATATAATAGAGAATGAAATACAGTATGGAAAGCTGTAAATTCTAACTAGCATGCTCAACACTTTTACCTTTGCCATGACACGACTCTATGTCGTTGTAAGGTGCCATTCTAACCCAACCTCTTACTTGACCATTCACTCACTTTGCTTTTCTTTGTGCTTTAATTAAAGTTGCTAAACCCTCAGAGTATCTTGCCCAACGGGCCCCAGCCCGGCATACAAGCTGCCATAAGACAAGATTTCTAAGGTTGCCGATAACACCCGCAAGTGTTACCCCGTCCAACGGGAAAACGTGTCATACGGGTCACTGCCCGGGAGAGGGACACTGCCCTAAACTCCAACAAGAACCACGTTTCACCCCCGAAGGTACGCCCGTTTTATTATATCTTTTCTTTTACTCTTTCTTTCCTTTCCTTTCTTTTACCTTGGCTTTTAGCCTTTCTTGCACATTGTGCCCTTTTCTTTCTTTCTCGATTGAGCCTCTAGCTCACATTGCCCCTTGGCAATTTCTTTCTCTTTTCATTTAAGCTTTTAGCTTATCTTTTATTTACTCATTTACTTACCCTAGGTCCATGCCTCAAGGTAACCAAAGTCCCTTGGACTTATGTCTTTTACTTTCATTCTTGCTCAAGTTGAAGTTAAAGTGAAGGTACATTGACCCAACTCCCTATGACAACTCTAGGGGTTTTACTCACTTTGCATTTTAACCTCAACTATACTATGTTCTCTTAGAGACTTGACTCTAAGTTAAGCTTAAATTCTACATACACCCTTAGTTGACTCAAGCATAATGTCACTCGTGAAGTCCTATGGTGAATGCCACTCATAAACCTTAATCTAGGTTTCTCCTATGTCATATATCCATCATGCAACAGTAATATTTTCATACTAACATGTAGTATGCCATCAACATAACTTTATACTTTTTACTCCTCTACTCATGTAATAAAGCATTTCCATGTTTCTTAGCTCAAGAATACGCACAAGCACTTGTTCATACTTCCTACAAACTCTAACTCTATTAGCATGCTTCGGGTTAAAAAAGCAAAAGACAAAGGGGAGAGGTCACCCTCGTTCGCTAGAATCCCCCACCTTTAGTCGCTCTTGCAAGAATAAGATGGGTTGACCTTCTATTCTCCAAGAAATCCCTAAATTCATAATGAAACCAATTAGGAATCACTTCCATACTCTTTTTAATTCCACACAACTATAAAAGAGAATCCTAGGTTTACTCTTTATTTCTTTCTATGGGTTCATTTTGACCAATAAAGAAAGAAAGTTGCAAAAATCCCTTTTATTAGCATACTCTTGTAATAGGGATATTTTGATCTCTTTAATATTTTAATCTTTAAAAGAAAATCCTAAATATGATGTAACCATGAAGGAAATTATCTCATTGTCATTTTAATTCCACAAGAGTTCAAAAACTAGAACCCTAGAATTTTAACCTTACCTCTTTGGGTATTCTTTTGACCAAAAGAGAAGCAATGAAAGCTAATGTTTCACTTTGCTTTTAAAAGAGACCAAAAGTTGCCCTCTTGATCTTCAAGATTTTCCTAGAATGAAAAAAAAGGGAAATCATGAAGCAATTTTGTTCTCATGATCCACTAATTCCTTAAAATTTATAGCTTGATACCCTTTTAAAAAAATGTGAAAGGAGAAGTTCTCAATTCAATCCCCTTTTTCAACATAAGGGGAAAAACATCAACTTGGTCTCTTTTCTCCCAAAGAGGCACTTTTTGGATTAATTTACAAGAATAGGAAAAAAATAATCCCATCTTGACATATTGGCCAAAGAAAATTTTTGATCTCTTTAGCCTAGGGCAAAATGCCCAAAAAAAAATATTTGAGAGAAAACTCAATTTGAGCAATTTCCCCTCACTTGATGATTTGCTCATTGGAGAAGAGAAGAGAAAGTCTTTTCTACCTAACTTTATTTTTCTCAAATTTTCCTTCTTCTTCTCTTATCCAGATTTCTCCCTTTTTCTTTTTTTTGTGTGTTGCTGGCAGCTGCTGCTGCCTTGTGCAGCAGCAGCTGAATCAGCAGCTTATGCTGATTCAGCATAAGCTGCTGAATCCGCAGCTTATGCGGCTGCTGCTGCTTCTAGCAGCAGCAGCTGCACACCTCTCTCTTCTTTTTTTTTTTTTTTTTTTCCTACCTTCCCTGCCAAGAAAGAGGAGAAAAGAGAGAGAGAGAGAGGAAACTCTTACTGGTCACAAAGAGGCAGAGGGAAAAAAAAATGTCTTCTTCTTCTTCTTCTTCTTCTTCTTTCCTTCCTCTTCTTCTTTCCTTCCTTCCTCTTCTTCTTTCTTTCTTTCTTTCTTTCGTTTCAGCAAAAAAGAGAGAGAGAGAGAGATGTAATCAAGAGGGAGAGAGAGAGAGAGAGAGACTTTAATTTCCTGCAGGTGGGTAGTTGGGAGGATAGGTGATTTTACCAAAATGCCCCAACTTACCAAAAAAATTCCCAATTTATCCCAATTCCTGCAGTTTGCTCCTGCAGAGAGCAAATTCAGATATCCCTCTTACGCCGCGTTTTGCCGTCAACTGGGAAATCGAAACTGTAATTTTTCTTCTCCCTTTTAATCTACAAATTTTTCTTAAGCTCTCCACGATTTCTTTTAAATTTTCGGGTCACTCTAAGCCCTCGAAAGAGAGCCCCGAAAAAGCTTCGCGATCAACTTCACTGTCAGAAACTGCAGTTTCAGAATTCACGAAGCATTTTTCTTCGCTTCGTTCTCCAATTTTCCTTTAATCGCTCTCCTCGATTTTTCACCCATTTTAATGAGAAAACTTTTGTGAGACACTCCACGATTTCTTTTAAATTTTTGGGCTACTCTAAGCGCTCGAAAGAGAGCCCCGAAAAAGCTTCGCGATCAACTGCGCTGTCAAAACTGCAGTTTCAGAACTTACGAAGCATTTTTCTTCGCTTCGTTCTCCAATTTTCCTTTAATCGCTCACCTCAGTTTTTCACCCCTTTTAATCAGAAAACTTTTGTGAGACACCCCACGATTTCTTTTAAATTTTTTGACTATTCTAAGTCTCCGAAACAGGGCTCCGAAAATGCTTCGTGATCACAAATTTCAGAAACTCCAGATTTTTGCCAAGTCCTCGGGGTTCAAGTCACTTTTCGACCCGATGCCCTTCGCGTCAGCCCGAAATGCACCGAACTCGACTGTAATCATATTTAAAACACGTTACAAGTCTTCTCGCCGAATTTCTCCATTTTGCGAACTCGGCGAACTCGGGTCCAAATTTTGCAAACTTGAGGCTTCGCTTTTCCAACCACAACTCACTTTTCGACTCAACAGCTTTTGCGTTGATTCGAAACGCTTCTAACCCACTTGTAATCACATTTGAAATATGTTACAAGTATTTTTACCGAGTTTTGCTATTTCGCAGAAATCGGTGCACTACACTTCCTGCATTGCTTTAATCCAGTAGTCATCCTGAAGAGCTTCATCTAAGTTCTTTGGTTCGATTAAAGATACGTAGCAAGCGAATCCACAAACCAACTGCCTCCGAGTTCTAACTCCTTCTTGTGGATCTCTAATGATGTTTGATTCAGGATGATCCTTGGAGATTCGTAGCGTTTGTTGAAACGGAGTACTCGGAGGTATATGAGATGATTCCTGCACATCAGATAAACTTGAAGAACCATTAGATGCATCATTAATATTGGAAGTATTATCATGAGAAGATGCACTTACAGGAGTATCATCATCTAGAGAGATATCGAGGGTAGATTTTTCAGATGCAAAGTGAAAAGCTTCATCTACTTTAACATTTATAGATTCTACAATCGTTTTAGATTCGATGTTAAATACTCGATATGCTCTGCTA
Source organism: Tillandsia leiboldiana (assembly GCA_029204045.2). Classification (NCBI taxonomy): domain Eukaryota; kingdom Viridiplantae; phylum Streptophyta; class Magnoliopsida; order Poales; family Bromeliaceae; genus Tillandsia; species Tillandsia leiboldiana. The sequence continues at coordinate 32,416,064 of CM055068.1, read as the reverse complement.
TTTGTAGAATAACCCAAAAAGATCCCTTCGTCACTTCGAGAGTCAAACTTTCCAAGATTTTCACGGTCACGTAAAATGTAACATCGACTCCCGAAGATACGAAAGTATTTGATATCCGGTTTTCTACTAAACCACAGCTCATATGGTGTATTTAAAGTTCCTGGGCGCAAATACACTCGATTAATGACATAGACAGCGGTGTTCACAGCTTCAGCCCAAAAGTGTAGCGGTAAATTCCGGCTATGAAGCATCACACGCGCCATCTCTTGAACAACCCTGTTTTTGCGCTCAACAACACCATTCTGCTGAGGTGTATAGGGTGCTGAGAATTCATGTTTTATGCCTTTGGAAGTGCAAAAATCAATGAATTTGGAATTTATGAATTCTCCACCTCTATCACTCCTAACACGAATGATCTTTTCATTCTTTTCAATCATAATACGATGGCAAATCTCATGAAAAGAATCAAACGTATCAGCTTTCTCTTTTAAAAATGCTACCCAAGAAAACCTAGAGAAATCATCAACCAATAAGAAAATATACCATTTACCTCCCAAAGATGGTTGACGGGTCGGCCAAAAGAAAGGAAAAAATAGTCTACATAAACTACACAACATTTAATCGTAGAACGATTAAAGACAAGGAAGGATTTCACCTTTGCATACCCAAACCTTTTGAGTTTTGGAGTATGTCGGCAATGGTTGAGAAATTTTCCTTGATGAAGACGTTTTGTCTGATAAATCTTTTTCTTTTGTCATCGTCTTGTTTGGAGTACTACCAATGTTCTTTTCTTTTGAAAAAATCCTTCTTTGAATTCCGGGGAGTGAACTTATTGGTAGCAGTTGCAAGATGTGGTTGATTTGATCTTTGAGCTCCAATCTTGCAATTTCTTTCAATGTGCCCTGCAAAATTACAACGAAAACATACCTTTGTGCTTGACGATTCCGAAGAGGATGAAGTAGGCTTGTTGTCGTTGGTTGTCGTGAATTCCGGTGTCGGAGGAGGAGATACCGACTGAGGCACAAAGACTGTCCCACTCGAACTTGGACTGTTTCCAGTTTGAGTGTACCCGAGGCCGAACCGATTTGTTTGACCAAGACCAAGAAGCCTATCCAACTTACTCCTTCCTGAAGAGAATCGCTTCAAGTCATCCTTGAGTTGGAAAATGGTCTTTGTCATTTCCAGGTTATCCTGTCGAGCCTCGTTGTAGAGCTTTGAGAAATGATCCGCTTTATCCACCAGTTTTGTATGTTCCTTCTCAAAAAGCTCATTGGACTCTTGAAGGGAAACATTTACTTTTATCAGATTTTCCCTTTCCACTTCAAGAGCGTTTGAGAGAGAAGTTGCTCTTTTTGCTTCTTCTTCGAGATCATGCACTCTCCCTCTCAAACTCTTGTTTTGCTTAGCCACTTTCTTTGAATCCCTCAATAGTCTGTGGTAGGCTAAAGCAAAATCTTCACCTTCCGAATCATCCGATTCGTTGTCCGTTGCAATCTTTTCAACAGTGGAGTTGGACAACGACTCGGATGTACTTGCCATAAAGCACAAAGGGTGAAGATATGGACGCGTGGAATGCCGTGGAGCTCTTTTCTTCATCACTTGAAGACGACTCATTTGACGTTGAGTTGTCATCCCAAGTGACGACTTGCATCGCCTTCTTCTTTGCCGGATACTTGTTGGGACACTCCGTTGCAATGTGGCCGTAGCCTCGACATTTGAAGCATTGTAGTTGTCCCTCTGAACTTTTCTTATCCTTTGAGAAGTTCTCTTGCTTTCTTGACTTGTAACTTGAAGTACCCTTGCCTTTGTTCGACTTTCCGAAGGATGGAGATTTACTTGAATTACCCCTTCGAAAGTTGCGGCGAAACTTCCTTGTCAAGAGAGCGAGCTGCTTCTCAAATTCCTCCATAGAAAGGTTCTCGTCATCGTCTGAGGATGATGTATCCGCGTCTTCTTCCTTAGTTGTTTTCAACGCATAACCTGAAAACTTAGAAGAGGATGCTTTTCCAGAAGAATTGTTAGTAGTAAACATCATTTCATAAGTTTGTAATGAACCAACTAATTCTTCTACACGTATTTCGTCCGGGTGTTTAATAGTTTCAATGGCTGTAACCTTTGGGCGAAATCGTTCAGGAAGAGTTCTTAAGATCTTTCTTACAATCTTAAATTCTGGAATCTTCTCTCCCAGGTTAGCACATGAGTTTACGATGTCTTGCAATCGTGTATAGTAGTCCGTGAAAGATTCATTTTCTGCCATCAAGATAGAGTCAAACTTGCTCGTAAGCATTTGCAGTTTCTGAATCTTCACGAGGTTATTTCCCTCATGTGTAACCTGAAGAACATCCCAGATTTCTTTCGCAGTCTCACATGCCGAGACGCGAGAGAATTCAATTTGAGATAAGGCATTAAAAATAGCATTAATTCCCTTGCCATTGTAAGAAGATGAATCTAACTCTTCCTTGGTCCATTTCGACTTAGGTTTTAAGGTGCGAACATCAGAGATAGTTTCAGTTGGATTAGACCATCCTAATTCAATTGATTGCCACACCCTTTCGTCGATGGAAATTAAAAAGGCTTTCATTCGTACTTTCCAGTAAGCATAATTTGTTCCATCAAAGAAAGGGGGTCGATTGATGTTTCCACCTTCAACCATTGTTTACAACCCTATTCCCGCTCTGATACCACTTGTTGGGTTATATGTAATGTAGATCTAAATAGGGGAAGAAACACCTAGAGGGGGCTGAATAGGTGTAAACGTATAAACACTCAAAAATCGTTGCGATAAAAACCCAATGCGGAAATAAAAATAACACGCAAGATTTTTACGTGGAAAACTCCATCACCGGAGTAAAAAACCACGGGACCGATAACACGGCAGAAATCCACTAGAATTAAAACACGTACAAGGTGATTTACCGTACACACTTACGACTCAACCTTTTCCATACGCTCCTAGAGGATCTTCTCCGCTCGCTCCGCGACGCTTCTCGAATCCACGATCCGCGCCCAACGCCGAATCCACGGCGTCCAACGTCGAATCCACGACGTCCGACCGAATCCACGGTCTGCACCCAATAGCACCTTTCGAATCCACGAACGTGCCTCGCTCCGAATCCACGAGAGCGGTTGAACCTTGAATCCACAAGGACACGCGAATCCACGCGCCGATTTTGGGGAAATCGTTGTTTTTGGGTGGTGATGATCCGCCGAATACTTAGATCAAAGATAGATCGGAAATACCATCTAAGTATTCATTAGTTTGATTCAACTCAAGATGTGAGTATGAAAACCTAGAATCAAACTAATCAATATAGATGAAGAAACATAGAGTATTCTCTAATGATTTCCTTTCTTCTCTATATGTGGATCTAGAGCCGTATAAGATGATATATGAAAATGACGGCTATGTGGATTATTTTGGATTAACCCTAGAAAAAGAGTCATAGGGTCTATTTATAGGTTAGAAACATTTGGAAGGAGATAAGAATCAAAAACCTAACTTTTCTGGAATTTTGACGGACGGCGATCCGGATCGGATTTGGGCGATCCGGATTGCAGTAGCAATAAAGACGGTTTCCAGAAAACAAACGTTCGGGATCCGGATCGGAATGCCTGATCCGGATCGTTCATACATTTCAGAAAACTCAACGTTCGGGATCCGGATCGTGAGATGCTGCGATCCGGATTGAAGTGATGTATGAAACAACAACCTTCGGGATCCGGATTGCTAGCTCTGATCCGGATCCTGAACCTGTCCGAACACCAGTTTTTGATTTTTATGCAATTAAAAACTCTTCCAGGTGTTTCTACACTACAAGAAGTATTCGGATCACCAATAATCTTTAGTTAAACATATCTGATCCTTTTGAATTCTTCTTTCTTGAGATTGAGTTAAATGATCCAACTTTCTTCACCTTCAATCTTCAAGACTTGAACCTTTCACGAAACTACGCCAACTCAAATTCCGTAACAACACCAACTCTCAACCACAGGCTGGAAAGCCACACAGCTGGGGCCACCGTCCACCAGATGGCTCCCACAATAGAACACTAAACTCTCAGAAAAGACCGACACCATAAGGGTTCGGAAACCCGATAGACCGGTGCTAAGAACCCTATCAAACAAGAACAGACTCTAGGCTCCGCCTATCGAAGTTCCCGATCCCCTTATAGTTCGGGAAAGCAATAATCACAGTACAACACGCAGAAGACACCAACAGGGCCCGAAAGTCCCGGGAGACCTACACCTACAACCCTATCAAACAAGAACAGGTTCCAGGCTCGACCCCCGTGGCTTTCGTCCCGACAAAGGAACGGCCCCTAGAACCCGGATCATTCGAATCCTTTCGAGTGAGGAGATTTACAAGAAAAAGGTGACATTTGTTATTGAAAATTATTTTGATCTGGAAGAAATCCATATTTAACGATTTTAGTTATTTTTAGAAAAACAGTTAGAAAAATATGTGTTTTACCCAAACCCCGAAGGGCTGATGCCTTTGTCCAATCAAACAAGAACAGACTCTAGCGGCCCTTCGATGCTTGGAAGAAAACATTGGTAGACTAAAATCATGTGTATGTCGAAAATGGTTCTAGGTTCAGCTAACACTAGTAAACTACTGCCGCTAACACAGTGGCGACAACCCAAACAGGGAAAAACAAGACATCCCGGGACCACCATTTACCCCAAACGGTTCCCGGTACAGATAAACAATCCACTACATCTACCAGACTCCACTCTGCTCCCAAGCACGAGTGCGAATGCATCCCACACTAAAAAGAAGTCCCAACCGCTTGGCCCACTACCCGGGCGAGGATAACACTAAGTCCAGGAATGAAACATAAAGTGTGGATGTCTAAACATAAATAACCCTAGCCCAAGTGAGGGTTTTCTACTGGTCTGGTTACACATGCAACATATGACGGGGGTGCTAGGTCACGTTCCAAGATAACAAATATTTAACATGATAGAAGGAAGCAAGAGATCACAAGATCGACAGATAAAACTAGGAACAATAATTCCTACACTCTAGCATGCTACCCAAGTCCAATCACTATCATGCATGATTCTATATCAATAGAATTAGAGCACAGCCCATAGATCTTGAAAGCAAAGCCACCCACCTGAAGGTGCTAACTGTCCGGGGTCACACAGCTGAGAAAACCAGAAAAAATAGCAACTCACAATCCAATAGGTCCAGTATAGTCCAAAATCCCACCTGGGTACAACATAGGGCTACAGTTATACACAATTTCCAAAAATCTGCCCAAAAACACACTGTAAATTCAGCCGCAAAGATGCGATTATTTCACCTGCTGAAAGAGCTCCAAAAAATTCCAAAATAAATACTACAGCGTTCCTCACGTCGATAGCTTCGAAACGGGTCCCTGCACGCCCAATTCCGAGCACCGTAGGCCAAGTTACAAATTCCACAGTATCGGTGCGCAAAATCCCAAAACCAAATAACTGTAAACTCTTGTACAGATAAAAGGAAAAGTGTATACCTCTGGGAAGGTCTCCAAAAATTCCAAGAAAAATCCACGATGATCCTTGCGTCGAGTAGATGAAAAAAGCCTATAAGAGCGTCTCAATCCGATGCCCGGTTGTGGAGATAAAATTCCATCAATCTGCTGCCCTCAAAAATCCACACAGCAAACAAGGTCCTCAGAGAGCAAGGTAGAACTCCTCGAAAAATGCGAAACCATAAAATGTGCGAGAAACCAAAATCGTAACCTCACCTGTTGTGAATCCAACGGCGTAGAAATCGCTCGAAAAGATGGTCGGAGTAGGCCGGGGGAGCTCGTGCACCGAAGAGCGACGGAAGAAGCACCGAAGAAAGAGCGTCGTGCCGCGCCAAGAAAATGATAATCTCAAAAAGCGTGCCCCCAAAAATCCCCAAACTCTGCAGATGGAAGCTACTCTGCGAGAGGAACAACTTTGCTGGAGACCTCCCGTCGGTTTGAAGCTCGGAAGTGGAGGAAAAGGGGTGAACAAGGCGGCTCGGATCGTTTAAATAGGCCTAGAAAACAAATCAAGAAATGACGGTTGAGTCCCAATTTCAGGGCGCCCGGAAGTTCCGGGCTGCTACAGTGTTGGGCCCGGCCCAACACTGTGCAGGCCCGAAACCTCCACGGGCCTCCACGTAGCCCGCCGAACAGGCGGCAGCAACGTGGGCCAGTCACCGCTTGACACGTGGCCCGTCCCGGAAGGCGAAACGTGTCCCGACAGCTGGTCAACGCGCGCCTGACGCGCGCACGTGCGCGCGCCAGCGCCGCCTGCGCACAGTGTCAGGCACGCGTCCCGAGGCGAGTGCACCAGCTCGGTGCACCGAGTGCGCAACACCGCGCCAACAGAAGGCCGACACGTGTCCACCCTCCGGTGCACGCAGGCGTTGTGGACCGCGCACCTGCCCCCGCGCCTGCCCGCGCGCTGCGCGCTGCCCGCGCCTGCCCGCCGCCGCGCCTGCGTCCGCGCCGCCGCGCTCCGCCGTTGCCGCTGCCGCCTGCCGCCGGCCGCCGCCTGCCGGAACAGTACCAAGCTGCCTCGAAAACCGTGCGCGACATTCGGGCTCCGAAAAAAAGCAAATAAATAGTCCATCTTCATCGTTTTCGCGCGCTGAATCCAAATCCGATGTCAGTTTCTCCAAATTCTCATCCGAAAATTTGCCGAAGGCCCCCGAAAAGCCCACTTGATCCGATTTTCGCGCCGGGTCCATTTCAAAAATCCAATTTGCCAAATTCCATCTCTAAAAAATTCCCGAAGGCATCCGGAGAGGTGATCTTTTAACCAAACTTCGCCCTGAGTCCAAATTTGACATCCGTGTCGCGCGAAATCACTTCTAAACACTCGACGGGTCCTCCAAATACTCCCGTGATCCAATTATAAGCCCGAAGTCCACCACTTGTGTCCAAATTGCGCACAAACACCTCCAACACACCACGCAGGCCATCGAAAGCTGCCAAACAACCAGAAAACTCCCCGCGGGGAAACCAGGTCCTCACAGTGCGACCGTTCCGGTCAGGAGCCGGTCTGTTACTTATTTTGGGATGCGATCGTGCCGGTCAGGAGCTGGTCTGTATCCCGCGGCTGAGTTCTTGAGTTCGACAGCAGAGCAGGCAGTGCCGGGTTCTATACCAGTCCATTTGATTGGGTTTGTTTTAGGCAGGTACTTTTATTGTTGCACTCATGCCTGGGAGCTGAGTGGAGTCTCGTAGCTGTGATTAGACCAGTACTAGTGTCGTTGGGAACCGTTGGGTTGACGGTGGTCCCGGGTCGTCGTAGGTACTTTGACCGTTGTGCGAGAGGTTGAGGATCTTGAGTCTATCCGTTATGAGAGAGAGCGTGGATTTCGACTATAGCCTGCATGTGCCACTATTCGATAGCGAGTTAGTCCGATTGGACACCCTATGTTGATGCACTAGGGAGGCGCAGGCTTGACTGGACCAGATGTGGCAGTCAGCTCTGTTGGGTCACGTATATAATACGGATCTAAATAGGGGAAGAAACACCTAGAGGGGGGTGAATAGGTGTAAACGTATAAACACTCAAAAAATCGTTGCGATAAAACCCAATGCGGAAAATAAAATAACACGCAAGATTTTTACGTGGAAAACTCCATCACCGGAGTAAAAAACCACGGGACCGATAACACGGCAGAAATCCACTAGAATTAAAACACGTACAAGGTGATTTACCGTACACACTTACGACTCAACCTTTTCCATACGCTCCTAGAGGATCTTCTCCGCTCGCTCCGACGCTTCTCGAATCCACGATCTGCGCCCAACGCCGAATCCACGGCGTCCAACGTCGAATCCACGACGTCCGACCGAATCCACGGTCTTCACCCAATAGCACCGTTCGAATCCACGAACGTGCCTCGCTCCGAATCCACGAGAGCGATTGAACCTTGAATCCACAAGGACACGCGAATCCACGCGCCGATTTTTGGGGTAAAATCGTTGTTTTTGGGTGGTGATGATCCGCCGAATACTTAGATCAAAGATAGATCGGAAATACCATCTAAGTATTCATTAGTTTGATTCAACTCAAGATGTGAGTATGAAAACCTTGAATCAAACTAATCAATATAGATGAAGAAACATAGAGTATTCTCTAATGATTTCCTTTCTTCTCTATATGTGGATCTATAGCCGTAAAAGATGATACAAGTAAATGACGGCTATGTGGATTTACCCTAGAAAGAAAGACATAGGGTGTATTTATAGGTTAGAAACCCTAGGAAGGAGATAAGAATCAAAAACCTACCATTTCTGGATTTTTACGGACGGCGATCCGGATCGTGATAACTGGGATCCGGATCGTCATAACGAATCAGCCAATTCCAGAAAAACGAAGGTTCGGGATCCGGATCATGTGACTACGATCCGGATCGTTCATACAGTTCACCAAACATCAACGTTCGGGATCCGGATTGCGAAGCAAGATCCGGATCGTCCAAGGTAGATGGTAAACTCAACGTTCGGGATCCGGATCAAGAGACTACGATCCGGATTGCGACGATGTATGAACGAACCACCTTCGGGATCCGGATCGAACAACCTGATCCGGATCCTGAACATGTCCCAAGTCCAGTTTTTGATTTTTATGCAATGAAAGACTCTTCCAAGTGTTTCTACACTACAAGAAGTATTCGGATCACACAAATTCTTTAGTTAAACATACCTGATCCTTTTGAATTCTTCTTTCTTGAGATTGAGTTAAATGATCCAGCATTCTTCACCTTCAATCTTCAGGACTTGAAACTTTCACGAAACTACGCCAACTCAAATTCCGTAACAATCTCCCCCTTTGGCGGTTTCGTGACAAAACATAGATCCACTAAAGAAAATTCAAAAAGATATTTTTGTTGCTATCACCATACAACAAAAATTTACAATGGAGATCCAAAATACAATACATGAGTTAAACTCCTAAAACAGACTCTAGACTTAGACATCTGTACTCTCTGCAAAAAGAAATCATTCTTGACAAAAGAAATCGTTAGATACCTCAAGAATTTTATATCATTCAAAAAACCACAAACAGAGATGAAGTTTATACTCATTCATACTTACCATGACATTTATACATTCAGATGTGTAAACAGATCATAGTTAAAACACCAACATATCCTCTTTGCAATCAAAAACCAAATGTCATGAACATGTTTGTGAACATCTTATATATATATAGATATGTAATTGATCAGAGTTAAGAACCAACATATCTTTTAAGTAATCAAAAACCAAGTGTCACAAACTTGTTAGTCCAACATCAACTTGTTAGTTATAATACATGCCCAAATAGTTAGTAAATAGTTAGTCGAGGCATGCATTCAAACAAATGGAAAAACCAAAAGTTGAAGTTAAGATCTTACTTACCTTGAAAGATCATACTTACCTTGATATTTCATCATTCATACCATCATTCATTGTTCTAAACTCTCTCCCCCTTTTTGTCACAAATAAAGCCAAAATCACAAAAACTTTAAGGAGAGTTAGATAAAACAAAAATAAAGAAACTCCTGAGAACTAAATAAGAACAAAAACTTAAAAACCTGCAAAAGAAAGATTAGAGAAAAACTTTATGCAGAGTCGTCGGAGCTGATGAAGTCTTGTGGAGGAGGCTGCCTAGCAACTGGTTCCTCAATGGTAATTCCCTGAGCACTGCCTCTTTTTCTTGCACCAGTTTTTCTTTTTGTTCCAACTGGACTTGGTTCCATTGGTGCTTTCCCTTTTTCAGCTGCAGTAGGTTTTGAAGCTTCAGCAGTTGCTTTCCCTTTGGAGACAATGGGAACAGCTTGCTCAATTTCGATGTTATCCCAGTCGATTGACTCTGTTTCTGATTCAGTGTCGGAATCAACCTTAGACTTCTTCGCTTTCTTAGCCTTCTTAGGCTTGGCAGTATCCTTGACATGTACCATGGCAGCAAGTAGGAAAATAATCCAAGTGATCACCATTTTAAGTGCTAGTGAAAAAATGTATCCTGTGAAGACGAACTCAAGAACACATAAAAAATTGTTAATTTTCAAAGATTTGAAAAATTGAACCCAAACAATCATAATCATGTAGAGAGACTAAGAATCAAATTAGTTTTGCAAAAGGACTGTTAAAAATAGATCAATTGCATAATTTCCGAAAATCCTTATTATATGCCCTAAAACCGAAATTTTAGAAATCGAAGCCTAAAAATCCGTTAATCAGGAGAAAACCTAGCATATAATCAAAACTAATCTACCCAGAGTTCTTATTTCAAAAGAGATTTGATCAAAAACCATCCACAAACAAAGTTGATCCAAGAAATTCGTGCGTTTGAGGAGGAAAAGAGAAAAACGGTGAAAAACCGAGATTTTGATCAATAAAACTTACTTGGAATTGAAGAACTTTGAGTTTGAAAGCTTCCAAGGAGGATGAAATCTAGAGAGAGGCGCTCTGGAAACTTTTGAACAAAAGATTGGAGTAAAAGAAATAAAAACCCTTTTGTTCTTTATAAAAACCTAGCCGCGATCCGGATCCTCCCGAGCTTGCGATCCGGATCGGCTACCCGCAGTGAGAAAACTGCGTTCGGGATCCGGATCATCTAGCCCGATCCGGATCGGCCCCAACTTTTTCTTTAGAAAAATTTCAGAGAAATTCAAGAAAAACCAGAAAAAGATTGTAAGCACAAATGTGTATCAACTTTAAACAAAAATCATCGTTTCATACAACAAGAATTAGATTATGCCAAATCTATCAATAATATCCAAAAATGAAACGAAAATTTACAAGAATTAAATCCCTTAAAGTTGAACACCTTCAATTACATCTAACTTGATCTTATGAGTAATGCCTTTATCAAATCATCAATTCGGTAAAGAAAATGAAATACAAAGATCAATAGATGTTTGAAATCCCAAATATAGTAGATAATGTATCTAGACAATCTGTTGAAGAGAGTGGCTCTTTGAGCATCTTTCTTTAAAATCCCACCTTATACCAACCTTCAAATTTGACAGAGTCAAGTATTTCAATATGCATTTTACTTAATCAAAAATTTGAACAACCATGCTTGGTATACATGTGGTAGCTGCACACAATACTCGGACGACCGAGGTGGTAGCTCTTTCCTCCATGTGGTGGTAGTTTTCACACTCCTCATTGGGATGTAACTCTTTCCACATCTTTTGAGCATTTTACCTTTTCTTTGACTCCCCCTCAATTGGCTATCAATTATTTAAGATATAAAGTATTCAACCAAAAATTGATCTCGATTTCATACTCGACTAAACAGTCAAATAAGATAATGACTATACCAAGAGATCATTGAGAGAGAAATTGACTTTGATCACTTTAGAAGATGATTTAATTAACATAAATGATCATTGCAAGAGTGAAATATTATGATGGCAAAAGCATAATAAATTTCTAAATGTACGAAAAGATGCAATTAAAGTCAATTATAATCAATGCTCAATTAATGTCCTATGTATAAACATAGATAATGAACAAAACAAAAACAAATACAAAACCTATCCTAAGCAAAGGTTTCAAAAAGAAGTTTATTTCAAAGAAAGCATACCAATTGCTTTTCGCAAATGAATAAAACGTTTTTGATCCAAAGGTTTTGTTAAAAAGTCAGCTAATTGATCTTCAGTTGAAATATATGAAAGTTGAAGAGTATTTGATTCAACTAGCTCTCTAAGAAAATGATATCTAAGTTCAATATGTTTTGTTCTAGAGTGCAACACAGGGTTTTTAGAAATGTTAATAGCACTTGTGTTGTCACAAAGTATTGTTACCGAAGATGCTGAAATGCGAAAGTCGCTCAGTACGCTTTTCATCCAAATGAGTTGAGTTGAGCAACTTCCAGCTGAAATGTATTCCGCTTCGGCAGTCGAGAGTGCTATGCAATTCTGCTTTTTACTGTGCCAAGCAACAAGGCAATGGCCAAGATAGAAGCATGCACCACTCGTGCTTTTCCGATCATCCACTGATCCTGCCCAATCGGCATCTGAGTATCCAACAATGTCCAGACTTGTTCCCATAGGATACCAAATTCCGAAATTAATTGATCCTTTGATGTACCGGATGATCCGTTTCACCGCTTTCAGGTGAACCTCCTTTGGTGCTGATTGATATCTCGCGCAAATCCCAACACTAAAGGATATATCCGGGCGACTAGCCGTGAGGTAAAGTAGACTTCCAATCATACTTCTATACAGTTTCTCGTCTACATTCTCACTATGTGATTCACTTCCAAGTCCCTTGTGGCTAGTTCCCATTGGAGTTGGAAAATCTTTACAATTTTCTAGATCAAACTTTTTGACCAACTCCAGTGCATACTTGGATTGACTCAAGTGAATACCTTCATCATTTTGTTTAATTTGCAATCCAAGAAAATAAGACAATTCGCCCATCATGGACATCTCAAATTCGCTTTCCATGGTCTCCGCGAATTTAGAAGCATCATTATCTTTTGTTGCACCAAATACAATGTCATCGACATAGATTTGTGCTACAATGAAATTATTTTGATAATGCTTCACAAAGAGAGTCCTGTCAGCTCCCCCTCGAGTATAGCCCTTCTCCAAAAGGTGCTTTGTTAACCTTTCGTACCATGCTCGCGGTGCTTGTTTCAGACCGTAAAGAGCCTTTTTCAAACGAAAAACATGGTTAGGTTGTTTATGATCTACAAAACCTTTCGGTTGAGCTACATAAACTTCCTCATTTAAAAACCCATTTAGAAATGCGCTCTTGACGTCCATTTGAAATAATTTGATTTTAAAATGACAAGCAATAGCAAACAATATACGAATGGACTCGAGTCTAGCTACAGGGGCGAAAGTTTCGTCAAAGTCTATACCTTCTACTTGAGAGTAGCCTTGAGCAACTAGTCGTGCCTTGTTCCTGATGATAGTACCATCTTCATCTTTCTTGTTCTTGAAGATCCATTTGGTACCTATCACATTATGTTGCTTTGGAGGCTTCGTTAATTCCCAGACTTTGTTTCGCTCAAATTGATGGAGCTCTTCCTGCATAGCTTTAATCCAGTAGTCATCCTGAAGAGCTTCATCTATTGTCTTTGGTTCGATTAAGGATACGTAGCAAGCAAATCCGCAAACCAACTGCCTTCGAGTTCTAACTCCTTCTTGTGGATCTCCAATGATGTTCGATTCCGGATGATCCTTGGAGATTCGTAGCGTTTGTTGAAACGGAGTACTCGGAGGTACACGAGATGATTCCTGCATATCAGATAAACTAGAAGAACCATTAGATGCATCATTAATATTGGAAGTATTATTATAAGAAGATGCACTAGCAGGAGAATCATCATCTAGAGAGATATCGAGGGTAGATTTTTCAGATTCAAAGTGAGAAGCTTCATCTACTTTAACATTTATAGATTCTACGATCGTCTTAGATTCGATGTTAAATACTCGATATGCTCTGCTATTCGTAGAATAACCCAAAAAGATCCCTTCATCACTTCGAGAGTCGAACTTTCCAAGATTTTCCCGGTCACGTAAGATGTAACATCGACTCCCGAAGATACGAAAGTACTTGATATCCGGTTTTCTACTAAACCACAGCTCATATGGTGTATTCAAGGTTCCTGGGCGCAAATACACTCTGTTAATGACATAGACAGCGGTGTTCACAGCTTCAGCCCAAAAATGTAGCGGTAATTTCCGGCTATGAAGCATCACACGCGCCATCTCTTGAACAACCCGGTTTTTGCGCTCAACAACACCATTTTGCTGAGGTGTATAGGGTGCCGAGAATTCATGTTTAATTCCATTTGAAGTACAAAAGTCAATGAATTTTGAATTTATGAATTCTCCACCCCTATCACTTCTAACACGAATGATCTTTTCATTCTTTTCAATCATAATACGATGGCAAATCTCATGAAAAGAGTCAAACGTATCAGCTTTCTCTCTCAAAAATGCTACCCATGAAAACCGAGAGAAATCATCAACCAATAAAAAGATGTACCATTTACCTCCCAAGGATGGTTGACGAGTTGGCCCCATTAAATCCATGTGCAAAAGTTCCAAGGGCCGTTTTGTACCAACGTGGTTCAAGTTCTTGTGTGCAGTCCTAGACTGTTTTCCCTTTTGGCAACCACCACACACAACGTTTTGTTTAAATAAAAGCTTTGGAATCCCCTTGACCACGTCCTTGTTTGAAATTCTAGTAAGTTCCTTAAAATTTAAGTGACCTAGCCTTTCATGCCAAAGAGTTTCATTATTCAAAGCGGCTAAGTTACAATTTTCAGAAAATTTATTAGGAACAACATAACAATTGTTTTCCGATCTAACCCCTTTTAAAAAGAAGACATGGTCCTTATCAGTTACTACGCATTCAACAGATGAAAAGTTAACTGAAAACCATTGTCGCAAAGTTGACTTATGCTTATGAGGTTAGTCTTAAGGCCATCAACAAATAAGACGTTTTTCAAAATCGGGCCATCTGGAATAGCTACCGTCCCTTTTCCAACAATTTTGGAAGATCGACCGTCTCCGAAAACAACGTGTCCTCCGGAGATTTTCTCAAGATTTTGAAAACTATTTTTGTCACCGGTCATGTGACGGGAACACCCGCTATCCAGATACCAAGACGAACTATCATATGCATGCAAGGAAACATTAGAAACAAGACAAGGGAAAATTTCACCTTTGCGCACCCAAACCCTTTTGAAGTGCGTCGGTAATGATCGTGAAGTTATATGCCTAGGTGAAGGCGTCTTGTTATAGCGATTGTTGTTCCTTGATGTAATCGTCTTGCGCGATGAACTACCAAATCTCTTTTCATTTGAAAAGTTTTGCTTTGATTTTCGGGGAGGAGCCGTTTTGGTAGTTGTTGCAAGAGGTCTTTGAGATGAGCGTTCGACTCCCGTCTTGCAATATCTTCTTATGTGCCCTGAAACACCACAACGAAAACATACCTTAGATCTTGACGATCCCAAAGAGGATGAAGTAGGTTTGTTGTCGTTGTTTGTCTTGAATTCCGGTGTCGGAGGAGGAGATACCGACTGAGGCACAAAAACTGTCTCACTCGAACTTGGACTGTTTCCAGTTTGAGTGTATCCGAGGCCGAACCTATTTGATTGACCAAGACCAAGAAGTCTATCCAACTTACTCCTTCCTGAAGAGAATCGCTGTAAGTCACTCTTGAGTTGGAAAATGGTCTTTGTCATTTCCAGGTTATCCTGTCGAGCCTCGTTGTAGAGCTTTGAGAAGTGATTCGCGTTATCCACCAGATTTGTATGTTCCTTCTCAAGCTGCTCATTGGACTCTTGAAGGGAAACATTTTCTTTTATCAGGTTTTCCCTTTCCACTTCAAGAGCGTTTGAGAGAGAAGTCGCTCTTTTTGCTTCTTCTTCGAGATCATGCACTCTCCCTCTCAAACTCTTGTTTTGCTTAGCCACTTTCTTGAGTCCCTCAAAAGTCTGTGGTAGGCTAGAGCAAAATCTTCACCTTCCGAATCATCCGATTCATTGTCCGTTGCGTTCTTTTCAACAGTGGAGTTGGACAACGACTCAGATGTATTGCCATAAGCACATGAATGGTGAAGATGTGGACGCGTGGAATGCCAGTGGAGCTCTTTTCTTCATCACTTGAAGACGACTCATTTGACGTTGAGTTGTCATCCCAAGTGACGACTTGCATCGCCTTCTTCTTTGCCGGATACTTGTTAGGACACTCCGTTGCAATGTGGCCGTAGCCTCGACATTTGAAGCATTGCAGTTGTCCTTCTGAACTTTTCTTATCCTTTGAGAAGTTCTCCTGCTTTCTTGACTTGTTACTTGGAGTACCCTTGCCTTTGTTCCACTTTCCGAAGGATGGAGATTTGCTTGAATTACCCCTTCGAAAGCTGCGGCGAAAATTCCTTGTCAAGAGAGCGAGCTGCTTCTCAAATTCCTCTATAGAAAGGTTCTCGTCATCGTCCGAGGAGGATGTATCCGCGTCTTCTTCCTTAGTTGTTTTCAACGCATAACCTGAAGACTTAGAAGTGGATGCTTTTCCAGAAGAATTGTTAGTATTAAAAGTCATTTCATAAGTTTGTAATGAACCAACTAATTCTTCTACACGTATTTCGTCCGGGTGTTTAATAGTTTCAATGGCAGTAACCTTTGGGCGAAATCGTTCAGGAAGAGTTCTTAAGATTTTTCTTACAATCTTAAATTCTGGAATCTTCTCTCCCAGATTAGCACATGAGTTTACGATGTCTTGCAATCGTGTATAGTAGTCCGTGAAAGATTCATTTTCTGCCATCAAGATAGGAGTCAAACTTGCTCGTAAGCCATCTGCAGTTTCTGAATCTTCACGAGGTTAGTTCCCTCATGTGTAACCTGAAGAACATCCCAGATTCTTTCGCAGTCTCACATGCCGAGACGCGAGAGAATTCAGTTTGAGATAAGGCATTAAAAATAGCATTAATTCCCTTGCCATTGTAAGAAGATAACTCAAACTCTTCCTTGGTCCATTTCGACCTAGGTTTTAAGGTGTGAACATCAGAGATAAGTTCAGTTGGATTAGACCATCCTGATTCAATTGAATGCCACACCCTTTCGTCGATGGAAGATAAAAAGGCTTTCATCCGTACTTTCCAGTACGCATAATTTGTTCCATCAAAGAAAGGGGGTCGATTGATGTTTCCACCTTCAACCATTGTTCACAACCCTATTCCCGCTCTGATACCACTTGTTGGGTCGTATATAATACGGATCTAAATAGGGGAAGAAACACCTAGAGGGGGGTGAATAGGTGTAAACGTATAAACACTCCAAAAAATCGTTGCGATAAAACCCAATGCGGAAAATAAAATAACACGCAAGATTTTTACGTGGAAAACTCCATCACCGGAGTAAAAAACCACGGGACCGATAACACGGCAGAAATCCACTAGAATTAAAACACGTACAAGGTGATTTACCGTACACACTTACGACTCAACCTTTTCCATACGCTCCTAGAGGATCTTCTCCGCTCGCTCCGACGCTTCTCGAATCCACGATCTGCGCCCAACGCCGAATCCACGGCGTCCAACGTCGAATCCACGACGTCCGACCGAATCCACGGTCTTCACCCAAAAGCACCGTTCGAATCCACGAACGTGCCTCGCTCCGAATCCACGAGAGCGATTGAACCTTGAATCCACAAGGACACGCGAATCCACGCGCCGATTTTTGGGGAAAATCGTTGTTTTTGGGTGGTGATGATCCGCCGAATACTTAGATCAAAGATAGATCGGAAATACCATCTAAGTATTCATTAGTTTGATTCAACTCAAGATGTGAGTATGAAAACCTAGAATCAAACTAATCAATATAGATGAAGAAACATAGAGTATTCTCTAATGATTTCCTTTCTTCTCTATATGTGGATCTATAGCCGTATAAGATGATACAAGAAAATGACGGCTGTGTGGATTCACCCTAGAAAGAAAGACATAGGGTGTATTTATAGGTTAGAAACCCTAGGAAGGAGATAAGAATCAAAAACCAACCATTTCTGGATTTTTACGGACGGCGATCCGGATCGTGATAACTAGGATCCGGATCGTCATAACGAAACAGCCAATTCCAGAAAAACGAAGGTTCGGGATCCGGATCATGTGACTACGATCCGGATCGTTCATACAGTTTACCAAACATCAACGTTCGGGATCCGGATTGCGAAGCAAGATCCGGATCGTTCAAGGTAGATGGTAAACTCAACGTTCGGGATCCGGATCAAGAGACTACGATCCGGATTGCGACGATGTATGAACGAACCACCTTCGGGATCCGGATCGAACAACCTGATCCGGATCCTGAACATGTCCCAAGTCCAGTTTTTGATTTTTATGCAATGAAAGATTCTTCCAAGTGTTTCTATACTACAAGAAGTATTCGGATCACACAAAATCTTTAGTTAAACATACCTGATCCTTTTGAATTCTTCTTTCTTGAGATTGAGTTAAATGATCCAACTTTCTTCACCTTCAATCTTCAAGACTTGAGACTTTCACGAAACTACGCCAACTCAAATTCCGTAACAGGTTTGTTAACTATGATCCAATTACATATCTGAATGTATAAATGTCATGGTAAGTATAAATGAGTATAAACTTCATCTCTGTGTGTGGTTTTTGAATGACATAAAATTCTTGAGGTATATAACGATTTCTTTTGTCAAGAATGATTTCTTTTGCAGAGAGTACAGATGTCTAAGTCTAGAGTCTGTTTTAGGAGTTTAACTCATGTATCTATCTTTATTTGGATCTCATTGTAAATTTTTGTTGTATGGTGATAGCAACAAAAATATCTTTTTGAATTTTCTTGAGTGGATTTGTGTTTTGTCACGAAACCGCCAAAGGGGGAGATTGTTACGGAATTTGAGTTGGCGTATTTCGTGAATTCGGTTAAGTCTTGAAGATTGAAGATAAAGAAGGTTGGATCATATAACTCAATCTCAAGAAAGAAGATTTCAAAAGGATCAGGTATGTTTAACTATTTATCTTTGGTGATCCGAATACTTCTTATAGTGTAGAAACACTTGGATGAATTTTTAATTGCATAAAAATTAAAAACTGGACATGGGATATGTTCAGGATCCGGATCAGACATTCCAATCCGGATCCCGAAGGGTGTTAGTTCATACGCAAATTCAATCCGGATCGTAGTCTATTTTGATCCGGATCCCGAACACTGGTTTTTACCAAAATATATGAATGATCCGGATCAGGCATTTCAATCCGGATCCCGAACATTGGTGTTTGGTGAATTGTATGAACGATCCGGATCAGGCACTTCGATCCGGATCCCGAACCTTTGTTTTTCTGGAAACTGTCTGTCTCGTTACCGCAATCCGGATCGCCGAAATCCGATCCGGATCGTCGTCCTGAAAAATTCCAGAAAAGGTTAGTTTTTGATTCTTATCTTCTTCCAATGGTTTCTAACCTATAAATAGACCCTACGACTCTTTTTCTAGGGCAAGCCGCATAAGCCGTAAAAGTTAAATAAATCAAAGACGGCCATATGAATCCACCTATAGAGAAGAAAGGAAATCAATAGATATAATCCTATGTTTCTTCATCTATATTGATTGATTTGATTCTAGGTTTTCCAAACTCAGATTTTGAGTAGAATCAAATTAATGAATACTTAGATGGGATTTCCGATCTATTTCTAATCTAAGTATTCGGCGGATCATCACCACCCAAAAACAACGATTTATCCCAAATCGGCGCGTGGACTCGCGTGGCCTTGTGGATTCAAGGTGCAACCGCTCTCGTGGATTCGGAGCGAGGTACGTTCGTGGATTCAAAGCGTGCTACTGGGTAAAGACCGTGGATTCGGTCGGACGTCGTGGAGTCGACGTTGGACGTCGTGGATTCGGCGTTGGACGCAGATCGTGGATTCGAGAAGCGTTGCGGAGCGAGCGGAGAAGATCAACTAGGAGCGTATGGAAAAAGGTTGAGTCGTCTGTGAGTACGGTATATCACCTTTGTACGTGTTATAATTCTAGTGGATTTCACCGTGTTATCGGTCCCGTGGTTTTTTACTCCGGTTTGGAGTTTTCCACGTAAAAATCTCTGCGTGTTATTTATTTTTCCGCATTGGATTTTATATCGCAAAGATTTTTGAGTATTTATTGTTTACACCTATTCACCCCCCTCTAGGTGTTTTTTTCCCCTATTTAGATCATTATTAGTATAACCCAACAAGGGGCTCTTGACCATGTGCTCACCTCTGTTGCAGGGTTGAAGTTGTTTTGATCCAAGTTGCCCAAACCAAGCTCCTTGCCTTGTGGTGGTGTTGCTCCGACGAGCTTTCCGGCCGGTCTCCGACATGCCCAAGGTGAGCCCTCGACTCAGTATATTATCCTGAGCATGATGCTCACTTTTAGTTCAAATCTGGTCAAGTAATATGTGAGTGTTAGTAGAGTGATAATTGAGGGTTTAAGTGATTATGGGCCAATTTTGTTTGTGGGCCTCTTGTCAGCCCAAACTTGTGAGCACGGGTTCCGCCTCGTCAAACCAGACGCGCTGAAATTTACGGCGCTGTCTTTGGCTTCCTGGTTTGGAAGAACGAGCCAAAACAACGGTAAAAAAAAGGGGTGTATTTATAGCAATAATTCAATAGAGGAAATTGTGATTTGGTCCCAGTCTGCCCAAACATCAAAATTATGATGTTTAGGGACAGCAGGTGTAGTTGGACGATATTTGGGTATTTTTAGAACGTTGGCGGGTCATGATAGGAGGTCCAGTGGATTTTTCGGGAACTTCGGCTTAAGCCTAGGGTCGGCTAAGTGCCCGTATTAGCGAGATGTTATTGTAGTGTTATCGGGATGGGTATGAGTGAGTCTAGTTCTGATCACAGTTTCTGTTCAGGGCCCAGCAGTTCAGCACCAGCCTCCCGGTAGTCTAGCGGGAGTTCGGGATCGACCTGCATTCAGGTGGGTTTTCGTTTGAGACTTAGCGTCGGGCTTCCGACGGTTGCAACTACTTCTGATTTTACGTTTAACTGTGCTAACGTGGATGGTATTTATGGTCCTTGCTATTGAGTTATACTTTGTATATTTGGCGATCTTTATGGTTCATTACTATCGGTTTTATCTGGTGTACTTGGTTACTATGCTCGAGGCTGCAGCACGCGCACCCGCGGTTTGGCCACCGCAAAGGGTGCGCTTTTCCGGAAAAGTGGTCTATGACCCGTGTAAACCCACGAGGGGACGTAGTGGGGGCCCCCGCAGGTGGGGGTTTGAGGCGCCAAGGTGCGAGCGGTGGCTCTTTATGAGCGGTGGCAGTTTATGAGCGGTGGCTCTTTGTGAGCGGTGCGACCAGTCGACGTAGATGCTCGTCGTGGTCAGATTTTACAGGTGTTCGTGTTTCTCCTCCCCTCTTGGGAGGGTGGTTGCTCTGGATCGTCTGACGGTCGGCTTTACTACTTTTCTTGCTTTATTTTGGTATTATCGTGTCACTGACTTCCCACTCCGTGACAGGTTCCTCCAGGGGTGAGAGCTAGGCGACAGTGAGGCCGAGTCAGGAGCTTTCGGGTCCTTCGAGATCCCGGACGGTGTTTCCCTTTCTGTCGCATTTCATTTATTTCTTGTAGACTATTGTGTGGTTCTCGATACCCTCGTGGGGTCGGTGTGGATGTCGGTACTCTACTCTTTGGTTATGTGGATGTTAATTTCATATCTCTGTTCGGCCGTATTTCAAAAGGAAAGAAAGAAAAAGAAAAAGAAATTGCGAAAATCGTTTTCAAAACTTGGGTGTCGTGTGGGCACCGTTTTCAAAACCCTGTGGATTTATGGATTTTAGAAAACAGATTTCAAAACTTGAGTGTCGTGTGGGCACTGTTTCAAAAACTCTGTGGATTTTGTTGGGTTATATGTAATAAGGATCTAAATAGGGGAAAAAACACCTAGAGGGGGGTGAATAGGTGTAAACGTATAAACACTCAAAAATCGTTGCGATAAAAACCCAATGCGGAAATAAAAAATAACTCGCAAGATTTTTACGTGGAAAACTCCATCACCGGAGTAAAAAACCACGGGACCGATAACACGGCAGAAATCCACTAGAATTAAAACACGTACAAGGTGATTTACCGTACACACTTACGACTCAACCTTTTCCATACGCTCCTAGAGGATCTTCTCCGCTCGCTCCGCGACGCTTCTCGAATCCACGATCTGCGCCCAACGCCGAATCCACGGCGTCCAACGTCGAATCCACGACGTCCGACCGAATCCACGGTCTTCACCCAATAGCACCCTTCGAATCCACGAACGTGCCTCGCTCCGAATCCACGAGAGCGGTTGAACCTTGAATCCACAAGGACACGCGAATCCACGCGCCGATTTTTGGGGTAAATCGTTGTTTTTGGTGGTGATGATCCGCCGAATACTTAGATCAAAGATAGATCGGAAATACCATCTAAGTATTCATTAGTTTGATTCAACTCAAGATGTGAGTATGAAAACCTAGAATCAAACTAATCAATATAGATGAAGAAACATAGAGTATTCTCTAATGATTTCCTTTCTTCTCTATATGTGGATCTAGAGCCGTATAAGATGATATATGAAAATGACGGCTATGTGGATTAACCCTAGAAAAAGAGTCATAGGGTTTATTTATAGGTTAGAAACCCTAGGAAGGAGATAAGAATCAAAAACCTACCGTTTCTGGAAATTTTACGGACGGCGATCCGGATCGGATTAGCTGTGATCCGGATCGTCGTAACGAGTCAGGTAGTTCCAGAAAAATGAGGGTTCGGGATCCGGATCGAAGTGCTTGATCCGGATCGTTCATACAGTTCACCAAACATCAACGTTCGGGATCCGGATTGCGAAGCCTGATCCGGATCGTTCAAGGAAAATGGTAAACTCAGTGTTCGGGATCCGGATCAAGAGAGGCTACGATCCGGATTGAGCTGGTGTATGAACGAACCACCTTCGGGATCCGGATCGAACAACCTGATCCGGATCCTGAGCATGTCCCAAGTCCAGTTTTTGATTTTTATGCAATGAAAGATTCTTCCAAGTGTTTCTATACTACAAGAAGTATTCGGATCACACAAAATCTTTAGTTAAACATACCTGATCCTTTTGAATTCTTCTTTCTTGAGATTGAGTTAAATGATCCAACTTTCTTCACCTTCAATCTTCAGGACTTGAAACTTTCACGAAACTACGCCAACTCAAATTCCGTAACAATCTCCCCCTTTGGCGGTTTCGTGACAAAACACAGATCCACTAAAGAAAATTCAAAAAGATATTTTTGTTGCTATCACCATACAACAAAAATTTACAATGGAGATCCAAACATTTAAAAACATGAGATAAACTCCTAAAACAGACTCTAGACTTAGACATCTGTACTCTCTGCACAAAGAAATCATTCTTGACAAAAAGAGATCGTTAGATACCTCAAGAATATTTAACATTCAAAACCTAGTACAGAGATAGAGTTTATCTGATCATCATGACATTTGAGAATTCAGATATGTAAGAGAATCATAGTCAAAAACCAACATATCTTCTATGCAATCAAAAACCAAATGTCATGTTAGTGAACATCAACTTGTTAGTTATATTACATGCCCAAATAGTTAGTCGAATAGTTAGTCGAGGCATGCATTCAAACAAATGAAAACCAAAAGTTGAAGTTCTATTTACCTTTCAAGTTGAGGTTATACTTACCTCGATGTTCACACATTCATGAGGTTTACCTTTCCAGTTGAGGTTATACTTTTACCTCGATGTTCACACATTCACATCATCATTGTTCAAGTTCTCTCTAAACTCTCTCCCCCTTTTTGTCACAAACAAAGCCAAAATCACAAAAACTTTAAGGAGAGTTAAAAGTTTCAAAAATTGTTCCGAAATGTAAGAACTAGAACTAAGAGTAAGTCCTAAAAACTGAACAAGGTTAAAGCCTGCACAAAAAAAAATTGTTAGAGCAAAAATTTAATTATCTGAGTCTGAATCCTCAGACGCACTATATCCCGTCTTAGCGAACATGTTCTTGATCAATTTCTTCATTGAATTTACTTTCTTGGTCAATGTAATTTGGGATGCGGTTATGATCTCGAGTTCTTCAGACATTCGGCTTTGTTCTTTGGTTATTCGCTCTTGCTCAAGAGATAGGCGCTGTTGTTGCTTGAAGATCGAAGTTACTGATGCGTCTTCATCCGCGCCAGGTGCTTGTTGAGACGGTGAGGCCGAGGTGCCGACACAAGGTTTCTTAACAGTGGACGGTGTCGGAGTAACATGTGGTAATTTGTGAAGTGACTTCACAACGGTGGACTCATCGATCATACCCAAACATTGATGATAAGTCAGTGAAGTAATATCAACCTGAAATTTCTTCAAAATCCTCATTATAATCAGTGGAAATGGAATTCTTTCTGTGGGATGAGGGTGCTCAACATATCTTGTCATTCTATTCCAAATAATGTATGGAATGTTGATATTCAATCCCATTGCCTCAGACGGATGTCCTAAGAGATACAAAAATAGCATTCCATCCCATCTCAAGACTTTCGTCTGCAAATTTGGAAGGATATTGTAACAGGTGATGAAGTTTAGGAATCGGTACTCAAGACGAAGTTCTTTGGATCTGATCGATTTCTCCGTTGATTGCGTTCCTTCCAAACAAATTCCCTTTATAACCATTTGCCACAAAGTGTTCGTCAAAACCTTTCCCTTCAAGTAATTAACTCCTGTCTTGCTGGCAGGCATTCCCAAAACCTCGCCAATCAATTGTGGAGTAATTTTGAACCTTGTGCCTTGGATATTCGTGTAAAATTCCATTGGACCGTTTTCAATTTCTCGAAGGTGCCGTGCATTTGTATAGAAGGTCCTTACATGATGCAGACAGTATCCAAGCACTTCTGGAAATCGACAAACTTGAATAAGATTTGCTTGTTCAATCAGAACGCCAAACTCAGGGGAGTGATCTCGTAGAGGCTCAATATTAACATGCCTCTCACCAATGCATTCACGATTTTCAAATGCCCTTAGGCGATCCGCATTAATGAACACTTGTTCCTCACGAGGTGGAGAATCCGGAACACTCGGTTCGTTAGACATGAAACCTCGTGCTCGTCCAAACCGTCGAGCAAGTCGTTTCCTTTTCACCGAGATGGTTGGTGCAGTCATAGGTGCTTTACCTTTGTCCATGGGTGCTTTTTCTTTCGATGCATCGGGCATTGATTCATCATCATCTGTTAATGCAGTCCAATCTATCTCTTGACAATCTGCTTCTACTTCTGTGTCGCTGATCAGATGAAACTCACCTTTTTGTTGTGTTTTCTTAGCTCTCTTTAATTTGTTTGTGGCCTGAGTGTGCACCATAGTGACCAATAAAAGAATAATCCATGAGAATCCCATTGATCCAAGTGCCTTAAGAAGATTGAAATCCTGTGAGCAACAACTCAAGAACACATGAAAAATTGTTAATTTTCAAGATTTGAAAAAATTGTACCCAAACAATCATAATCATGTAGAGAGACTAAGAATCAAATTAGTTTTGCAAAAGGACTTTTAAAAATAGATCAATTGCATGTTTTTCGAAAATCCTTATTTTATGCCCTAAAACCGAAATTTTAGAAATCGAAGCCTAAAAATCCGTTAATCAGGAGAATACCTAGCATATAATCAAAACTAATCTACCCAGAGTTCTTATTTCAAAATAAATTTGATCAAAAACCATCCACAAACAAAATTGATCCAAGAAATTCATCACGTTTGAGGAGGAATAGAGAAAAACGATGAAAAATCGAGATTTTGATCAATAAAACTTACTTGGAGTTGAAGAACTTGAGTTTGAAAGCTTCCAAGAAGGATGAAATCTAGAGAGAGAGGCTCTGGAAACTTTGGAACAAAAGATTGGAGTAAAAGAAATCAAAACCCTTTTGTTCTTTATAAAACCCTAGCCGCGATCCGGATCAGACCATGCTTGCGATCCGGATCGGCTACCCGCAGTGAGAAACTGCGTTCGGGATCCTGATCGGCAGGTCCAATCCGGATCGTCAGCCCGCAGAAGAATACCTGCGTTCGGGATCCGGATCATCTTGCCCGATCCGGATCGGCTCCAACTTTTTCTTTAGAAAATTTCAGAGAAATTCAAGAAAAACCAGAAAAAGATTGTAAGCACAAATGTGTATCAACTTTAAACAAAAATCATCGTTTTACACAACAAGAATTAGATTATGCCAAATCTATCAATAATATCCAAAAATGAAACGAGAATTTACAAGAATTAAATCCCTTAAAGTTGAACACCTTCAATTACATCTAACTTGATCTTATGAGTAATGCCTTTATCAAATCATCAATTCAGTAAAGAAAATGAAATACAAAGATCAATAGATGTTTGAAATCCCAAATATAGTAGATAATGTATCTAGACAATCTGTTGAAGAGAGTGGCTCTTTGAGCATCTTTGTTTAAAAACCCACCTTATACCAACCTTGAAATTGGACGGAGTCAAGTATTTCAACATGCATTTTACTTAATCAAAATTTGAACAACCATGCTTGGTATACATGTGGTAGCTGCACACAATACTCGGACGACCGAGGTGGTAGCTCTTTCCTCCATGTGGTGGTAGTTTTCACACTCCTCATTGGGATGTAACTCTTTCCACATCTTTTGAGCATTTAACTTTTCTTTGACTCCCCCTCAATTGGCTATCAATTATTTAAGATATAAAGTATTCAACCAAATATTGATCTCGATTTCATACTCGACTAAGCAGTCAAATAAGATAATGACTATACCAAGAGATCATTGAGAGAGAGAAATTGACTTTGATCACTCAGAAGATGATTTAATTAACATAAATGATCATTGCAACAGTGAAATATTATGATGGCAAAAGCATAATAAATTTCTAAATGTGCGAAAAGATGCAATTAAAGTCAATTATGATCTATGCTCAATTAATGTCCTATGTACAAACATAGATAATGATCAGAACAAAACAAAAACAAAACCTATCCTAAGCAAAGGTTTTAAAAAGAAGTTTATTTCAAGGAAAGCATTCCAATTGCTTTTCGCAAATGAATAAAACGTTTTTGATCCAAAGGTTTTGTTAGAATGTCAGCTAATTGATCCTCAGTTGAAATATGTGAAAGTTGAAGAGTATTTGATTCAACTAGCTCTCTAAGAAAATGATATCTAAGTTCAATATGTTTTGTTCTAGAGTGCAACACAGGGTTTTTAGAAATGTTAATTGCACTTGTGTTGTCACAAAGAATTGCTACCGAAGATGCTGAAATCCGGAAGTCGCTCAACACACTTTTCATCCAAATGAGTTGGGTTGAACAACTACCCGCTGAAATGTATTCCGCTTCGGCAGTCGAGAGTGCTATGCAATTCTGCTTTTTACTGTGCCATGCAACAAGGCAATGGCCAAGATAGAAGCATGCACCACTCGTGCTTTTCCGATCATCCACTGATCCTGCCCAATCGGCATCTGAGTATCCAACAATATCCAAACTTGTTCCCATAGGATACCAAATTCTGAAATTAATTGATCCTTTGATATACCGGATGATCCTTTTCACCGCTTTCAGGTGAACCTCCTTTGGTGCAGATTGATATCTCGCGCAGATCCCAACACCAAAAGATATATCCGGGCGACTAGCCGTGAGGTAAAGTAGACTTCCAATCATACTCCGATAAAGTTTCTCGTCTACGTTCTCACTATGTGATTCACTTCCAAGTCCCTTGTGGCTAGTTCCCATTGGAGTCGGAAAATCCTTCAAATTTTCAAGATCAAACTTTTTACCCAACTCCATTGCATACTTGGATTGACTCAAGTGAATACCTTCATCATTTTGTTTAATTTGCAATCCAAGGAAATAAGTCAATTCGCCCATCATGGACATCTCAAATTCGCTTTCCATGGTCTCCGCGAATTTAGAAGCATCATTATCTCTTGTTGCGCCAAATACAATGTCATCGACATAGATTTGTGCTACAATGAAATTGCTTTGATAATGCTTCACAAAGAGAGTCCTATCAGCTCCCCCTCGAGTGTAGCCCTTCTCCAAAAGGTGCTTTGTCAACCTTTCGTAACATGCTCGCGGTGCTTGTTTCAGACCGTAAAGAGCCTTTTTCAAACGAAAAACATGGTTAGGTTGTTTATGGTCTACAAAACCTTCCGGTTGAGCCACATAAACTTCCTCATTTAAAAATCCATTTAGAAATGCGCTCTTAACGTCCATTTGAAATAATTTGATTTTAAAATGACAAGCAATAGCAAATAGTATACGAATGGACTCGAGTCTAGCTACAGGGGCGAATGTTTCATCAAAGTCTATACCTTCTACTTGAGAGTAGCCTTGAGCAACTAATCGTGCCTTGTTCCTGATGATAGTACCATCCTCATTTTTCTTGTTCTTGAAGATCCATTTGGTACCTATCACATTATGTTGCTTTGGAGGCTTCGTTAATTCCCAGACTTTGTTTCGCTCAAATTGATAGAGCTCTTCCTGCATTGCTTTAATCCAGTAGTCATCCTGAAGAGCTTCATCTATGTTCTTTGGTTCGATTAAAGATACGTAGCAAGCGAATCCACAAACCAACTGCCTCCGAGTTCTAACTCCTTCTTGTGGATCTCCAATAATATTCGATTCCGGATGATCCTTGGAGATTCGTAGCGTTTGTTGAAACGGAGTACTCGGAGATATATGAGATGATTCCTGCACATCAGATAAACTTGAAGAACCATTAGATGCATCATTAATATTGGAAGTATTATTCTGAGAAGATGCAACGGCAGGAGAATCATCATCTAGAGAGATATCGAGGGTAGATTTTTCAGATGCAAAGTGAAAAGCTTCATCTACTTTAACATTTATAGATTCTACGATCGTCTTAGATTCCAAGTTAAATACTCGATATGCTCTGCTATTGGTAGAATACCCCAAGAAAATCCCTTCGTCACTTCGTGAGTCAAACTTTCCAAGATTTTCACGGTCACGTAAAATGTAACACCGACTCCCGAAGATGCGAAAATAAATGATGTTGGGTTTTCTACCACACCATAGTTCATATGGTGTATTTAACGTTCCCGGGCGCAAAAACACTCGATTAATGACATAGACAGCGGTGTTCACAGCTTCAGCCCAAAAATGTAGCGGTAAATTCCGGCTATGAAGCATCACACGCGCCATCTCTTGAACAACCCTGTTTTTGCGCTCAACAACACCATTCTGTTGAGGTGTATAGGGTGCAGAGAATTCATGCTTAATACCGTTTGAAGTACAAAAGTCAATGAATTTAGAATTAATGAATTCTCCACCTCTATCACTTCTAACACGAATGATCTTTTCATTCTTTTCAATCATAATACGAAGGCAAATCTCGTGAAAAGAATCAAAAGTATCAGCTTTCTCTTTTAAAAATGCTACCCAAGAAAACCGAGAGAAATCATCAATCATCAAGAAAATATACCATTTACCTCCCAAAGATGGTTGACGAGTTGGCCCCATTAAATCCATGTGCAAAAGTTCCAAAGGCCGTTTTGTACCTACGTGGTTCAAGTTCTTGTGTGCAGTTCTGGACTGTTTTCCCTTTTGGCAACCACCACACACAATGTTTTGTTTAAATAAAAATTTTGGAACCCCCTTGACCACGTCCTTGTTTGAAATTTTAACAAGTTCCTTAAAATTTATGTGACCTAGCCTTTCATGCCAAAGTGTTTCATTATCCAAAGAAACTAGGTTACATTTTTCAGAAAACTTATTAGGAACAACATAACAATTGTTTTCAGATCTAACCCCTTTTAAAAAGAAGACATGGTCCTTATCAGTTACAACGCATTCAACAGATAAAAAGTTAACTGAAAAACCATTGTCGCAAAGTTGACTTATGCTTATGAGGTTAGTCTTAAGGCCATCAACAAATAAGACGTTTTTCAAAATCGGGCCATCTGGAATAGCTACCGTCCCTTTTCCAACAATTTTGGAAGATCGACCGTCTCCGAAAACAACGTGTCCTCCGGAGATTTTCTCAAGATTTTGAAAACTATTTTTGTCACCGGTCATGTGACGGGAACACCCGCTATCCAGATACCAAGACGAACTATCATATGCATGCAAGGAAACATTGGAAACAAGACAAGGGAAAATTTCACCTTTGCGCACCAAACCCTTTTGGTATGCGTCGGTAATGGTCGTGAAGTTGTATGCCTAGGTGAAAGCGTCTTGCTAAAACGATTGCTACTCCTTGATGAAATCGTCTTGCGCGGTGAACTACCAAGTCTCTTTTCATTTGAAAAGTTTTGCTTTGATTTCCGGGGAGGTGCCCTTTTGGTAGTTGTTGCAAGAGGTGCTTGAGATGAGCGTTTGACTCCCGTCTTGCAATATCTTCTTATGTGCCCTGAAACACCACAACGAAAACATACCTTAGATCTTGACGATCCCAAAGAGGATGAAGTAGGTTTGTTGTCGTTGTTTGTCTTGAATTCCGGTGTCGGAGGAGGAGATACCGACTGAGGCACAAGAACTGTCCCACTCGAACTTGGACTGTTTCCAGTTTGAGTGTATCCGAGGCCGAACCGATTTGATTGACTAAGACCAAGAAGTCTATCCAACTTACTCCTTCCTGAAGAGAATCGCTGTAGGTCATTCTTGAGTTGGAAAATGGTCTTTGTCATTTCCAGGTTATCCTGTCGAGCCTCGTTGTAGAGCTTTGAGAAGTGATTCGCGTTATCCACCAGATTTGTATGTTCCTTCTCAAGTTGCTCATTGGACTCTTGAAGGGAAACATTTGCTTTTATCAGGTTTTCCCTTTCCACTTCAAGAGCGTTTGAGAGAGAAGTCACCCTTTTTGCTTCTTCTTCGAGATCATGCAATCTCCCTCTCAAACTCTTATTTTGCTTAGCCACTTTCTTTGAATCCCTCAAAAGTCTGTGGTAGGCTAGAGCAAAATCTTCACCTTCCGAATCAACCGATTCGTTGTCCGTTGCAATCTTTTCAACAGTGGAGTTGGACAACGACTCGGATGTACTTGCCATAAAGCACATGAAGGGAGAAGATATGGACGCGTGGAATGCCGTGGAGCTCTTTTCTTCATCACTTGAAGACGACTCATTTGACGTTGAGTTGTCATCCCAAGTGACGACTTGCATCGCCTTCTTCTTTGCCGGATACTTGTTGGGACACTCCGTTGCAATGTGGCCGTAGCCTCGACATTTGAAGCATTGTAGTTGTCCCTCTGAACTTTTCTTATCCTTTGAGAAGTTCTCTTGCTTTCTTGACTTGTAACTTGAAGTACCCTTGCCTTTGTTCGACTTTCCGAAGGATGGAGATTTACTTGAATTACCCCTTCGAAAGTTGCGGCGTAACTTCCTTGTCAAGAGAGCGAGCTGCTTCTCAAATTCCTCCATAGAAAGGTTCTCGTCATCGTCTGAGGAGGATGTATCCGCGTCTTCTTCCTTAGTTGTTTTCAACGCATAACCTGAAGACTTAGAAGTGGATGCCTTTCCAGAAGAATTGTTAGTAGTAAACGTCATTTCATATGTTTGTAATGAACCAACTAATTCTTCTACACGTATTTCGTCCGGGTGTTTAATAGTTTCAATGGCAGTAACTTTTGGGCGAAATCGTTCAGGAAGAGTTCTTAAGATCTTTCTTACAATCTTAAATTCTGGAATCTTCTCTCCCAGGTTAGCACATGAGTTTACGATGTCTTGCAATCGTGTATAATAGTCCATGAAAGATTCATTTTCTGCCATCAAGATAGAGTCAAACTTGCTCGTAAGCATTTGCAGTTTCTGAATCTTCACGAGGTTAGTTCCCTCATGTGTAACCTGAAGAACATCCCAGATTTCTTTCGCAGTCTCACATGCTGAGACGCGAGAGAACTCAGTTTGAGATAAGGCATTAAAAATAGCATTAATTCCCTTGCCATTGTAAGAAGATGAATCTAACTCTTCCTTGGTCCATTTCGACCTAGGTTTTAAGGTGCGAACATCACCAATAAATTCAGTTGGATTAGACCATCCTAATTCAATTGATTGCCACACCCGTTCGTCGATGGAAATTAAAAAGGCTTTCATCCGCACTTTCCAGTACGCATAATTTGTTCCATCGAAGAACGGGGGGGTCGGTTGATGTTTCCACCTTCAACCATTGTTTACAACCCTATTCCCGCTCTGATACCACTTGTTGGGTTATATGTAATAAGGATCTAAATAGGGGAAAAAACACCTAGAGGGGGGGTGAAATAGGTGTAAACGTATAAACACTCCAAACAATCGTTGCGATAAAAACCCAATGCGGAAATAAAAAATAAACTCGCAAGATTTTTACGTGGAAAACTCATCACCGGAGTAAAAACCACGGGACCGATAACACGGCAGAAATCCACTAGAATTAAAACACGTACA
This sequence comes from Tillandsia leiboldiana, assembly GCA_029204045.2. Lineage (NCBI taxonomy): Eukaryota > Viridiplantae > Streptophyta > Magnoliopsida > Poales > Bromeliaceae > Tillandsia > Tillandsia leiboldiana. The sequence continues at coordinate 32,384,184 of CM055068.1, read as the reverse complement.
AGGTGATTTACCGTACACACTTACGACTCAACCTTTTCCATACGCTCCTAGAGGATCTTCTCCGCTCGCTCCGCGACGCTTCTCGAATCCACGATCTGCGCCCCAACGCCGAATCCACGGCGTCCAAACGTCGAATCCACGACGTCCGACCGAATCCACGGTCTTCACCCAATAGCACCCTTCGAATCCACGAACGTGCCTCGCTCCGAATCCACGAGAGCGGTTGAACCTTGAATCCACAAGGACACGCGAATCCACGCGCCGATTTTTGGGTAAATCGTTGTTTTTGGTGGTGATGATCCGCCGAATACTTAGATCAAAGATAGATCGGAAATACCATTTAAGTATTCATTAGTTTGATTCAACTCAAGATGTGAGTATGAAACCTAGAATCAAACCTAATCAATATAGATGAAGAAACATAGAGTATCTATAATGATTTCCTTTCTTCTATATGTGGATCTAGAGCCGTATAAGATGATATATGAAAATGACGGCTATGTGGATTAACCCTAGAAAAGAGCTATAGGGTTTATTTATAGGTTAGAATCCTACGAAGGAGATAAGAATCAAAAACCTACCGTTTCTGGAAATTTTACGGACGGCGATCCGGATGGATTAGCTGTGATCCGGATCGTCGTAACGAGTCAGGTAGTTCCAAAAAAACGAGGGTTCGGGATCCGGATCGAAGTGCTTGATCCGGATCGTTCATACAGTTCACCAAACATCAACGTTCGGACTGGATTGCGAAGCCTGACTCCGGATCGTTCAAGGAAATGGTAAAACTCAAGTGTTCGGGATCCGGATCAAGAGAGGCTACGATCCGGATTGAGCTGGTGTATGAACGAACCACCTTTGGATCCGGATCGAACAACCTGATCCGGATCCTGAGCATGTCCCAAGGTCCAGTTTTTGATTTTTATGCAATGAAAGATTCTTCCAAGTTGTTTCTATACTACAAGAAGTATTCGGATCACACAAAATCTTTAGTTAAACATACCTGATCCTTTTGAATTCTTCTTTCTTGAGATTGAGTTAAATGATCCACTTTCTTCACCTTCAAATCTTCAGGACTTGAAACTTTCACGAAACTACGCCAACTCAAATTCCGTAACATTAACATCACGGAGATCAGGGCACCAACTAGAAATCAAAACTGAAGCATAACAAACTTTTCCGCATCACAGTCAGATGTACCACGATGTCTTGGGAAAGTTGACAAAAGCAATGGTTCGGGGTTTCAAAGGAACTCCACAGACTATCCGAAGTGGTTTCATGCATTAATAAGTACAACGTTCGGGTGTCCGGACTGAACCAAGATGATTCGGACTGTTATTATGCACGAAACCCAAAACGTTCGGGGTCCGAACGTTTCCAAACCCGTTCGGACTCCGCAACCTACAAAGCACAGTTTTTTATACTTAAGTAAGTATAAACCTATTCCAAATGATTCTAAACTCAGATAAAATTGAATTCATTAATCACCAAAAACAAGCACTTAAAACCATTACCTCGTTGTTAAGATTCATTCGTGCTTGGAGATTGATTTTCTGATTCTTCAGTTGCTCCTTTCCCTCTTCATGAATCCAACTAATTCAAAAGCTACGCCCAAATATCCGTAATAAGATTGTTTGTCCGACGTTGTGCGGCGAATGGCGATCGTGGGGTTGGGCTGACTGACTGGGGGTGACTCTCGAAGAGGAAAGAAGGGGCTGCATGGTTGACTTGGGTGCAATAGGTGGAGAAAGATGGCCTCGGGGATTTTTCTAAACCCAAGAACAAGGAAGGAAGGGGTGGTTTTCATGGTTTTTGGCAATGCCAGGCAGTGGCGGTGGTTGGCAGGGTCAAGGAATGAGAGAAGAGGACGAGGGGAGACGGGTACATGGTTCCGGTCACGCCCCGGTGGTAGGAAACTGCGAACCGGGCTCGCAACAGATCCGCCGCCTATACAAAACCCCACATAAGCGAAGCGTCCAACCTGCAAGAAAAGGTACTACAGCTAAACAGATATCAGAGCGTATAAAGGATAACTACTGAAAACTAAAAGGCAAACACTGTACAACTGAAAATAAACGATATACAAGATCCATCTCCCAAATACGATCATATACCAAATCCTCTGATACAAAAAACGCAGAACTCTACAGGGAGGTAAATGTTAAGGAATTTGTTTTTTGGCGTATTATGAAAGTGTTAGTTTTGAAGATTGAAGATAAGAAGTTTGGATCATATACCTCAATCTCAAGAAAAAAAGATCAAAAAGATCAGTGTACGTTTAACTAATATTGTGATGATCTCGAATACTTCTTATAGTGTAGAAAACACTTGGATGAATTTTAATTGCATTATAATTGTAAATCAAAAATTGGACATGGGACATGTTCAAGATCCGGATCAGTGACCACAGCCCGGACCCCGAAGTGTCTGGTTCATGCACAAAGCCAGTCGGAAAAAGCCACATTCTGATCGGACCCCGAACATGGGTTTGCTGAAATGTATGTTGTTTACATGACTTCAGTCGGACCGTGGTACTTCAGTCCGGGCACCGCCGCACGTATGTTTTTCTGAAACTGGTTGTTAGCCACGATAGTCCGGACCAACGATATTTCTACAGTCGGACCGTCGTCCTGAAAAAATTCCAGATTTTTTTGGATGTGGTCAGGTTTTTGATTCTATCCTCTTCCAACCGCAGTTTTCTACTATAAACTTCACGCCGAGCTTTTAAAAATCAGGTCTGAAATTTTTTTTTGATTAAATCAAAGTTTGCACAAAGACAGGCGTATAAAAACCGCCACACATATAGGGCAACTTCTATTCCGCGAACAGGGACTCCCTATATATGCACGGCTAGGCTAGAGTAATCAACGACAGATATTCAGTACAATACTCATCTAGTCAGCAGAAGGAATTCACAATCTGGTAATTACATCAGTATTTTAAATGTCTAAATCACGATAAACTGGAATGAAATGCGGA
>CM055068.1:32309027-32381108 GCA_029204045.2 Tillandsia leiboldiana | reverse complement strand
GCGACCCGTATGACAGCTCTAGAGTACTCTTGTCAGAGTTGGCAGTGACCCTATCGGGCAGTGTCCCGTATGACAAGTCCCCCCCGGCAGGACGGGGTAACACTTTGCGAGTGTTTATAGGCAACCTTAGAAATCTTATCTGATGGTAGCAGGACTACCGGGCTGGGGCTCGTTGGATAAGAATTTCTGAGGGTTAACTTAAATTAAACCACCATAAGGTAAAGAATAAAAAGAACAGAGAGTGGCCAAGGTGGCCGAGTTAGTGTAACCCAGTGTACAGCGGCATAGTGGCCGAGTTGGTGGTTATAGTTGCCTAGTGTGGCTAGACAGAGTAGTGAGGATTGGTGAGTATACACAGATAGTGTAGTGGCCAGTATATGCATAGTAGCATCATGATTTTGAGGATTTTAGTTTCCTAGCACTATTATTATTGCTTCCATTGGACCAAGTGGTGTAGGACACCTTTCTCTCGTGGTTGAACCCACTGGGAACTCAGTTGTAGTTGTAGTGTATTGGTTTTTCCCATGCACTGTCCGGTAATCCACTGTGTAGAACACCTAGTGTTGGTGTGTCTGGCCCATGGTGCATCGAAGGGGTCCACAGATGGGCCTTGTGAGACTTTGATAGCGGATTTGGCCTTCGGCAGCATTTGCCGAATTTTACAAAAGGTTTTGGGCCAATCTGAGGTTGGATTTGGATTCAGCGCGGAAAAACGCTTGAAACGACTATTTGCTGTTGTAATTGGAGTCCGGATGACCAAAGCGGGCTTTCGGAAGTTTTTCGAGGATTTTCGGTGCATGGGGGAGACTCGTGACCGGCCTGACCACGTGGCGGCCTATTATTGGCCGGCTCCCCGCAGCTCGGTCCACGGGGTGGCGCGGCGGTGCATGGGCCGCGGGCGGGAGACGCGTGCGTGCCCCTGATAGCCGGCGCACAGCGGCACGGCCTCCCGTTTTGCGGGTTTGCGGTGGACCGGGCACATGACAACGTGGCGGCTTCGGATTCGTTGGCTCACGTGGGCGCGGTCCACGGTGTGCGCGGGGGGGCGCCTCGGGACAGCGCGCGCACAGTGGCGCCAGGCGGGCGGTCGGCCGCACTCGAGTGCGCCACGTGTCGCCCTCGCGGTTGGGCGGCCGTACCTACCCCCCCGCTGACCGCTAGAGGGGACCGCGCGCATAGCGGGCCGCCGGATTTGTTGTCCCCTGTTTGGGGTGACGTGGCCGCCCCGGGAGTTTCGGGCGCGTCGGACGGGAGGCGTACAACGGGTTTCCGGGCGCAGTGCGCCCGAAACCTGCGCCCGAAAACCGGGCCCACAGCATATGGGCTGGGCCTATAAATAGCTTGCCTGTTCGTTCTTTTGGCTTTTTGGACCCATTTTCGCAGAGCATTCTTCAGAGAAGTTTTCCCTCCCTCAGTGCCCTACCCATTGGAGAACTTTGAGGATTTTTTGGAGGCACTCTCCCGAGGTTCACCATTTTACGGCGCGGCGCGACGCTTGTTTCCCGGCGATCTTCTTCGCCCCTTCTCAGTGTTTGGACTCCTCCGACTCACCCCGAATCGGATTTCACCGATTCTTGCGCCGTTGGACTCACGACAGGTAGGACTTCAACTCCTGTGTTTTGAGGTTCCTCGATTTCCGTGCTGATCTTGGAGTTTTCTGAGCACCCATTTGACCCATTTTCTTCGTGGACTTTTGGACAGCACCGCAGTGTTCTGCCGTATCTTTTCGCTCAGATGTCGGATTGAGGCGATTCAAAAGGAAATCTTCATCTGCTCTTTCGCAAGGAGTCTCCTGGATTTTTTCTCAGATTTTTCTGGATTTTGCACGAGGTGGAGAATCTCCTTCTCTGTGGTTCTTTGTACAGAAATTTGGTACAGTTTGGATTTGGGGTGTACCCCTTGCCGGATTTTTATCTCACGTAGGAAACTCCGATTTGGTCGTGCAGGTACTCGTTTCGACGGGCTCGTCGCAAGGATCGCGATAGTATTTTTCTTGGATTTTTCTGGGCATTATTCATAGTAAAAATTGGAGAATTCTGGACTGTGGATTTAGGGGACAGATTTTGGAAATTGAGAATGATAGCTTATGTATTTTCCTTTGGGGTATTTTGTACAGATTGGTGGTGAGTTTTGGACTGATCTTGGACTTCGCTTTTGGGAACTTGGAATAGCGCTCGAGGTGGGTGATGTTTTGAACCTCCTACTTGTGAATGTCACTAGGCCTATTAGAATGCCTTGATCATGTGCTAATAATTGTAAATGTATCGAGCATGCTTGTATGAGATTAAGTTCCTTTGTTGATATTTGCATTGTTAGCAGACTACAGATTAGTAAGGTGGTGTTTCCATGTTTAGATATGCCATTCAATTTGTTGGTAAGAATACTAAAGCCCAATCATGTCATATGTTAAGGGAAGGTTTGGGCATGAGGTTAGAATGCATGTTGTAAAAAGAGGTACTTGCTAGTAGATTGTGCATCTAAATTGTATCATGTATCATATATCCTGCCACATGTACATCGGGGTTCCAAACATTTAATGTTGCATATGTTAGAATAATTGAAATGATTTTTATCAATAAAGGACTTTTGCATGCTTGAATGGTCATCTAGCTAGGCCACCTTTTTTCTGCTACACAAACATATTGGAATTGACTTAGGAGAAACCATGCTTTTTATTCGTTCTCTTGTCGTCGAGTCTTAGGGGATTGTGTAGTCAGATGTTCAGAGTTGGGAAAGTCGGGGATCGATGTTGGGTGTTGCGGCGACCGCGGACTGTGGGCGGTTGACCGGATTATTATTATTATTATTACTTTTGCATCAGATTGGAGAGGGGATCGATTTCCCTGTAGGTGGATGGGTTTTCCCACTTTGATCAGAGTCGTGAACCCCGTCCTGCTATGTTATGATACTGATGATACTAGTGACAGTGATACTATGCTCGTGTGGGGTCGCTCCCCTCGAGTGCCACTCCGGAGTAGGTTTCAGACCGTGTTTGGTGCCGATCAGACCGTGTTGGGTTCCGGTCATTTGGACAGGGGAGATACTGAGTTGTGAGGTTGACAGCAGAGCAGGCAGTACCATTGTTTACTGGTGTTTTGATTTGGGTTGGTCTGTCTGTCTTTGACGTACTGGTGCATGCTTTCAGCTATTCTTTAGTTAGGCATCTTAGAGGCATGTTAGTGGTAGCTCTTCATCAGTAGTGTATTTGTAGCTTACCACCTCTGTTTTCATTTTCGCCTCTGATAGTCCTAGTGGGCATATATGAGTTTGAGGTCTACCCACTAGGGGAGGCTACTGTTTTTATAGTAGTCTCACCCCCCATGCTTTCTCTTTTCTTTTCCCCTTTTTTGCAGAGGTCCTCTGCGGAGTTGCGGGACCCTCTTCCCTGGATCGAGGTAAGAGATCGCTGATTAGATAGCTGCTGCCCCGAGTTCGAGTTTTTGTAGTTTTGATGTACCCCCAGTACACTCAAACGGTTGTATGTCCTTTTATTTTTGGGTCTGGCTGCGGCCAGCTGGTTGTATTTTTTCGTGAGCTGGGAGAGACTTGTATACTGTGAGAGCTTATTGTACTTTTATTTCCTGCATTTGTCTGAGTTGTATTAGTTTTAGGTTTAGCTCTGTTTTAATGCTCCTTTTTATATTTTATATCTGAGCAGTTTACCAGCGCTTCGTGTACGCGGAAAATTCCGTGTGCACGGCGGATCTGTGGACGGGCCCGGGTTCTGGTTTACACCCGGGCGTGACAGATTAGTTGGTATCAGAGCTTAGGGATAGGTCAGTTGGGACTTAGGAAACCCTAGGCTTTTGGCAGACCCAGGAAGGCAGAGCGTGAGTGACTGATATTGTGCGAAAGTCGGCAATTAGTTGTTACTCTTCCTGTGAGTGGAGAGGGATTGGCATAGCCTATTTCTTTCTGGGGACTATTATGTTGGCTGCAGACAACATAAGGTTACAGAATAGGGGAATGTCCATGACTTTCGCTGATTGGGTCGAGAGTGGTTTGGTTTACTGACCCGTGGATTCTTTTGTGGCAGATGCCTCCTAGGCGGCAGATTCCTACTCGGGGTACTCCTACACCCCGGAGGAGCCGGAGCAGTCCGGGCCTTCTGAGATCAGTGAGCTGAGGGCCATGTGTCCCAGTTGGCGAGAGCCACCGCCGACAGGAGCAGAGGTTCGAGCAGTTATTTGCCCAGGTTGCGGCACCTCCCCCTACTACTTGCAGAGGCCCAGTACCACCTGTTGTACCACCGACTATTCCACCTGCCCCTACAGCGCCGTGGTCGTCGAGCAGTGGGGCCCAGGATGTTCAGGCCTTTGACCAGAGGAGGAGCGGGAGTTTTTGACAAACTCACGCAGTTCTGTAAGCGAGGACCCCCTAAGTTCTCGGGCGGAGCACTCACCCTTGGAGATTGGATCATGGCTAGCGTCAATGGAGAAGTTTGTTTCGGGACTTCTTCATTGACCAGAGGTTCAGAGCACATTTGGCAGTACACTGTCTAGAGGGGATGCAGATGCTTGGTGGCGTCGGGCGAGCCCTTAGAGTTTCAGGTCCCCGACAGCTACCCTGGTCGGGAGTTCAGGAGGATGATCATTGACACTTACTTCTCCACGAGCGTGAAGAAGAAGATAGAAGATACTTGAAGAACCTGCAGCAGGGTGATCGCCCAGTGTGGGATTATTTCCAGGAGTTTACGCAGTTGCTCAACTGCGTACCCTATGTTGCCAGGATGGGCTGCACCAGGTGGAGATCTGTTTGAGACAGTTTTGCGCCCCGAGATCTATACATTGGTACACGCCCAGAGGCTTCAGACTTTATCAGAGGCAGTGGCTCATGCCATGGGTCGAGAGGGGAGATCATGTTGTTTTCTAGACGCGGAGGTCTGGTCGCTCAGAGTTCTGAGAGGAAGCGACCAGCACGGATGAGGGGGGACAGGCCCCCTCCTGGAGGCCGCCGCCCGACCGCCACCGCCTCAGTTTACGGGCCGGGGGCGTTCGGAGCGGCGAGGGCCTGGGGGATCCCAGAGGCCCCCACAGAATCATCAGCCCCACGACAGCAGCAGCACTCGCAGCAGCAGAGGTCGCAGTCGCGACAGCAGGGATCTCAGCGGCAGTCGCACAGGCAGCAGCATCAGCAGCAGTCACGGCAGTTTTCGGGCCCTGGCGTTGTATCTTCTGCGGGGGTCAGCATTTCCCCGGCACTTGTGATCAGAGGTGGGGGCGTTGTTATGGCTGTGGTCAGGCCGGCACATAATACGATCTTCATGCCCTTTTGGCATCGGTGGCGCCTTCTTCGGGCCTCAGTTTCTCTTCACCTCAGCAGCGACCGCCACTCAGCGCCCTATGCTCCTGCGGCAGGGCACCTTTCCTCCCACCCTGCGACTACCGACCACCAGCTCAGAGCGGGCGAGTCTACGCTGCTCAGGTAGGGGACTCCACGGCAGCCGACCACGTGGTGGCAGGTATCACTTTACTTTTTGGTATTAGAGCTCGCACTTTATTTGATACCGGGCATCACATTCTTTTATCAGCAGAGCTTTGCATCATCTCATGGACTAGAGTTAGGTCGGTTTGCCACATGCATTAGAGGTACAGATTCCCGATCACATACTGCATGTAGAGGGAGTGTTGTTGATCTTGCCCGGTACGCTTGAGGTCTTGGATTTTGCCAGCGGACCTGATGGTCCTTAGTCAGCTGGGAGATTTTGACATTGTGCTGGGGATGGATGGGCTGGCTCGCTATTTCGCGACGATTGATTGCGCCGCGAGGACTGTTACTTTTAGCGAGCCAGGCCAGGAGGTGTTTCGTTTTCGGGGGGTTCCAGAGTGCTTTCTTTGCCTCTGTGTTTTCGACTCCTCGTGCGAGGCAGATGATGCGCAGTGGATGCGTAGCCTTTTTGGCATCTGTGGTTAAGGAGCCTACGGCGGCTCCGGGACCTCGCGGATATCCCGATTGCCCGCGAGTTCCCGGATGTGTTTCCCCTGAGCTGATTAGTATGCCGCGGATAGGGAGGTCGAGTTTTTTGATTGACATAGTCCCAGGAACTGCGCCAATCTCTAAGGCTCCTTACCGAATGGCACCCGCTGATCTGCGAGAATTAAAGGCGCAACTCCAGGATTTAATGGACAAGGGTTTTGTGAGACCGAGTGTATCGCCTTGGGGAGCGCCGGTGCTATTTGTGAAGAAGAAAGATGGTTCGCTTCGACTGTGCGTTGATTACGGGAGCTGAATAAAGCGACCATCAAGAACAAGTACCTTTGCCGCGCATTGATGACTTATTTGATCAGCTGCAAGGGTCTTGTGTCTTCTCCAAGATTGACTTACGTCTGGTTACCACCAATTAAAGGTGAAGGCCGAGGACATCCCAAAGACGCATTCAGGTCGCGGTACGGGCATTATGAGTTCACCGTCATGCCTTTTGGATTGACAATACCCTGCTGCTTTTATGGATTTAATGAACAGGATTTTCGACCATACCTGGATCGGTTTCGTCGTTGTTTTTATTGATGACATCCTAGTTTATTCCAAGCGATGTTGGAGCACGAGGAGCATCTGAGGATTGTGCTACAACTTCTGAGAGAGAAAGTTGTATGCCAATTTATCTAAGTGTGATTTCTGGCTTCGGGAGGTTGTCTTTTTGGGCCACGTGATTTCAGCCGCTGGAGTGGCAGTAGACCCCGGCGAAGATCGAGAGTCCGGATTGCCCCGACCGACGACGGTATCAGAGGTCCGCAGTTTCATGGGCTTAGCAGGATATTACCGTCGGTTTGTGGAAGGTTTTGCGAAACTTTCCACACCCCTCACTCGTTTGACGCGAAAAGGGATTAAGGTTTACTTGGAGTGAGGATTGCCAGAGGAGCTTTGAGGAATTAAAGAATAGATTGATGTCGGCTCCTGTCCTTTCCCTCCCGTTTTGGGGAAAGGATACGTGATATACAGCGACGCATCGCACAGTGGACTTGGTTGCGTGCTGATGCAGGAGGGAAGGGTAATCGCTTATGCCTCTCGGCAACTGAAGGATTATGAAAGAATTACCCTACCATGATTTGGAGCTAGCTGCAGTGATTTTTGCACTAAAGTTGTGGCGCCACTACCTGTATGGGGAGCACTGCGAGGTTTACACCGACCACAAGAGCTTGAAATACCTGTTCACACAGAAGGAGCTCACCTTGAGGCAGCGCAGATGGTTGGAATTGTTGAAAGATTATGATGTAGACATATTATACCATCCTGGCAAGGCCAACGTGGTTGCTGATGCCCTGAGCAGGAGAGCAGTACAGAGTCTATCTTTGATGATCACCGATCAGGAGCCATTACTTGAGCAGATGAGGCGGTTAGAGCTCGAGGTTGTGTCCCCTGGGGTCTCTGCTAGACTTATGTCTCTAGTCGTGCAGCCCACTCTGTTGGACAGGATTCGGGAGAGACAGAGTGAGGACCCCCACCTGATGAGGATTCGAGAGCAGATGCAGACTGGTTTGATAAGGGACTTTTCAGTTGATGCTGCGGGAGTACTGCGGTACAGGGACCGCGCGTGTGTGCCTATGGATGGAGAGATCCGAGAGCAGATCTTAAGGGAGGCCCACTATACACCTTATACCATCCATCCTGGTGGGACTAAGATGTATAGGGATCTTAAGGCACAGTTTTGGTGGAATGGGATGAAAAGAGACATTGGGAGGTTTGTAGCACACTGTCTAACTTGTCAGCAAGTAAAGGCTGAGCATCGTGTACCTGTTGGCAAGTTGCAGAGTCTCCCAATCCCAGAATGGAAATGGGAACATGTTACGATGGATTTTGTCACTAGTTTGCCGAGAGCACAGACGGGAGCGGATGCTATCTGGGTAGTCGTGGACAGGCTTACCAAGTCCGCTCACTTTTTGCCGGTTCAGATGACTTGGCCGATGGAGCGACTCGCACAGGTGTACTTGGCTGAGGTGGTTAGATTGCACGGGGTACCGGTTTCCATCGTATCAGATAGAGACCCGAGGTTTGTCTCGCATTTCTGGAAGAGTTTACAGACAGCCTTGGGGACGCAGCTCCGATTCAGTACAGCATTCCATCCACAGACCGATGGGCAGTCAGAGCGCACTATTCAGACCCTCGAGGATATGTTGAGAGCATGCGTTCTGGACTTCGGAGGAGGATGGTACCGACACTTGGGATTAGTTGAGTTTGCGTACAACAACAGCTATCAAGCGAGCATTCAGATGGCTCCGTTTGAAGCGTTGTATGGACGCAAGTGTCGGTCACCCCTGTATTGGAGTGACGTGGGTGAGAAGAAGACTTTGGGTCCTGATCTACTTTTAGAGGCAGAGGAAAAGGTCAGATTGATACGACGACATCTCGAGACCGCCCAGAGTCGACAGAGGAGTTATGCTGATACTCGACGGCGAGACTTAGAGTTTCAGGTGGGTGACCATGTTTTTCTGAAAGTCTCGCCTTCGAAGGGGATTCGGAGATTTGGCATTCGTGGGAAACTGAGCCCTCGTTATATTGGACCTTTTGAGGTATTGGAGCGCTTAGGGCCAGTTGCCTACAGGCTTGCGCTTCCTCCCAGGCTTTCAGGTGTTCACAATGTTTTTCATGTATCGACACTGAGGAGGTATGTTCATGACCCGTCCCATATCATCGATTTCACCCCATTGGAGGTTGCTGAGAACCTGAGCTATGTTGAGCGGCCGTTGAGGATCTTGGACCGTGAGGTTAGGGAGTTGCGCAGTCGGGCCATCCCGTATGTGAAGGTCCTCTGGAGCAGTCATGATGAGCGCGAGGCTACCTGGGAGCTGGAGTCAGCGATGATGGATGCTCACCCCCACTTGTTTGAGGTGTTACGGAATTTGAGTTGGCGTAGTTTCGTGAAAGGTTCAAGTCTTGAAGATTGAAGGTGAAGAAAGTTGGATCATTTAACTCAATCTCAAGAAAGAAGAATTCAAAAGGATCAGGTATGTTTAACTAAAGATTATTGGTGATCCGAATACTTCTTGTAGTGTAGAAACACCTGGAAGAGTTTTTAACTGCATAAAAATCAAAAACTGATGTTCGGACATGTTCAGGATCCGGATCAGAGCCAGCGATCCGGATCCCGAAGGTTGTTGTTTCATACATCACTTCAATCCGGATCGCAGCATCTCACGATCCGGATCCCGAACGTTGAGTTTTCTGAAATGTATGAACGATCCGGATCAGGCATTCCGATCCGGATCCCGAACGTTTGTTTTCTGGAAACCGTCTTTATTGCTACTGCAATCCGGATCGCCCAAATCCGATCCGGATCGCCGTCCGTCAAAATTCCAGAAAAGTTAGGTTTTTGATTCTTATCTCCTTCCAAATGTTTCTAACCTATAAATAGACCCTATGACTCTTTTTCTAGGGTTAATCCCAAAATCCACATAGCCGTCATTTTCATATATCATCTTATACGGCTCTAGATCCACATATAGAGAAGAAAGGAAGTAATTAGAGAATACTCTATGTTTCTTCATCTATATTGATTAGTTTGATTCTAGGTTTTCATACTCACATCTTGAGTTGAATCAAACTAATGAATACTTAGATGGTATTTCCGATCTATCTTTGATCTAAGTATTCGGCGGATCATCACCACCCAAAAACAACGTTTTCCCCAAAATCGGCGCGTGGATTCGCGTGTCCTTGTGGATTCAAGGTTCAACCGCTCTCGTGGATTCGGAGCGAGGCACGTTCGTGGATTCGAAGGGTGCTATTGGGTGTAGACCGTGGATTCGGTCGGACGTCGTGGATTCGACGTTGGACGCCGTGGATTCGGCGTTGGGCGCAGATCGTGGATTCGAGAAGCGTCGCGGAGCGAGCGGAGAAGATCCCCTAGGAGCGTATGGAAAAGGTTGAGTCGTAAGTGTGTACGGTAAATCACCTTGTACGTGTTTTAATTCTAGTGGATTTCTGCCGTGTTATCGGTCCCGTGGTTTTTTACTCCGGTGATGGAGTTTTCCACGTAAAAATCTTGCGTGTTATTTTTATTTCCGCATTGGGTTTTTATCGCAACGATTTTTGAGTGTTTATACGTTTACACCTATTCACCCCCCTCTAGGTGTTTTTTCCCCTATTTAGATCTACATTACATATAACCCAACAAGTGGTATCAGAACGGGAATAGGGTTGTGAACAATGGTTGAAGGTGGAAACATCAATCGACCCCCTTTCTTTGATGGAACAAATTATGCGTACTGGAAAGTACGAATGAAAGCCTTTTTAATTTCCATCGACGAAAGGGTGTGGCAATCAATTGAATTAGGATGGTCTAATCCAACTGAAATTATCTCTGATGTTCGCACCTTAAAACCTAGGTCGAAATGGACCAAGGAAGAGTTAGATTCTTCTTCTTACAATGGCAAGGGAATTAATGCTATTTTTAATGCCTTATCTCAAACTGAATTCTCTCGCGTCTCGGCATGTGAGACTGTGAAAGAAATCTGGGATGTTCTTCAGGTTACACATGAGGGAACTAACCTCGTGAAGATTCAGAAACTGCAAATGCTTACGAGCAAGTTTGACTCTATCTTGATGGCAGAAAATGAATCTTTCACGGACTACTATACACGATTGCAAGACATCGTAAACTCATGTGCTAACCTAGGAGAGAAGATTCCAGAATTTAAGATTGTAAGAAAGATCTTAAGAACTCTTCCTGAACGATTTCGTCCAAAGGTTACAGCCATTGAAACTATTAAACACCCGGACGAAATACGTGTAGAAGAATTAGTTGGTTCATTACAAACTTATGAAATGACGTTTACTACTAACAATTCTTCTGGAAAAGCATCCTCTTCTAAGTCTTCAGGTTATGCGTTGAAAACAACTAAGGAAGAAGACGCGGATACATCCTCCTCAGACGATGACGAGAACCTTTCTATGGAGGAATTTGAGAAGCAGCTCGCTCTCTTGACAAGGAAGTTTCGCCGCAACTTTCGAAGGGGTAATTCAAGTAAATCTCCATCCTTCGGAAAGTCGAACAAAGGCAAGGGTACTTCAAGTTACAAGTCAAGAAAGCAAGAGAACTTCTCAAAGGATAAGAAAAGTTCAGAGGGACAACTACAATGCTTCAAACGTCGAGGCTACGGCCACATTGCAACGGAGTGTCCCAACAAGTATCCGGCAAAGAAGAAGGCGATGCAAGTCGTCACTTGGGATGACAACTCAACGTCAAATGAGTCGTCTTCAAGTGATGAAGAAAAGAGCTCCACGGCATTCCACGCGTCCATATCTTCACCCTTCATGTGCTTTATGGCAAGTACATCCGAGTCGTTGTCCAACTCCACTGTTGAAAAGATTGCAACGGACAACCGAATCGGATGATTCGGAAGGTGAAGATTTTGCTTTAGCCTACCACAGACTTTTGAGGGATTCAAAGAAAGTGGCTAAGCAAAACAAGAGTTTGAGAGGGAGAGTGCATGATCTCGAAGAAGAAGCAAAAAGAGCAACTTCTCTCTCAAACGCTCTTGAAGTGGAAAGGGAAAATCTGATAAAAGTAAATGTTTCCCTTCAAGAGTCCAATGAGCTTTTTGAGAAGGAACATACAAAACTGGTGGATAAAGCGGATCACTTCTCAAAGCTCTACAACGAGGCTCGACAGGATAACCTGGAAATGACAAAGACCATTTTCCAACTCAAGGATGACTTGAAGTGATTCTCTTCAGGAAGGAGTAAGTTGGATAGGCTTCTTGGTCTTGGTCAAACAAATCGGTTCGGCCTCGGGTACACTCAAACTGGAAACAGTCCAAGTTCGAGTGGGACAGTTTTTGTGCCTCAGTCGGTATCTCCTCCTCCGACACCGGAATTCAAGACAAACAACGACAACAAACCTACTTCATCCTCTTTGGGATCGTCAAGATCTAAGGTATGTTTTCGTTGTGGTGTTTCAGGGCACATAAGAAGATATTGCAAGACGGGAGTCAAACGCGCACCTCAAACACCTCTTGCAATGACTACCACAAAGGTGATTCCTCGGAAATCAATTGCAAATCAATTGAAGGATAAAAGAACCTTGGTAGTTTACCGCGCAAGACGACTTCATCAAGGAGCAGCAATCGTTTTAACAAGACGCTTTCACCTAGGCATATAACTTCACGACCATTACCGACGCACTCCAAAAGGGTTTGGGTGCGCAAAGGTGAAATCTTTCCTTGTCTTGTTACCAATGTTTCCTTGCATGCATATGATAGTTCGTCTTGGTATCTGGATAGCGGGTGTTCCCGTCACATGACCGGTGACAAAAATAGTTTTCAAAATCTTGAGAAAATCTCCGGAGGACTCGTTGTTTTCGGAGACGGTCGATCTTCCAAAATTGTTGGAAAAGGAACAGTAGCTATTCCAGATGGCCCGGTTCTAAATAATGTGTTATTTGTTGATGGCCTTAAGACTAACCTCATCAGCATAAGTCAACTTTGCGACAATGGTTTTTCAGTTAACTTTTCATCTGTTGAATGTGTTGTAACTGATAAGGACCATGTATTCTTTTTAAAAGGGGTTAGATCTGAAAACAATTGTTATGTTGTTCCTAATAAGTTTTCTGAAAAATGTAACCTAGTTTCTTTGGATAATGAAACACTTTGGCATGAAAGGCTAGGTCACTTAAATTTTAAGGAACTTGCTAGAATTTCAAACAAAGACGTGGTCAAGGGGGTTCCAAAACTTTTGCTTAAACAAAACATTGTGTGTGGTGGTTGCCAAAAGGGAAAACAGTCTAGGACTGCACACAAGAACTTGAACCACGTAGGTACAAAACGGCCTTTGGAACTTTTGCACATGGATTTAATGGGGCCGACCCGTCAACCATCTTTGGGAGGTAAATGGTATATTTTCTTATTGGTTGATGTTTTCTCTAGGTTTTCTTGGGTAGCATTTTTAAAAGAGAAAGCTGATAAGTTTGATTCTTTTCATGAGATTTGCCATCGTATTATGATTGAAAAGAATGAAAAGATCATTCGTGTTAGGAGTGATAGAGGTGGAGAATTCATAAATTCCAAATTCATTGATTTTTGCACTTCCAACGGCATAAAACATGAATTCTCAGCACCCTATACACCTCAGCAGAATGGTGTTGTTGAGCGCAAAAACAGGGTTGTTCAAGAGATGGCGCGTGTGATGCTTCATAGCCGGAATTTACCGCTACATTTTTGGGCTGAAGCTGTGAACACCGCTGTCTATGTCATTAATCGAGTGTATTTGCGCCCAGGAACTTTAAATACACCATATGAGCTGTGGTTTAGTAGAAAACCGGATATCAAATACTTTCGTATCTTCGGGAGTCGATGTTACATTTTACGTGACCGTGAAAATCTTGGAAAGTTTGACTCTCGAAGTGACGAAGGGATCTTTTTGGGTTATTCTACAAATAGCAGAGCATATCGAGTATTTAACATCGAATCTAAAACGATTGTAGAATCTATAAATGTTAAAGTAGATGAAGCTTTTCACTTTGCATCTGAAAAATCTACTCTCGATATCTCTCTAGATGATGATACTCCTGTAAGTGTATCTTCTCATGATAATACTTCCAATATTAATGATGCATCTAATGGTTCTTCAAGTTTATCTGATGTGCAGGAATCATCTCATATACCTCCGAGTACTCCGTTTCAACAAACGCTACGAATCTCCAAGGATCATTCTGAATCAAACATCATTGGAGATCCACAAGAAGGAGTTAGAACTCGAAGGCAGTTGGTTTGTGGATTCGCTTGCTACGTATCTTTAATCGAACCAAAGAACATAGATGAAGCTCTTCAGGATGACTACTGGATTAAAGCTATGCAGGAAGAGCTCCATCAATTTGAGCGAAACAAAGTCTGGGAATTAACGAAGCCTCCAAAGCAACATAATGTGATAGGTACCAAATGGATTTTCAAGAACAAGAAAAATGAGGATGGTACTATCATCAGGAACAAGGCACGATTAGTTGCTCAAGGCTACTCTCAAGTAGAAGGTATAGACTTTGATGAAACTTTCGCCCCTGTAGCTAGACTCGAGTCTATTCGTATACTGTTTGCTATTGCTTGTCATTTTAAAATCAAATTATTTCAAATGGACGTTAAGAGCGCATTTCTAAATGGTTTTTTAAATGAGGAAGTTTATGTAGCTCAACCGAAAGGTTTTGTAGACTATAAACAACCTAACCATGTTTTTCATTTGAAAAAGGCTCTTTACGGTCTGAAACAAGCACCGCGAGCATGGTACGAAAGGCTGACAAAGCACCTTTTGGAGAAGGGCTATACTCGAGGGGGAGCTGACAGGACTCTCTTTGTGAAGCATTATCAAAATAACTTCATTGTTGCACAAATCTATGTCGATGACATCGTATTTGGCGCAACAAGAGATAATGATGCTTCTAAATTCGCGGAGACCATGGAAAGCGAATTTGAGATGTCAATGATGGGCGAATTGACTTATTTCCTTGGATTGCAAATTAAACAAAATGATGAAGGTATTCACTTGAGTCAATCCAAGTATGCAATGGAGTTGGTTAAAAAGTTTGATCTTGAAAATTCGAAGGATTTTCCGACTCCAATGGGAACTAGCCACAAGGGACTTGGAAGTGAATCACAAAGTGAGAATGTAGACGAGAAACTGTATCGAAGTATGATTGGAAGTCTACTTTACCTCACGGCTAGTCGCCCGGATATATCCTTTAGTGTTGGGATTTGCGCGAGATATCAATCAGCACCAAAGGAGGTTCACCTGAAAGCGGTGAAAAGGATCATCCGGTACATCAAAGGATCAATTAATTTTGGAATTTGGTATCCTATGGGAACAAGTTTGGATATTGTTGGATACTCAGATGCCGATTGGGCAGGATCAGTGGATGATCGGAAAAGTACGAGTGGTGCATGCTTCTATCTTGGCCATTGCCTTGTTGCATGGCACAGTAAAAAGCAGAATTGCATAGCACTCTCGACTGCCGAAGCGGAATACATTTCAGCTGGAAGTTGTTCAACTCAACTCATTTGGATGAAAAGCGTATTGAGCGACTTCCGGATTTCAGCATCTTCGGTAACAATTCTTTGTGACAACACAAGTACAATTAACATTTCTAAAAACCCTGTGTTGCACTCTAGAACAAAACATATTGAACTTAGATATCATTTTCTTAGAGAGCTAGTTGAATCAAATACTCTTCAACTTTCATATATTTCAACTGAGGATCAATTAGCTGACATTCTAACAAAACCTTTGGATCAAAAACGTTTTATTCACTTGCGAAAAGCAATTGGAATACTTTCCTTGAAATAAACTTCTTTTTGAAACCTTTGCTTAGGATAGGTTTTGTTTTTGTTTTGTTTTGTTCTTTATCTATGTTTGTACATAGGACATTATTTGAGCATAGATCATAATTGACTTTAATTGCATCTTTTCGCACATTTAGAAATTTATTATGCTTTTGCCATCATAATATTTCACTGTTGCAATGATCATTTATGTTAATTAAATCATCTTCTGAGTGATCAAAGTCAATTTCTCTCTCAATGATCTCTTGGTATAGTCATTATCTTATTTGACTGCTTAGTCGAGTATGAAATCGAGATCAACTTTTGGTTGAATACTTTATATCTTAAATAATTGATAGCCAATTGAGGGGGAGTCAAAGAAATGGAAAATGCTCAAAAGATGTGGAAAGAGTTACATCCCAATGAGGAGTGTGAAAACTACCACCACATGGAGGAAAGAGCTACCACCTCGGTCGTCCAAGTATTGTGTGCAGCTACCACATGTATACCAAGCATGGTTGTTCAATTTCTGATTAAGTAAAATGCATGTTGAAATACTTGACTCCGTCAAATTTCAAGGTTGGTATAAGGTGGGTTTTTAAAGAAAGATGCTCAAAGAGCCACTCTCTTCAACAGATTGTCTAGATACATTATCTACTATATTTGGGATTTCAAATATCTATTGATCTTTGTATTTCATTTTCTTTACTGAATTGATGATTTGATAAAGGCATTACTCATAAGATCAAGTTAGATGTAATTGAAGGTGTTCAACTTTAAGGGATTTAATTCTTGTAAATTCTCGTTTCATTTTTGGATATTATTGATAGATTTGACATAATCTATTTCTTGTTGTATGAAACGATGATTTTTGTTTAAAGTTGATACAAAATTGTGCTTACATACTTTTTCTGGTTTTTCTTGAATTTCTCTGAAATTTTCTAATGAAAATTTTGGAGCCGATCCGGATTGGACCTGCCGATCCGGATCCCGAACGCAGTCTTTCACTGCGGGTAGCCGATCCGGATCGCAATCATGAACTGATCCGGATCGCGGCTAGGGTTTTATAAAGAACAAAAGGGTTTTGATTTCTTTTACTCCAATCTTTTGTTCCAAAGTTTCCAGAGCTTCTCTCTCTAGATTTCACCCATCTTGGAAGCTTTTCAAACTCAAGTTCTTCGAATACAAGTAAGTTTTATTGATCAAAATCTCGGTTTTTCACCGTTTTTCTTTTTCCTCCTCAAACGTGATGAATTTCTTGGATCGATTTCGTTTGTGGATGGTTTTTGATCAAATTTCTTTTGAAATAAGAACTCTGGGTAGATTAGTTTTGATTATATGCTAGGTATTCTCCTGATTAATGGATTTTTAGGCTTCGATTTCTAAAAATTCGGTTTTAGGGCATATAATAAGGATTTTCGAAAATCATGCAATTGATCTAATTTTAAAAGTACTTTTGCAAAACTAATTTGATTCTTAGTCTCTCTACATGATTATGATTGTTTGGGTACAATTTTTCAAATCTTTGAAAATTAACAATTTATCATGTGTTCTTGAGTTGGTCTTCACAGGATACGTTTGTCACTAGCAATCAAGATGGTGATCACTTGGATCATCTTCCTACTTGCTGCCATGGTTCATACCAAGGACACTGTCAAGCCCAAGAGGGCTAAGAAGGCTAAGAAGGCTAAGAAAGCGAAGAAAGCTAAAGATGATTCCGATACAGAATCTGAAATGGAATCAATTGATTGGGATGAACTGCAAGTTGAAGCAACGACTGTTTCTACTGCTTCGAAAGGAAAAGCCCGTGCAGAGACATCAAAGGAAAAGGCTCCGCCTATTGCTGCTGAAAAAGGCAAAGCTCCAATGGAGGAAACTTCTGGGAAGACAAGAAGGAAAAGTGTTGCTCGCAAAAGAGGAAGTGCTCAAGGAATCTCCATTGAGCAACCAGCAGCTAGCCAAGCATCTCCACAAGACTTTGTCAGCTCGGCTAGAATAAAGGATTTTGAGAAGAGGGAATGCATTGGCGAGAGACATGTCAATGTCAAACCAATGAAGGAACGATCTGTAGCTTTTGGGACTTTGTTTGACCAAGTTGGTCTTGCTCAAATTTGCAACTTCCCTGAGACTACTGGGTACTGTCCACACTCAGTTCGAATGTTTTATCAGAACGCTGCAAGTCTGATTGATCACGAGGATGGACGTCGAGAATTTCACACTTTGGTTAAAAATATCAAAATCAAAGTCACACCCCAGCTGATTGGAGTTGTGCTAGGTATGACAGCCAGAGCTGATGGACTCCATTACCTAAAAACTCAAAGCTTCAACGACAACTCCTGGAGAGTTGTAGTTAATGGAATTTGTCTTCCAAATACTCGGTCGACCGGAAATTCTGTTTTCTCTAAAGAGCTTCGACCAGAGTATCGGTATATAAACTTCATTGTCTGCTACAACATTCTTCCCAACATGAATACGAAGGTTCTTCGATGGGACAGAATGTTATACCTTTATCTTCTTGGAAACCCGGCCGCATTGATGGGAGCAAACTTGAATATTCCCTATCTCATTTGGTCAAGGATGGCGCGGTATGTGGAACACTCTCATCCCACAGAGAGACTACCCTACCCAATGATTATCATGCGCATCCTTAGAAAGTTTAAAGTCGATACAAGTGCGAGCTCATACATGTACAGTTTGGGCACCATTAATGAGACGACAATTGTGAAGTCTCTCTCGACGAAGCCAGATGAACCCATAATACCTCCTCACCGGCAACGAGCACAACAACAACAAGCGACAACCTCTACACCAGCAGCACAACCAGCACCTCCATCAACGTCTGATGATGATGCGTCGGTTAGCTCAATCTTTAAGGAGCAACAGCGACTCTCAAACGAACAAGAACGCATGGCTACTGATTTCGCTGAAATGAGAGAAGATATCAAAGAAGTTAAGAAGGAACAAGCTTCTATGAACAAACGGATCAAGAAAATGTTTCAGAAGCTTGGGTGTATCAGCTCCGACGACTTTGCATAAACTTTTGTTTCTAATCTTTCCTTTGCAGGTTTTTAAGTTTTTGTTATTATTCAGCTCTCACGTTTCTTTATTATGATCTATTTAACTCTCCTTGATTTTTGTAATTATGGCTTTGTTTGTGACAAAAAGGGGGAGAAAGTTTAGAGAGAACTTGAACAATGATTGAACAATGATTGATGTGAATGTGTGAACATCAAGTTAAGTATCATTTCAACTTTGACGAACAATGATTGATGTGAATGTGTGAACATCAAGGTAAGTATCATTTCAACTTTGACTTTGGTGAAAGGTAAGTATCACAACTTTGGTTTTCATCTTGTGATTTGTTGCATGTTCCTACTAACTATTTGACTAACTATTTGGACATGTATTATTACTAACAAGTTGTTGATTACTAACAAAGCAAAGTCATGACATTTGGAATTTTATTGTTTAGAAGATATGTCAATGCTTGATTGTGATCTTATTACATATCTGAATTACTCAATGTCATGGTGAGCATAAACTCTATCTCTGTTAGGTTTTGAATGCTAAATATTCTTGAGGTATCTAACGATCTCTTTTTGTCAAGAATGATTTCTTTGTGCAGAGAGTACAGATGTCTAAGTCTAGAGTCTGTTTTAGGAGTTTATCTCATGTTTTTAAATTTTCGGATCTCCATTGTAAATTTTTGTTGTATGGTGATAGCAACAAAAATATCTTTTTAAATTTTCTTTAGTGGATCTGTGTTTTGTCACGAAACCGCCAAAGGGGGAGATTGTTACGAAATTTGAGTTGGCGTAGTTTCGTGAAATGTTCAAGTCTTGAAGATTGAAGGTGAAGAAAGTTGGATCATTTAACTCAATCTCAAGAAAGAAGAATTCAAAAGGATCAGGTATGTTTAACTAAAGATTATTGGTGATCCGAATACTTCTTGTAGTGTAGAAACACCTGGAAGAGTTTTTAACTGCATAAAAATCAAAAACTGGTGTTCGGACATGTTCAGGATCCGGATCAGAGCCAGCGATCCGGATCCCGAAGGTTGTTGTTTCATACATCACTTCAATCCGGATCGCAGCATCTCACGATCCGGATCCCGAACGTTGAGTTTTCTGAAATGTATGAACGATCCGGATCAGGCATTCCGATCCGGATCCCGAACGTTTGTTTTCTGGAAACCGTCTTTATTGCTACTGCAATCCGGATCGCCCAAATCCGATCCGGATCGCCGTCCGTCAAAATTCCAGAAAAGTTAGGTTTTTGATTCTTATCTCCTTCCAAATGTTTCTAACCTATAAATAGACCCTATGACTCTTTTTCTAGGGTTAATCCCAAAATCCACATAGCCGTCATTTCCATATATCATCTTATACGGCTCTAGATCCACATATAGAGAAGAAAGGAAATCATTAGAGAATACTCTATGTTTCTTCATCTATATTGATTAGTTTGATTCTAGGTTTTCATACTCACATCTTGAGTTGAATCAAACTAATGAATACTTAGATGGTATTTCCGATCTATCTTTGATCTAAGTATTCGGCGGATCATCACCACCCAAAAACAACGTTTTCCCCAAAATCGGCGCGTGGATTCGCGTGTCCTTGTGGATTCAAGGTTCAACCGCTCTCGTGGATTCGGAGCGAGGCACGTTCGTGGATTCGAAGGGTGCTATTGGGTGTAGACCGTGGATTCGGTCGGACGTCGTGGATTCGACGTTGGACGCCGTGGATTCGGCGTTGGGCGCAGATCGTGGATTCGAGAAGCGTCGCGGAGCGAGCGGAGAAGATCCCCTACGAGCATATGGAAAAGGTTGAGTCGTAAGTGTGTACGGTAAATCACCTTGTACGTGTTTTAATTCTAGTGGATTTCTGCCGTGTTATCGGTCCCGTGGTTTTTTACTCCGGTGATGGAGTTTTCCACGTAAAAATCTTGCGTGTTATTTTTATTTCCGCATTGGGTTTTTATCGCAACAATTTTTGAGTGTTTATACGTTTACACCTATTCACCCCCCTCTAGGTGTTTTTTCCCCTATTTAGATCTACATTACATATAACCCAACATGAGGCCCCTGCTTGAGGTATGACTTTTGTTTCGAGGACGAAACTTTTTCTTGTGGGGGAGGATGTAGTGTACTGGTTTTTCCCATGCAACTTTCCGGTGAATCCACTGTGTAGAACACCTAGTGTTGGTGTGTCTGGCCCATGGTGCATCGAAGGGGTGCCACAGATGGGCCTTGTGAGACTTTGATAGCGGATTTGGCCTTCGGGTGCATTTGCCAAATTTTAGAAAAGGTTTTGGGCCAATCTGAGGTTGGATTTGGATTCAGCGTGGAAAAACGCTTGAAAACGGCTATTTGCTTGTTAAATTTGGAGTCCGGATGAGCAAAAGCGGGCTTCCGGAAGTTTTTGGGGATTTTCGGTGCATGGGGGAGACTCGTGGACCGGCCTTAGCCACGTGGCGGCCTATTATTGGCCGGCTCACGCAGCTCGGTCCACGGGGTGGCGCGGCGGTGCATGGACCGCGGGCGGGAGACGCGTGGCGTGCCCTGATAGGCCGGCGCACGCGGCACGGCTCACCGGTTTTGCGGGGTTGCGGTGGACCGGGCGCATGACACGTGGCGGCTTCGGATTCGTTGGCTCACGTGGGCGCGGTCCACGGTGTGCGCGGGGGGGCGCCTCGGGACAGCGCGCGCACAGTGGCGCCAGGCGGGCGGTCGGCAGCACTCGAGTGCGCCACGTGTCGCCTCGCGGTTGGGCGGCCGTACCTACCCCCGCTGACCGCGAGGGGACACGCGGCGCATAGCGGGCCGCCGGGATTTGCTGTCCCCTGTTTGGGGTGACGTGGCCGCCCCTGGGAGTTTCGGGCGCGTCGGACGGGAGGCGTACAACCGGGTTTCCGGGCGCAGTGCGCCCGAAACCTGCGCCCGAAAACCCGGCCCAACAGCATATGGGCTGGGCCTATAAATAGCTTTCCCTGTTCGTTCTTTTGGCTTTTTGGACCCCATTTTCGCAGAGCATTCTTCAGAGAAGTTTTCCCTCCCTCAGTGCACTACCCATTGGAGAACTTTGAGGATTTTTGGAGGCACTCTTCCCGGGGTTCACCATTTTACGGCGCGGCGCGACGCTTGTTTCCCGGCGATCTTCTTCGTCCCTTCTCAGTGTTTGGACTCCTCCGACTCACCCCGACATCGGATTTCGCCGATTCTTGCGCCGTTGGACTCACGACAGGTAGGACTTCAACTCCTGTGTTTTGAGGTTCCTCGATTTCCGTGCTGATCTTGGAGTTTTCTGAGCACCCATTTGACCCATTTTTCTTCGCGGACTTTTGGACAGCACCGCGGTGTTCTTGCCGTATCTTTTCGCTCAGACGTCGGATTGAGGCGATTCAAAAGGCAATCTTCATCTACTCTTCTCAAGGAGTCTCCTGGATTTTTCTCAGATTTTTCTGGATTTTGCACGAGGGTGAGAATCTCCTTTCTCTGTGGTTCTTTGTTACAGAAATTTGGTACAGTTTGGATTGGGGTGTACCCCTTGCCGGATTTTTATCTCAACGTAGGATACTCCGATTTGGGCGTGCAGGTACTCTTTTCGACGGGCTCGTCGCAAGGATCCCGATAGTATTTTTCTTGGATTTTTCTGGGCATTATTCGCAGGTAAAAATTGGAGAATTCTGGACTGTGGAATTAGGGGACAGATTTTGGAAATTGAGTATGGATAGCTTATGTATTTTCCTTTGGGGTATTTTGTACAGATTGGTGGTGAGTTTTAGACTGATCTTGGACTTCGCTTTTGGGAACTTGGAATAGCGCTCGAGGTGGGTGATGTTGTGAACCTCCTACTTGTGAATGTCACTAGGCCTATTAGAATGCCTTGATCATGTGCTAATAATTGTAAATGTATCGAGCATGCTTGTATGAGATTAAGGTTCCTTTGTTGATATTTGCATTGTTAGCAGGCTACAGATTAGTAAGTGGTGTTTCCATGTTTAGATATGCCATTCAATTTGTTGGTAAGAATACTAAAGCCAAATCATGTCATATGTTAAGGGAAGGTTTGGGCATGAGGTTAGAATGCATGTTGTAAAAAGAGGTACTTGCTAGTAGATTGTGCATCTAAATTGTATCATGTATCATATATCCTGCCACATGTACATCGGGAGTTCCAAACATTTAATGTTGCATATGTTAGAATAATTGAAATGATTTTATCAAATAAAGGACTTTGCATGCTTGAATGGTCATCTAGCTAGGCCACCTTTTTCTGCTACACAAACATATTGGAATTGACTTAGGAGAAACCATGCTTTTATTCGTTCTCCTGTTGTCGAGTCTTAGGGGATTGTGTAGTCAGATGTTCAGAGTTGGGACAGTCGGGGATCGATGTTTGGGTGTTGCGGCGACCGCGGACTGTGGGCGGTTGACCGGATTATTATTATTATTATTACTTTTGCATCAGATTGGAGGTAGGGGATCGAGTTTCCCTGTAGTGGATGGGTTTTCCCACTTTGATCAGAGTCGTGACCCCGTCCTGCTATGTTATGATACTGATAATACTAGTGACAGTGATACTATGCTCGTGTGGGGTCGCTCCCCTCGAGTGCCACTCCGGAGTAGGTTTCAGACCGTGTTGGGTGCCGGTCAGACCGTGTTGGGTTCCGGTCATTTGGACAGGGGAGATACTGAGTTGTGAGGTTGACAGCAGAGCAGGCAGTACCAGTGTTTACTGGTGTTTTGATTTGGGTTGGTCTGTCAGTCTTTGACGTTCTGGTGCATGCTTTCAGCTATTCTTTAGTTAGGCATCTTAGAGGCATGTTAGTGGTAGCTCTTCATCAATAGTGTATTTGTAGCTTACCACCTCTGTTTTCATTTTCGCCTCTTATAGTCCTAGTGGGCATATCTGAGTTTGAGGTCTACCCACTAGGGGAGGCTACTGTTTTTATAGTAGTTCTCACCCCCCACTGCTTTCTCTTTTCTTTTCCCCTTTGTTTTGCAGAGTCCTCTGCGGGAGTTGCGGGACCCTCTTCCCTAGATCGAGGTAAGAGGATCGCTGATTAGATAGCTGATGCCCCGAGTTCGAGTTTTGTAGTTTTGATGTACCCCAAGTACACTCAGACGGTTGTATTTCCTTTTATTTTGGGTCTGGCTGCGGCCAGCTGGTTGTATTTATTTCGTGAGCTGGGAGAGACACTTGTATACTTGTGAGAGCTTATTGTACTTTTATTTCCTGCATTTGTCTGAGTTGTATTAGTTTTAGTTTAGCTCTGTTTTATGCTCCTTTATTATATATTTTATATCTGAGCAGGTTACCAGCGCTTCGTGTACGCGGAAAATTCCGTGTGCACGGCGGATCTGTGGACGGGCCCGGGTTCTGGTTTACACCCGGGGCGTGACAGTAGTTCTCACACCCCTTGGGTGACTCCCCCCACAGGTTCAGGTATGGATGCAGCGGTTGCGACGGTTCAGATGCAGACGGCGAGACATGCGACAGGGGCAAGGGCCCAGCAGCATAGAGACCTAGAGGGCCTAGCAGAGGTATCCCATTTTTGTATTTCTTGAGTGAACCTTGTATGGTGAGGAATTTATGTAAAGTGTAATAAATTTAATTCATAGTTCACTCTTGTATGCTTTCATTACCGCTTAAACTGTTTGTTTATAAAATGAAAGTTTAAATTTGTAGTGATTTTTAGTACTCTGATATTGAGCTTCCGCATATACTTGTTGTATGATCATGGATGTTACCGTTCCTTTCGGATAGTGAAAGGTCATTCCTGATTGGCGGGTCTGTTGGCGTGCCCGAACCGTACAAATTGGCGGACTCGGGGCGTGACAGATTAGAGTGGTATCAGAGCTTAGGAATAGTCCTAGGTGGTTAGCAAACCTTAGGGAGACCCTAGGGATTAGCACGAGAGAGTGTGTGGATTATTGGGCGAAAGTATTTGATTGGTTATTGTTGTTCCCAAAAAGGAAGTTGGGACTGATCGAGGGCGACGAGCTTTCATGGTGATCCGTTCCCATTTCCACTCCGGTATGGGCAATGGTTGTAGTTTTCCCGCCGATCGTTGGTGTTCCGCCTTCACCTGTTGGCACACCAAACATCGTGCCACGAACTGCGCCACATCGTTCTTTAGTTTAGGCCACCAAAAGGTCTGTCTTAGGTCTCTGTACATTTTCGTACCTCCAGGATGCGCAGTGTAGGGGGCGTTATGCGCTTCTGCCAGAATTTCTTTCCTTAGTTCCGGCACTTCAGGTACGCAGACCCGTCCCCGGAACCTCAACACGTCGTCAACGCTGATCACAAAATCCCCACCTGGTTCCGAGGATAACCTGTCCCGCACTTGCTGTAATTGTGGGTCCGTCGCTTGGCCTTCCGCGACCCTCTCTATCAGCGTAGGCTTTATCTCCAAGGACATAAATTTCGCAACCGCTCCTGCTGGCACCACCTCCAGTCTCAGTTGCGAGAATTGTGCAATTAGCCGATCCTGTTATGTAAGGGTGCACAGTGTCGTCTCCCCCGCCTGTCCCTTCCGGCTCAAGGCACCGGCTACCACGTTTGCTTTCCCGGGGTGGTAATGGATGGACAAATCGCAGTCCTTTAGTAGTTCCAGCCACCTCCGTTGCCGCAAGTTCAACTCCTTTTGCGTAAACAAATATTTGAGGCTCTGGTGGTCGGAGTACACCTTACAGTGTGCCCCGTAGAGGTAGTGCCTCCAGAGCTTTAACGCAGACACGACTGCCGCGAGCTGGGTGTCGTGTGTAGGATAGTTTCGCTCATAATCCTTGAGCTGTCTTGACGCGTATGCGATGACTTTCCCTTGTTGCATCAACACACTTCCCAGTCCACTTCGAGACGCGTCACAGTAGATCTCGTAATCCTCACCGGGTTGTGGCAACGTGAGTACCGATGCCCGCGTGTGTCTGTCCTTAAGCTCCTCGAAGCTCTTCTGGCATTGATCCGTCCAGACAAACTTCTCCCCTTTCCGGGTTAGTCGAGTAAGGGGAGTGGCTATCTTTGAAAAGCCTTCCACAACCGTCGATAGTATCCTGCTAGCCCGAGGAAGCTTCGGATTTCTGTCACCGTGGTCGGGCGAGCCCAGTTGGTAAGCCCAAACGGCATCACCGTGAACTCGTAGTGGCCATAACGAGTTCGGAACGCCGTCTTCGGTATATCCTTACTTCGGACTATAACCTGGCGTATTGCGACACCTCACAACCTGCCCCGCTACCCCAACTGTGACACCCCAACTTCCCAGAGGGTCACCCATCCTAGAACTACTCTAGCTCTAGCACGCTTAACTCTCATAACCTCTTGGATATTGCTACCATCCAAAATGCTATAGCCGGGTTGCGAAACAACCTCTGAAGGCGTCGTCACTCTGGTTGTTGTTTGATTAGGTCTTCAACCCAAGGTGAGGGGTAATTGTTCTATACTATGGCCTTATCTATTCCCCGATTGATGATGCACTGGCGTAGCCCCACCCCCCCCCCCCCCTCACAACTACAGTACGTCAACTCCTAAGGCGGAACTTGGGCGGAGAAAAGAAAAACGACAAGGGAGAGTGGGGAGTCGTAAGGTATAACCAAAAGGCAAGAGGGACTAAAAGGGGTCGGACCAGAAAGGACTGCTCCGGTTCGACGGGTGTTCCCAACTAGTAGAAAGTAGTTTAAGTATTACCTGCTATTTCCCATTCTGGGACATTGCGTCATCCATTGGGGCGGTTGGGGGAGTCCGCCCACACCCTTTGGGCCAGCGGTGCACGGCGTGGCCGGGTAGGGAGGTGGCGTCGTAGGGATCTATCGCGCGTAGGTCGTCGGGTTGGTCCCCCTGTGGGTCGGGGACCGCAGTATCTTCTCGTCCTCTCGGCTGCGGCACTGCGGCTGTAGCGGGTAGTTCTTGCGGGCATGAAGCGCGGGTGCGATCCGGCTTGCCGCATTTATTGCAGTAGGAGTACCTCCAAAGGCAGTTCGTCACTCGATGTGCCTTTCCGCAAATAACACAGGGTCCCCGTGACGATTCCTGGCCTCCTGTTGGCACTTGCCCGCCTTTCTGTACTTTATTCGGGCGCCGATTTGCTCTGCTTCCTAGGTTGGGGCTCCCTTGTGGGGTGGGGGTGGCAGCTCTCTTCGTTCCGTCGGGTCGCGGCGCCGGGGGTCTAGTGACAGCCGGTTTTCGGGGGCACGTGTAACGTGTGTGGCCCGGCCTGCCGCATCGGAAGCAGTGTTCGTTCCGCCAAGGGCAGCCCATCATTGGATGCGCGCCACCACAAATGACACACGGCTTCAGAGGTTCAGGTCCCTTTTTCAGCGTTCGTTCAGATTCCTGTCCTGTCTTCGGGCGTTTTGTCGCCCGGCCCTTCTGATAGAGGTCCCCTGCCGAACCGGGGTAGGGGTTTCCCAGGCCCTGCTGCATCCCGGGGTGTCCTTGCCGAGCACGTGCTTTGGCAAGTTCATGCTCTGCCCGCATGGCCACGTCGACCGCCTCTTGATAGGTGGGAAAACCTGCCGGTGGCATTCTACGAAGGGCGTCGTCCCTGGCGCTGCGCTGAAAACGGTCGACACTCTCAAGCTCTTGTGTCAGTATGCACAAGCGTTCAGTGAGGGTCAGCAGCTGCCCGGCCACCTCGCGCAGCTGGTTGCGTAGTAAGCGGTTCGCCTCGGCTGCAGTGTCCATTCCTGTTGACCGTTGCTCACTAAGCCGGACAGTTATCTGTACACGCAAAGAAATCACATCAATCCTATTGCGTCTAGGAAATCCCAGCACCTTGACCTTCTATCCCTGGGACTCGATTCCCTTAATTCCCCGCGCTCACGCTCGTACGTGACACACCTATACTTTGGTTATCAACTTTGTTAGTCACTTGTGTCATTTCATTCTGTGGATGTTAGTCATGATCCCTTTGGTTAAAGTCGTTTTCTCTGATACCATAAAATCTGTCACGCCTCGGAGGTTCTAAAGGAGCGAAAAATGTACCCATTTTTTTTTTCTTAAATATTTACATGAACCTTGCCTCCGGCGCGTATCAGACCCGCCGCATATACAAATTCACTCCCCAAACGGGCGGAGTCTCCTTTGTATATGCACGACGTCACCAACAAGTCTAATACTTTAACCATTCCAATCATGACATGCAACGAGGAGAGGATAAGTACGTCAAACACCACCGCTATCTTATACAGTCTATAGCATAAACCCAGGGGTTTTGAAAATCGGTGCCCACACGACACCCAGTTTTCTAAATCGTTTTCGCAAACTCTTTGTGCGGCCGTTAGCTTGAAAGGATAAATCCATGGGTTTTAAAATCGGTGCCCACACGGCACTTGTTTTAAAAACACCTTTGAAACCGGTTTGTATTTGAAAACAAGCCACAATTACACATCCTATCATTCACCAGTTAGTTACAAGAAAGTCATCATCCCAACATCCATCAGAATCCACAGTATATGAATCACAGTTGAACTAACCATAGTAATGCCATAACCAAAGGTAAATAAAATAAAGTATCGTCTTACTAGCCCTCTTGGCTAGTGTCCTCTAACTGATGCCTCACAGTCGTCCCGAAATCCACCCCTACTCGAACCTATCACAGTGTGGGTTGTCAATGACTGATAAAGTAGAGAACATGCAAGTAAACGCAATAAATAGAAAGAACACACCGTGTCACTGGAGCATTTACTTTTCCCCTCCCCCTCATGTATCGCTAAATCCCTGTTGAAAGTCCCGCTGGGCACCTACCCCAGCTTTCAGAATATTTTGGGCACCAACCCCAATACCGTACTCATCTTCTTGGTGCCTCCAACCCCTCCACTGCCCAAGTAGCAGTCGCCTCACCTTGAGGGGTCCCCACTAACCTCCCCTTGTGGGGTACACGGGTAAACGACTTACCATCTTTCCGGAAAAATACACCCTCTGCAATGGCCAAACTGCCGGTGTGCATGTAAGCAATATGAGTATTTTTATTGCCTTGCGACCTCAGCCGCTATAACCAGAAAAGTATAACGCACCTGCGGCCGCAGCCGCTTGATTGACATAGTAAAAGGGATTCACATGCTAGGGGGTTAGTCAAACTATAACCATATCTACTTTATCAAAACGAGTATTCGGAAACGACACCACACCGGTAATAACCAACACCTACCCACCTTGATTATGCGAAACGTGTACTCCGGAGATCGAACCTCGCTCTTTGTTGACGCCCGGACCTAGAAGTAGTCCCCAAAAGAGCCGTGGTCAGAACAGAAATATAATAGCGGATAAACCGAGCCCAACAACTCAAAACACTAAGGACAACTTGACCCGGCGGTGGCGCCCGTGCGCGTCGAGCGACGCGGCCGCCCCCGCGGTGTCGCGGGTCGTACGGCCGCGCGGGCACCAGCCCCGCGCGGCGTTTGCCGTGACCGCGCGGGCCCTAGCTCCGCGCGGTGCAAGCCGCGGCCGCACGGGCACCAACCCCGCGCGGCACCTTCCGCGATCGTGCGGACCTCGGCCTCGCACGGCGCAAACCGCGGCCGCGCGCGCACCGGCCCCGCGCGGCACTTGCCACGGCCGCACGGGCACAGACCCCGCGTGGCATTAGCTGCGGCCGCGCGGGCTTGCGCCCCGCACGGCACGCGCTGTCGCCGCCGCCGCGCAGCACCTGCCCGCGCGGCATGCAGCCGCGGTCGCGCGGGCATAAGCCTTGCGCGGCGCGCGCTGCCGCCAACGCCGCGCGGCACCTGCCCGCGCGGCATGCAGCCGCGGCCGCGCGGGCATAAGCCTAGCGCGGCGCGCGCTGCCGCCACCGCGCGCGCGCCCGCCCGTGCGGCATGCAGCCACGGCCGCGCGGGCATGAGCCCCGCGCGGCGCATGCTGCTGCCGCCGCGCGGGCGCCTGCCCGCGCGGCTGCGCGGGCCTGAGCCCCGCGCGGCGCGTACTGCCGCCGCCGCGCGGGCGCCCGCCCGCGCGGCATGCAGCCGCGGCCGCACGGGCATGAGCCCCGCGTGGCGCGTGCTGCCGTCGCCGCGCGGGCGCCCTCCCGCGCGGCACGTGCCGCGGCCGCGCGGGCATGTGCCCCGCGCGGCGCTTACCCTATCCTCGGCCTCGCGGGACCTTGGTCCCACGCGGCACTTGTTGCCACCGTGCGGGCACCGTCCCCGCGCGGCGCGCATCCCGGTCGCGGCGGTGATGCCCTAGGGCTCCGCGGCGACGACGGCTAGGGTAGCGAGGACTCCTCCTAAGACTCCGTGAAAGAGAACGAAACCCCAAAAACCGAGCGAAATACACAATTATAAATCTATGTTACCTCTAATCGCCGGAGACGGTAATCCAATCACGCTCCCGGCTTCGTCACGCTCGTCGGGAGGGTCTAGGTCCTTTCGTCTTCTCCTTTCCCACCGTTTCTTTACGTTTAGGGTTTCGCCTTCTCTTTTCTTTTCTCTCTTTTCTCTCCGGTTAGGGTTTTCTTTTTTTTCTATCCGGAAAGAAATAATTTGTACGTACATTTAACCCACATCCGGATTGTCACGCCCCCGGGGGTTTTTGAGTCTATCAAAGCGGAAATTCGTGTGTATCCTTTTTTTTTTTCTGAACACGGTACATTAAACCTCATCCCCGGTGCGTGCCAGACCGCCACATACACAAAATTCTCCCTGTCCGCGGACAAAGTCTCCTTTGTATATGCACGGCGTCTCATTTACAACAACATACAACAATCATCAACCATCAACCATACAATAGACATTCAACATCAAGCGGAATATTAAAGCGGCATCAATGTTTAGAAAGGATAAAGCCAGCAATTGCAAAACCCGTGCCCACACGGCACTTCGTTTTGAGAAAACCCTTTTCGAAATCATTTGGTTTATCATGAAAACATGCCGCATAAGAAACATCATCAGAAGAACCAAACTATAAAAGTACAACTCATCCACAATGCCAAGTAAAACATGTCCACGAATATTTCTACTCACAAGCAAATTAACTAACATGCGTAAAAGAGATGAGATAATGATAATAACCAAGCGTTCTGACTACGGTCCTCGCGACGCAGTCTCAACAATCTCCCGGGTAACGCCCCTCGTAGCGCCTGTCACGGAGTGGGTAATGTCAGTGACAAACAAAGTAGATGTCTAACAACAATAAGGAATAAGGAGCAAACCGGAAACACCGTAACCATTTCGCTAAAAACCCTGCACATATTAAGCTGGGCCCCGACCCCAGATTTATCAATTTAATTGGGCACCAACCCCAGAATATTTATCGGAGAGACCAAAGTCTCCCCTCGTGCGCAAGCACTCCTTTGATGCATTTAACCCCTTCCACGGTGCTGGTGTGCTATTCCCAGCGGGTGCGAAGGGGTCCTCACGGCTCCCACCCCTTTGTGAGGAACACGGGTCATACAAGACCACTCTTCCGAAAAAGTACACCCATGCGGAGGCCAATCCGCCTGTGTACGTGCAGCATCCCAAAACGGTTTTTGCCGAGATCGGCGTGTCATGAACATTGCGACCGCAGCCGCTTCAATTGTTAGATAATAACACAATTATGCGAAAGGTTAAACTGTCCATCTACTTTGTTAGATAAATTGAGAGCACTTTAATGACGATAGATGCACTTACTGCACTGGTTGTATTTACAGCAACCGTACCCACCTATTTGGAGAGAGATCGGAACACTCGAATCTTTCGCGCACCCCCGCTGCGCTTCTGGACCTAAAGAAAGTCCGCAAGGATAACTATAGTTAAAAGCGTGTACTTACATCCGAAAACATAAGACCCAATTTACTCCTTTGTTTTTGACAGAAAAGTCCAACATTGTCCGGTTGACGAAACGGAATTCCCGAGCCGCCGTCGCCGTCTGCCGGAGCCCCGCGCGGTTCAGAACCGCGCGGCGTATCTCCGCGGACGATGCCCTCGCGGCGCGGTGCCCCGCGCGGGTTGCCCGTGCGACGGCCGCACGGTGCCCGCGCGGGTGCGGCCCGGCACGGCGCCCGCGCTGTTGCGGGTCCGTGCGGGTGCCGCCCGCACGGCAGCCGCGCGGCGCCCGCGCGGTGCCCGCATGGATGCGGGCCCGCGCCGGGGCCGCCCGTGCGGCAGCTGCGCGGCGCCCGCACGGTGCCCGCATGGATACGGGCCCGCGCGGGGGGCCGCCCGTGCGGCAGCCGCGCGGCGCCCGCGCGGTTCCCGCATGGGTGCGTGCCCGCGCGGGTGCCTCCCACGCGGCGGCCGCGCGGCGCCCGCGCGGTGCCCGCATGGATGCGGGCCCGCGCGGGGGCCGCCCGCGCGGCAGCCGTGCGGCGCCCGCGCGGTGCCCGCATGGATGCGGGCCTGCGCGGGGGCCGCCCGCGCGGCAGCCTCACGGCGCCCGCGCGGTGCCCGCAAGATTGCTGGCCCGCGCGGGTGCCTCCCGTGCGGCAGCCGCGCGGCGTCCGCGCGGTACCAGCATGGTTGCGGGTCCGCGCGGTGGCCGCGCGGCGCCCGTGCGGTGCTGTCCGTGACCCTCCTCCGCGCGATGCCCTAGCGGCATCGCGCGCCTCCGCCGTCCGTTCCGCGCCTTTTCAAGGAGACGACGTCGGCGACGGTGACGGATACGACGGAGAAAGCAAGAAACCAAGAACTCAACGAAAAAGACAACGAACAAAATCCCAAATAATTTAAATAAATTATTTTACTAACCGAAGATCGACGGAAAGGTTGTCCGGTCGTGTTCTTGTCTTCGGTTCGGCGTCCGGGAAGATCGGGCTCCTTCTCTTTCTCCTTTCCCTTTCTTCCGGCTAGGGTTTCGTCTTTTCCTTTTTTCCCTTCTCTCCGATTAGGGTTTTTATTTTCTTTTCTTTTCCTTTCTGATATTCGGGATCCCTTATATAGTCGTACTTTACCTTTAATTAATTCCTCTTTAATTCGTACGTAAGAGAATTAATTAATTTTCCGTCTGGGACAATTAATTAACTAATTAATTATCCCCCACGAGATAAACCACCTTATCTCTAATGGGTGCAAGATATTTAGCACGGATTCCGATGCACGACTAATTACCGTATCACTTTGAATCCCGTTCAGGGGGTTCCCGATATCGGATTTCAGATCCGATCGCGCCGTGGGCTTTCTTTTTCCGCGCACAATCGCGAAAAAATACTAGCGTCCCACAATGGCCAACTTCAAGAATTGAATAATTCTATTTCACTTAAAGGCTTAAATGACTACACGTAAGTCAAAAATACCCCGAAAGACCGGATCATTACACCACTCACACTTTATAAAAAGTTTCGTCCCGAAATTTAAATACAAACCCCATTAATTAATTCGGGAAAACATTCCCTCATCTTCGATTCCAGTTCCCACGTCGCCTCGCGCTCTTCGTGGTTGCTCCACTGGACCTTCACATAGGGGATAGTTCGATTGCGCAACTTCTTGTCCTCTCTTGCCAAAATCCGCACCGGCGTCTCCTCGACGCTTAAATCCTCTCGCAACTCGATGGTGGAGGCATCCAAGGCATGAGAGGGGTCAGCTAAGTATTTCCGGAGCATTGAGACATGGAATACGTTATGGACTCGTTCGAGATTCGGCGGCAGGGCTAATCGGTACGCCACCGGTCCTACGCGTTCTAGGATCTCGAACGGTCCTACGTACCTCGGGCTTAACTTTCCCTTTATGCCGAAGCGTCGGTTCCCTTTGGAGGGCGAAACTCGGAGTAACGCGTGCTCACCCACCATGAACTCTAAGTCCCGACGTCTGTTGTCCGCGTAGCTTTTCTGTCTGCTCTGGGCGGTTAGTAGCCTCTGTCTAATCAATCGTACTTTTGCTTCGGTCTCCTCCACCAAATCTGGGCCCAGAAACTTACGCTCACCCAGGTCGTCCCAGCATATTGGAGACCGACAGCGGCGCCCGTACAGGGCCTCGTATGGTGCCATCTGAATGCTGGCCTGGTAGCTATTATTGTAGGCAAATTCCACTAGGGGCAAGCACCGTGCCCATCCTTCGCCCAGGTCTAAAACGCATGCCCGAAGCATGTCCTCCACAATTTGTATCACCCGCTCTGATTGTCCATTGGTCTGCGGGTAAAAAGCCGTACTGAAGTGCAACTTGGTTCCCATTGCTCGCTGCAGGCTCTGCCAAAAGTTTGACACAAATCGCGTGTCCCTGTCCGACGTGATGGACGTCGGCACCCCATGCAGCCTTACTATCTCGTTGATGCAGGTTTGCGCCAGTCGTTCCCGCGCCCACGTCGTGTGTATGGGCAGAAAGTGGGCCGATTTCGTCAGACGGTCCACGATTACCCATATTGTATCGTGTCCCTGTGACGATCTCGGGAACCCGGTCACAAAATCCATGGTAATCATGTCCCACTTCCACACGGGCACCGGTAAGGGTTGCAATTTTCCTGCTGGACGCTGGTGCTCAGCCTTCACTCGTTGGCACACCAGGCAGTGTGCCACAAATCGAGTCACGTCTCCCTTCATTTTGGGCCACCAGAAGGTCTGTTTGACGTCCTTGTACATCTTCGTTCCCCCGGGATGCGCTGTATATGGAGCTGTATGCGCCTCCTGCAGGATTTCCTCTTTGAGTTCTGGTAGATCCGGCACGCAGATTCGTCCCCGAAATCGTATGGTGCCGTCGGAGTTTACTGTGAAATCACCTCCTGGGTCGGCAGTTACTCTACCTCGCACCAGCTGGAGTTGGTCATCAGTCGACTGCCCTTCGAGAATTCTGTCAAGCAGGGTAGGTCTGACCACCAGTGTCAGAAGTCGTTAGACTGTTCCCGCTGGTACTACTTCTAGTCTTAATCGCAAAAATTCCGCAATCAGACCATCTTGCTGGGTGATGGCACTTACCCCTGCCTTCTCGGCCTGTCCCTTACGGCTCAGGGCGTCGGCCACCACGTTTGCCTTTCCCGGGTGGTAGTGGATCGTTAAATCGTAATCTTTTAATAGCTCGAGCCACCGTCTTTGTCGCAAATTTAACTCCTTTTG
This sequence comes from Tillandsia leiboldiana, assembly GCA_029204045.2. NCBI lineage: Eukaryota > Viridiplantae > Streptophyta > Magnoliopsida > Poales > Bromeliaceae > Tillandsia > Tillandsia leiboldiana. Next base: position 32,346,912 of record CM055068.1, on the reverse strand, counting down.
GGTGAAAAGGTACTTAAGACTTTTATGATCTGAGTACACATTGCAGTGTGCCCCATACAGGTAGTGTCTCCAAAGCTTGAGGACGAACACAACTGCTGCGAGTTCCAAATCGTGCACGGGGTAGTTTCGCTCGTATTCTTTGAGCTGCCTTGACGCATAGGCTATAACCTTTCCCCGTTGCATGAGCACTCCACCCAGTCCATTTCGCGATGCATCGCAATACACTTCATAATCCTCCCCTGGTTCCGGTAGGGCGAGAATCGGAGCTCGCGTCAATCTATCCTTGAGCTCCTCGAAGCTCCTCTGGCATTTGTCCGTCCAGATGAACTTTTCCCCCTTTTTAGTCAAACGGTTTAAGGGGGTGGCTATCTTGGAGAAACCCTCCACGAAGCGCCGGTAGTACCGGCTAATCCTAGAAAGCTTCGAACCTCTGTTACCGTCGTCGGTTGGGACCAGTCCGTCACCGAATCTATCTTCTTCGGAAAAACTACGACTCCAGCCGCTGAGATTACGTGCCCCAAGAAGCCAACCTCCCGGAGCCAAAACTCACACTTTTTGAGTTTGGCGTAGAGTTTCTGTTCCCGTAGGGTCTGGAGGACTGTGCGCAGATGTTCTTCATGTTCCTCGTCTGTACGGGAGTAGATGAGGATATCGTCGATGAAGACCACCACGAATAAATCCAGGTAGAGTTTGAATACCCTGTTCATCATGTCCATGAACACTGCCGGGGCATTCGTGAGCCCGAACGGCATTACTGTAAATTCGTAATGACCGTAGCGAGTCCGAAAAGCCGTTTTGGGGATGTCCTCCCCCTTGACCTGGACCTGATGATAGCCCGACTGCAGGTCAATCTTTGAAAACACCGTCGCCCCCTGTAGTTGGTCGAAGAGGTCATCGATCCTTGGCAGGGGGTACTTGTTCTTAACGGTGACCTTATTTATCTCCCGGTAGTCGATGCACAACCGGAGACTTCCATCCTTCTTTCTCACAAACAGGACGGGCGCGCCCCAGGGTGACGCGCTAGGTCTGATGAAGCCTTTATCCAAGAGGTCCTCCAACTGTGCCTTGAGTTCCTTCAACTCTGCGAAGGCCATCCTGTACGGTGCCTTGGTGATGGGTTTGGTGCCGGGAAGTAGTTCAATGGGAAAGTCGACTTCTCGTTCCGGCGGCGCTCCAGGGAGCTCTGCCGGAAATACGTCCGGAAATTCCCTTACCACGGGACCGCTGATCCTTATCTGGGGAGCGGCCCTGAACTACCTATCGGCCCATTGGGTCCTCGGCTGCAAGGCATAGGGTGGAGCCTATTTGTTCCTTGCATGGCCCTTAACGGGCCCCGAGTGCACAAGGTTCACCTATGCTTCGAAGCCCGCCCGCGCACATCGGCCGGGGGAGGCTTCGCCTAATACTTAAGGATTCTAAAGAGAGGGAGCGAGAGAGAGAGAGAGCGTCTAATAGGGGTAGCAGGCTAAGGTGTGACCGGTGCTCCTAATCTAATAAGGAAAAAGTGGAACCAAAAGTTTACCTGCCGTCACTAGGTCTGGGACGTGGCGTCCTCCACCGTAGTATCTCGGGAAGCCCGTCCACAGCCCCTGGGCCAGCGTCGTACTGCGTGCTGGGGAAGGGACTTGTCGTCTGAGGAGTCTGCAGATTGCTGGTCGTCAGGCGAATCCTTTGGCTGAACGGGGGCCGCGGCATTCTCTGGTCCTTCCTGCTGTGGTGGCGCGGCGGCGGCGGAAGTGGGCTTCTGAGGGCAGAAGGCACGGGAGTGGTCCGGTAAGCCGCACTGATTGCAGTAGTGGTACCCCCACGTACATTCTGCCACCGGGTGAGCTCCCTTGCAGATTACGCACGGTCCCTGAAGTGGTTTCGCGTCCCTTGCTGGTGTCGGTTCGTCCTCCCGCGCTTTCTCCGGTCGTCTTCCTCCTTGGCCCTCCGGGGCGGGGCCCCCCCGTGGAACGGGTGCAGCAGTCTTCCCCGTCCTCTCCGGTCGCGGTGCCGGAGGCCTGGTGGTGCCCGGTTTCCGTGGGCACTCGAAGCGTGCGTGTCCTGGCTTGCCACACCGGTAGCAGTGGTCGTGACTCCATGGACAGTCAGTCACCTGATGCGCCCCGCTGCATATGGGACACGGTTTCCCCTGCGGTTTGGATCCTCCTCTCCTTACCTTTCCAAAGGTTCCCTCTGTCCTCGGACGTTTGGGTGCCGGGCCCTGCTGGAAGGGGTTCTCTGCCGGTCTGGGATAGGGATAACACTGCCGAGCGCGTGTCTCGGCCAGTTCTTGCTCTGCCCGCTGGGCCAATATAACCGCTTCATTAAAAGTAGGGAATCCTGTCGGCGGCATTCCCCGATAGGCGCCGTTCCTGGCGTCTTGCCGGATGCGGTCGACACCCTCAAAATCCTGAGTCAGTATGCCTAGGCGCTCTGTGAGAGTTAGCATTTGCCCCGCTATGTCGCGTAGCTGGTTGCGGAGTATGCGGTTGGCTGCAGCTATGGAATCCATCCTGTCCATTGAGAATGGTTAGCACTCGGTGGCCGGATCCTGGCCGTTGTCCGCTGTCATACAAAGAAACCACGTTAACCCTAAGGTTATAACCCTAATACCCTGTCTTACGATTACACCTACATTACGTTCCCCTATTCCCCGTACTCTGACGTACTACGCACTTATACCTTGGTTATCTCATGTCTAATTTGCTTGTGGTACCCTACACTGTGGATGTGGATCACGTCTACTACGGTTATGGATGTTTCTCTCTGATACCATTTAATCTGTCACGCCCCCGGGGGTTTTGAGTCTATCAAAGCGGAAATTCGTGTGTATCCTCTTTTTTTTTCTGAACACGGTACATTAAACCTCATCCCCGGTGCGTGCCAGACCGCCACATACACAAAATTCTCCATGTCCGCGGACAGAGTCTCCTTTGTATATGCACGGCGTCTCATTTACAACAGCATACAACAATCATCAACCATCAACCATACAATAGACATTCAACATCAAGCAGAATATTAAAGCGGCATCAATGTTTAGAAAGGATAAAGCCAGCAATTGCAAAACCCGTGCCCACACGGCACTTCGTTTTGAGAAAACCCTTTTCGAAATCATTTGGTTTATCATGAAAACATGCCGCATAAGAAACATCATCAGAAGAACCAAACTATAAAAGTACAACTCATCCACCGTGCCAAGTAAAACATGTCCACGAATATTTCTACTCACAAGCAAATTAACTAACATGCGTAAAAGAGATGAGATAATGATAATAACCAAGCGTTCTGACTACGGTCCTCGCGACGCAGTCTCAACAATCTCCCGGGTAACGCCCCTCGTAGCGCCTGTCACGGAGTGGGTAATTTCAGTGACAAACAAAGTAGATGTCTAACAACAATAAGGAATAAGGAGCAAACCGGAAACACCGTAACCATTTCGCTAAAAACCCTGCACATATTAAGCTGGGCCCCGACCCCAGATTTATCAATTTAATTGGGCACCAACCCCAGAATATTTATCGGAGAGACCAAAGTCTCCCCTCGTGCGCAAGCACTCCTTTGATGCATTTAACCCCTTCCACGGTGCTGGTGTGCTATTCCCAGCGGGCGCGAAGGGGTCCTCACGGCTCCCACCCCTTTGTGAGGAACACGGGTCATACAAGACCACTCTTCCGGAAAAGTACACCCATGCGGAGGCCAATCCGCCTGTGTACGTGCAGCATCCCAAAACGGTTTTTGCCGAGATCGGCGTGTCATGAACATTGCGACCGCAGCCGCTTCAATTGCTAGATAATAACACAATTATGCGAAAGGTTAAACTGTCCATCTACTTTGTTAGATAAATTGAGAGCACTTTAATGACGATAGATGCACTTACTGCACTGGTTGTATTTACAGCAACCGTACCCACCTATTTGGAGAGAGATCGGAACACTCGAATCTTTCGCGCACCCCCGCTGCGTGTCTGGACCTAAAGAAAGTCCGCAAGGATAACTATAGTTAAAAGCGTGTACTTACATCCGAAAACATAAGACCCAATTTACTCCTTTGTTTTTGACGGAAAAGTCCAACATTGTCCGGTTGACGAAACAGAATTCCCGAGCCGCCGTCGCCGTCTGCCGGAGCCCCGCGCGGTTCAGAACCGCGCGGCGTATCTCTGCGGACGATGCCCTCGCGGCGCGGTGCCCCGCGCAGGTTGCCCGTGCGACGGCCGCACGGTGCCCGCGCGGGTGCGGCCCGGCACGGCGCCCGCGCGGTTGCGGGTCCGTGCGGGTGCCGCCCGCGCGGCAGCCGCGCGGTGCCCGCATGGATGCGGGCCCGCGCGGGGGCCGCCCGTGCGGCAGCCGCGCGGCGCCCGCGCGGTGCCCACATGGATGCGGGCCCGCGCGGGGGGCCGCCCGTGCGGCAGCCGCGCGGCGCCCGCGCGGTGCCCGAACGGGTGCGGGCCCGCGCGGCAGCCGCGCGGCGCCCGCGCGGGTGCCTCCCGTGCGGCAGCCGCGCGGCGTCCGCGCGGTACCCGCATGGTTGCGGGTCCGCGCGGTGGCCGCGCGGCGCCCGTGCGGTGCCGTCCGTGACCCTCCTCCGCGCGATGCCCTAGCGGCATCGCGCGCCTCCGCCGTCCATTCCGCGCCTTTTCAAGGAGACGACGTCGGCGACGGTGACGGATACGACGGAGAAAGCAAGAAACCAAGAACTCAACGAAAAAGACAACGAACAAAATCCCAAATAATTTAAATAAATTATTTTACTAACCGAAGATCGACGGAAAGGTTGTCCGGTCGTGTTCTTGTCTTCGGTTCGGCGTCCGGGAAGATCGGGCTCCTTCTCTTTCTCCTTTCCCTTTCTTCCGGCTAGGGTTTCGTCTTTTCCTTTTTTCCCTTCTCTCCGATTAGGGTTTTTATTTTCTTTTCTTTTCCTTTCCGATATTCGGGATCCCTTATATAGTCGTACTTTACCTTTAATTAATTCCTCTTTAATTCGTACGTAAGAGAATTAATTAATTTTCCGTCTGGGATAATTAATTAACTAATTAATTATCCCCCACGAGATAAACCACCTTATCTCTAACGGGTGCAAGATATTTAGCACGGATTCCGATGCACGACTAATTACCGTATCACTTGGAATCCCGTTCAGGGGGTTCCCGATATCGGATTTCAGATCCGATCGCGTCGTCGGCTTTCTTTTTCCGCGCACAATCGCGGAAAAATACTAGCGTCCCACAATGGCCAACTTCAAGAATTGAATAATTCTATTTCACTTAAAGGCTTAAATGACTACACGTAAGTCAAAAATACCCCGAAAGACCGGATCACTACACGGATATTTAATAATTAATTAATAATCATTAAGTCATAAGAGATAATTCCTTAATTAATTAATTCCTCAATTAATTAATTCCCCAGATAAAATCCTTCGGGATAATTCTTTAAAGATAATTCTTTAAAGACAAATTCCCGCGTTTTCCTCGGAAAGCGTGCCGAATCACTTACGCGGATTCCGATGCACTACCGGCCATTGCGATCACTTTCTACCCCTTTCCGGGAGTTCTGTAAATCGAAATCCGGATCCGATCGCGCTGCCGTCCTCCGCTTTCCGAGCTCTATCGCAGAAAAATACCCGCACCTCCGAATTATCGACTTTATTAAACCCGTTACATTAGTTACATAAAACGAAAACTTTATTAGCAGGAGGTATAAAGTGTTACAAAATCTATGATATTACATGGAGCGACCACTACAAATTCTTGCTTGTGAGGCTAAAGAATTTTGCAGTCAGGTCATACCTTTGGTAAAGGACCAGTGGAGTCATTTTGATGATAGATGGCCACTGGAGATTCTGAGAATGAGTTGAGGATCTCCTATCCCCATCTGATCGGGACACCCTTCCGAGTTATGGATTTATTTCGAGTTTCGAGGACGAAACTCTTTTAAGGAGGGGAGAGTGTAGAGTACCGGAGCTTCGTATAGCGCACTGACTTCGCAAGATAGCGTGGTGCAGGGAAATCGCATGGGGCGTGTTGCATTTGTTGTTACAGATGAGTTCGGGATGTTCCGGATCGACGCGGAAGCCTTTAGATGGAAAAGTGAGTTGGCGGCGTCGGTATTGGAAGCTTCAGATTGCGGATCAGCCTGGGAAGTTTGGTGTTCCGGAACTGGGTATTGTGTTTCGGAACTGAGGGCTGGGTTCCGGAGCTGGGTGTTTAGTACCGGAACCCAATGAGGATTTTAGCTTGAGTACCGGAACGTGAGTGTGGGTACCGGTACTCAATGGTGGATTTATCTGAATTAGCTCTCGGGTTAGGATTTTTGAGCCTGGGTACCGGTACGGGAGCCCGAGTACCGGTACTCAGCCTCAATATATTTGTGAAAGCAAGGGTAAAATAGTATTTTCACATCCCATCACCCCTATTGACTGCGTAGACCCCTCTCTTCTCTATATATGGACTCCTCCTCTCTTCTCAGCTGGAAGCCAGAAGAAAAAAAAAGAAGAAAGAAAGAAAGAAAGGAACGAGAGGAAAAGAAATAGAGAGGAAGTGAGAGAGCAGTGAGAGAGGGAGTCAGCTGTAGGTTATTCGTGGATCATTCTTCGCGCCGAAGTGTCGGACGCTGAATGTGAGCGCATCAGAGAGCGCGACCTGTTGAGGAGAGAGCTCGAGTGGAGCTTGCGCACGTGCGGACAGCCAGTAGAGGTGAGTACTGTGTTTTTTCCGAGTTTTCGGATTTTTGGATTTTCCGTGGAGTTTTGAGTTTGGGAAAATGGGTTTTTATCCATCTTTTCCTTTCGCTGTGATGAGGGGTACAGCACAGGGCTGCCCGTGCCGCGAGGAGCGCGCGTGAAGGCCCTTCGCACAGTGCGGAGCCGCGGCGGGGCCGCGGACTGGGTGCGCAGGAGGATTTCGGAGCGACATCGGTTTTGACCGAGATCAGGTGGAGACCTTGCTTGAGGCCATTGGAGTGCGCTGTGAGCTTCGGGGATTTTTTCTGGGCATGTGGCAGAGGTGCTCGCGCGAGGGGTTGAGGTGCTGTTTCCGGCAGTTTTTGACAGCGTGCAAGTTCGGCGTTTCACCGACTTCAGCGTTGCCTACAGAAAGCGATCCAGGTGGGTTGGAAATTCTTCAAAATGTATGGAATGCCTTCTAATGCTATTGTATGCATGTTTAGCATGTCTAGCATACCTGTTTATTATAGCTGGTAAATCTAATAGTTGCCTAGAGAATTGTAGAAAGACAATCATGAGCCCCAGACATTTTTAGCATGACCTAGAGATGATTTGACACTAGACTGCATGGTTAGTTGGTATTAGAATTGCATCTGAACCGTTTTAAAAATCACCGAGCTGGTTTTAAGGAAAACTAATTTTATAAATGGTTTTTAATTATTGCGAACGCCCAGAGGGGGCGGGATAGGTTCAGGATGCAAGTATCCTCGTGCCTGGAGGCCGAGAGGATTTTTAGAGCTCTGTGAGATGGGTTCTAGTGTCATGAGAGTTTGATCATTGTTCCACCTCGGGGGCGGAAGCTACGGGCGGCTGTGCCTGCAGCCTGTTCTTGTATGATCAGGATTGTAGGTGGCAGTCTTTCGGAATTTCCGGGCCTCCCGTGCGAGAGATTGAGGATTGATTCCCTTGTTGGGTTGATTGGTTTACTCTAGATCATGAGTTGTGCATTAGCAAATCGAGTCATGGAGAGTTTTCTGACTTAGCCATTGGGTTATGCATTATCAGATTTAGTCGGGGAAGGTTCCCGACGTAGCTATTGGTTATTGGGCTTTATCAGATCGGGTCGTTGAGGGTTCTTCGACTGATTATTTATTGAGTTGGCATTTCCATATTGAGTCGTGGAGAGTTTTCCGACTTAGCTATGAGAGTTTGGGCATTTCCAGATTGAGTCGTGGAGTGTTTTCCGACCGAGTTATGATCATTTGGCATTCGAGTTTTCGATCTTTTTGATCGTGGATTTTAGCCTGCATATGCCGCTTATTGAGCCAGATGAGACACGCTTGTTACTCGGTGGGGTCGCTCCCCTCGAGTTGCCGCTCCGGATGCGATGACGATGATGATGATGATGATGCGCCTGATGAGGCTACTTTGCGTGATATTACGATAGTCCGTTCGGGCACCCTACGTTGGAGTAGTAGGGGCGATCGGACACCCTACATTGGAGTAGTAGGGAGGCGCAGGCTTGACTGAACCAGTTTTGGCAGTCATTGAGATTTGAGTTAATGTGACCTCTTCGTGAGCGAGTGGAGGCATAGCATGTTCTTAAATGAGTTTTTCCTTTGAGCATGGTACTTGAGACATATTAGCAGTGGCGAGAGTATGCATAGCATGTTCATAGTAGAGTTTTTTTTGAGCATGATGATTGAGACTTATTAGCTGTAGTTCTTTTCCAGCTGTCCTATTATCTATCTGCATACCTATCTATTTGCCTCCAGTAGACTTAGTGGGCATACCGTGGATATTGGTGACGGTACCCACTGGGAACTACCTTCTACAGTAGTTCTCACACCCGCTGCGGTGACAGGTTTCTAGAGATTGCTGTTCCGGCTTGGTTCGCGCGGAGACAGCTGTTCGAGGTGAGGACGTGGCCGAGTAGCTCCTTACCATTTTATTTGAGGGTCAGAGGTAGATGTACCCTATATTTTTATGATTACACTTTTGTACTGGACAGTCTGAGAGTTAGTGAGGATTGTATTTTATTTTTCATAGTTGGAGAGACTATGTATTGAGATTTTATATTTATTCAGATGTTCAGTTGTGGCTCTGTAGCTACTAGTTTTATTTCAGCTCTGATACATGTTTAGCTATAGATCTGACTTGCAGGATAGCTGCTTCGTCTGTGCGGGGGTTTTCGTACAGATGGCAGATCTGTTGGCAAGCCTGGGTCGTAGCTTCGACCGCGGAGCGTGACATTCCGATGCTCATAGTTCAAGATAGAAAACCGACAAGCCTCCGCTGTCCAAAATCACACAGCAGAAAAAGGGGTCACAAAACACCTCGGGAATCATGCCAAAAACCTAAGATGAGGCGAAGCGATCAACACGGAAAACAAAGTCATACCTCTCGTGAACGCGCTGCCATAAAAATCGGCTCAAAATACCATCAGGGTGATCCAGGGTGCCTTACGCACCGAAAAGCGACGATAGGAGCAAAAATCGAAGAAGCGTCGAAGTGCGCCGCGTCGCAGAAAACGTCGATGCCGCGGCCTCCAAAAATTTTGGGAATCCATCAAAGGGTGGAGGAGAGAGAGAGGAAGAACTTCTCTGAAGAAACCCCCGAGAGAAAAGGCCCCCATCAGCCCAAAAATGAAGATCTTCTGGGCCTATTTATAGGCCCAGCAAAACAATTCAAGAAATGACCATTGGGGCCCCACATTCGGGCGCCCGGAATGATTCGGGCGCAAACAATGCGCCCGAATCCGCCCAAAATCCGACCATTGATCAACGCCCGGATTCACCTCAAGCTGCCACGTGGCCCCGAACAGGCAACAACCAAGACCGCCAACCGCCATGCGCCGCGTGGCCCGCGCGGAGGCTGACGCGTGGCGCGCCCATGCGCGGGAACAGCGCCTCAACGCGTCGGCCGCCGCGCCCACGTGCGCGCCAGCGCCGCCTGCGCCCCCGTGCCGCGCATGCATACCGAGGCACCTGCCTCCCTGCTCCGTGGACCGCGCCCGTGCACCAGCCAATCCAATGATGCCACGTGTCAAATCTCGCCAACCAGAAAATGCCACGTGTCAAATCTCGCCAACCAGAAAATGCCACGTGGCACAACCCCCCGCCGCACCGCGCGCGCCTGCGCGCGCCCGCTCGACTGCCCGCGCCTGCTCCGCCGCCTGCCCGCGCCTGCTCCGCCGGGCTCCGCCGCTGCCCGCCGCCGCCGGCGTTGCCCCCTGTGCCGGAAAAGTACCCTACTGCCTCGAAATCCGTACCAGGTCATCCGGGCTCCGAAAAATTCAAGTAAATAGCCCAGTTCGATCGTTTTCATGTGCTGAATCCAAATCCGCTGTCCGTTTTGCCAAATTCCAATTCCAAAATTTGTCGAAGGCATCCGGACAGGTAAACTTAATCCAAATTCCGCGCTGGGTCCATTTCTGAGGTCCGATTCATGCGCAAACACCTCCAACACACAGCAAAGGCCTCCGAAAGCTGCTAAACACACTGCAGAAGCTCTGTTTTTCCAACAGTAGTTCTCTTGCGGAAATTCGGGTCCTCACAGAGGGAGACGGAGAGAGACGGAGAATTCTCAGTCTTTGGGAGATAGAGAGAGAGAGATAGACAGTGAGAAAGAGTGAGAGAGAGAAAGAGAGAGAGCGAGAGAGAAAGAGAGAGAGTGTGTGAGAGTAAGTGAGTGAGAGGATGGGGGCGGCGGCTCTGCCTGGGGGAGGACACAGACAGAGAGAGAGAAATAGAGATTTAGAAGTAGAGAGAGAGAGATATAGTGAGCAAAGAAAGAGAGATAGATCGATCTAGTGAGAGAGAAAGAGAGAATAGAGAGAGAGAGTGCGAAGGAAGAAGAAAGGGGAAGAAGAAAGCGGGTGTATAGCGGATCGAACACGGTGAATCATTCACCGTGTTTAACTAAAACCTACTCAGCTCCCAGCCCGCCCGCGTGGCGCACACGTGCCGCACGCATGGGAGACATATGACCATTTTTATAATTTCAAATTTTGTAGGACTATTTTTAAAATTAAAAATTTTTAGAGAGCTAATTTCAAAAAGAAAACCCTTTTACTTAATATTTTTTAAAATTTACTGTATATAAATTCAAGATGAGATGGACAATAATCTAATCCAATCGTCGGAATTAGTTAATATTTGTATGTAATATTAAGATATTTGATATAAATAAATTAATTTTATTAAAAAAATATTAAATCATTCAAATTAATTTTATTTAAAATATATGTTATTTTATTAATTTAATGTTGGACTAGTTGAAATTTTTTGGTTTTTTGAAAAAAAGAAAGTAAATATAAGATAATGCGAATTCACTATTTGGCTAGAATTTTTCAATTTTATATTTATTATATGGCTATTGAGGTCAAAATTGTCGCCACGAGAGACGTGTTGTAGTCAAGTCAGAAAGCAACACGTGGCGCAAACCATCGGCTAAGGATATCAACCGATAGAAGAAATAGCCGATGTAAAGGATCAAGAATCGGTTGCTTGAGCACAAAAAGGAAGAGCTAGGAAAAGAAGGCATGAGATTTTGGGCATGAATCACGCAACTAACGCGAAGATGGCAAGCTGCGCCCTGCATCGGGAAGAGCCGAGGATCACACCTCGGTGCGCCAATCTTGGGGATGAACGTGGACGGAAGAGAGCTACTATACAACCGATAAGAATCAACTTAAAAGTAAATAGTTGAGCGATACGCGATGACTCCCCACTGATCAAGCCGATTACCCGAAACAGCAACCATACACCTGGTTCGGGAGCGTGTAAATAACCGAACTATCGAAAAAACGGGTCCTACAACCTCGTAAGCCAGTGACCACCCCCGCATTTCAATACCTTCAATACCTACATCTACAGCTTTCCTAGATAGATTTTCAAACCAACATTTACCGCTTTATTTACAGCTTTCCTTACAGCTTTCCTAGGAGTAGTTGTACTTGTAATCGTTCCTTGTAACCCTTTCCTCAAGCAATACAACTTTCAATCGGCTATTCGGCCATGTCAATTCCTATCTCTAAATCCCAGTTCGGCTCCTCCAGGCCGAGCTTCATTAAGAGTTTGATTGAGAAGAACCTGGCCGAGCAGGTCCCTCTTTGGCCTAATCGTTTGGCATGCTGCGCATCACATCAGAGGGTCAATTTGAAGGCCGATCGCAGACCGGATTAGGTCAACGATCAGCGACGCATTTTGGTTGGTGGGACCCTTAAGTAAACTCTATGAGAATTTGGGTGCGAATCACACAGCTAACGCGAAGATGGCAAGCTGCGCCCCGCATCAGGAAGCGTCGATGATCACGTCTCGGCGCACAAATCTCGGGGATAAGCATGGACGAAAAAGAGCTACTGTACAACTTGTCATGCCCCGCGGTCGAACTACGACCCGGGCTCGCCAACAGATCCGCCGCCTATACGGGACTCCCCGCATAGACGAAGCGTCTAACCTGCAAATATCATATCTATAGCTATACATGTATCAGAGCTAAAAAGTAAATAACTACAATAAAACTCATAAACTGTACATCTGAAATGAAAATATATAATCCATCTCCTAAAATAATAATACATCACAAAGTCTCAAACTGTACAGTGCTAATACAAAAGTACAACAGGGTACAGCTCTAGCTCTCACAAAATGCAGGGTAAGGAACTAATCAGCCACGCCCTTACCTCGGTCAGCTGTCTCCGCATGAGCTGAAGCAGGAACAAGTACCTCTAAAAAATACACACCACAACTGCTGTGAGAACTACACTGTAAGACCCGGCCTTTCTTTAACTCTCCTTGTTACCCCTCTTCTTGTAATGTCCGACCGAGGGCCTTATTTTTTAGTGTTTTTCTGGACAGACTGTCGGGGCCCGCGGATAATTTTAGGCCGTAGAGCTCGCGGAACGGAGCGTGCAGGCGCGATCGGTTTCGGATTCCGACTCCCGGTTCATCCAGAATTAATTTTCGAAGTTCGAACCCTCCGTAAGCGCCCCAGGATGCGTGCCGTCGATCCGCACGAATCTCGAGGTAAATATTTTAATCTATTGGGCTGGGGCGATTGGAAATTAGGGTTTTTTTTTATTCCGCCTCCTTTCGTTCTCCTCTCTTAGAGTACGGCAAAGAGGAGACACCCGTGGGAAAAAGGGAGCGGCGGGGTTTTGGGCGAACGAGCCAAGGACCTTCTCGCTAGCGGAACCGGCCGAGCATCGGGTGGAAGATCCCCTTCCTCCTCTCCTCCATCGGCGGACCAAGGTGAGTCTTGAGTTTTTACTTGATCGCTTGTTTTTTCTGATGCTACCGGTTTTGGAATTGGAGGGGTTTCCTTGTGCCGTCGCTGCGAGGAGGGGTCGAGCCACCGCCGCCGTCGCCACCGCCCGGGCAGGTGCCGCGCGGGCCGCCTGCAGGCGGGGCGCCGCGCGGCAGGCGGACCGCGCGGGCGCCGCCCGCAGGCTGGCACCGCGCGGGCTGGTGCCGCACGGGCCGCCTGCAGGCGGGGCGCCGCGCGGCAGGCGCACCGCGCGGGCGCCGCCCGCAGGATGGCACTGCGCGGCAGGCGCACCGCGTGGGCGCCGCCCGCAGGATGGCACCGCGCGGACAGGTGCCGCGCGGGCCGCCTGCAGGCCGCGCGCCACGCAGCGAACGCGCCGTCGGGGCACCGCGTGGGGCCGGGGCTGCGCGGGCCGCCTGCAGGCGGGGCGCCGCGCGGCAGGAGCGCTGCACAGGTGTCGCGCGGGCCGCCTGCAGGCTGGGCGCCGCGCGGGCGCCGCCCGCAGGATGGCACCGCGCGAACAGGTGCCGCGCGGGCCGCCTGCAGGCGGGGCGCCGCACGGCAGGCGCACCGCGCGGGCGCCGCCCGCAGGATGGCACCGCGCGGATAGGTGCCGCGGGGGCCGCCTGCAGGTGGGTCGCCGCGCGGCAGGCGCGCTGCACGGGGGCCGCCGCAGGCTGGCACCGCGCGGGCAGGTGCCGCGCGGGCCGCCTGCAGGCCGCGCGCTACGCAGCGAACGCGCCGTCGGGGCACCGCGTGGGGCCGGGGGCCGCGCGGGGAGGAGACTGACCGCAGGCCGAGACTCCGTCGCACGGAGCCGGGGTTCGCGGCGGTCGGTCTTTTCGACTTTCAGTCAGTGTCGGTGTCCGGGCCTTTTAGTCTTGACTTGCCTTGTCCCTACTGGAGTGCGGGACGCCGTTAGCGACAAGTGCACGGGCACGGACGAGTCGAGCACAGGACGACACACACGAGGTGGGTACATTTCCGAGTTTTTCCTTTGGGAATAGGTGTTTGCTTATAGAAATAGTATGCTCGGGGCAAAGGTGAATAGTAAAGCTTTTCTGATTATGCTACTAACCCTGTTATGTGACTCTACTTACTATCGATGTGAGGCTTTAGTTTTGCTACACGCACACCGGCGGTTTGGCCACCGCAAGGGTGTGCTTTTTCGGAAAAGTGGTACGTTGACCCGTGTACCCCACGCGACGGTGGCGTTAGGAATGGGGGCCCTCATGGGTGGAGGGTGTGAGCGGTGATGCCGAGGCAGGTGCTCAGCGGCCGAGGCAGGTGCTCGGCGGGGGGACACCGGGGTAGGGGCTCGGTGCGGTGGTCGGGAAAGGTGCCCGGTGTTATTTTGATACAGGGTGGGATTATCGCTGACGGTTTATGAGGGGGACGGTTGCTCCGGTTATTGTGGTTTGCTATGCCTTAGTCCTTTGTGCTTATCATACTATTTCCAGTCACTGACTTCCCACTTCGTGACAGGTTCGTCCAGGGGTGAGTGCTAGGGCACCGGTGAGGCCGCGACAGTGTTGTTCTGACGCTGATCGACTTCAGATACAGTGACTATTATTTCCCTCTTTCCTTTATTACTCATGTTAGTTAGTTGTGGATTGCGACACCCCTATGGGGTCGAAGTGGATGTTATCTTTTCCTTTCCAATATGAGCGAATGAATGTTATAACTTTTCTTACTTGGCCGTTTTAAACAATGAAAAGCAAAGAAAACCGTTTGCGAAAACCGCTTTTAAAACGTGGGTGTCGTGTGGGCACCGGATTTTAAAACCTTGAGGAATTTATGTGTTTTCGAACTGTTTTCACAAAACTCGGCATCGGGTGGGTGCCGTTTTCAAAACCCTGTGGATTTATGTGGCTTTGAAACAGTTTTTCCAAATCGATGGCATCGTGTGGATGCCGCTTTCAAAACCTTGTGATTATTTATCCTTTCAAATCGACGGCCTTTATGTTATAGGTTGGTACTAGTAGATCATGTGAGTTGTTTGGTTGTATGTGTGCGAGACCCCAACTGATGTGGTTAAAGACTGTATGTGTTACGCCTTGAGAGACACTTTGTAGTTGAGACGCCGTGCATATACAAAGGAGACTCTGCCCGTTTGCAGAGTGAATTTGTATATGCGGCGGGTTTGGACACGCGCCGGGGAGTAATGGTTTACAAAAAAAAATGTATGGCTGAATTAGGGGCATCGGTGGCTCCTCTTCCGCACGATTCGAACCCCCGGGGCGTGACAGATTAAGATGGTATCAGAGCGGTAAACTTTAACCACAACAGTCGGGGCCTAACATCCAGGGGGTGCAAGACACTAACTAGTGATTAATAAAGTAAACTTGGGATAGATAAGTAAAACGCGAGTGCTCGTGGGGGAAGGGGGGAATTAGTGTTTTTCTTCCTTTTGGGGCCAGCGTTTGCGGTGTTCCTTTTTGTTTAAACTAGGAGTAACTGGTTTGTGCAAATGTTCAGATCATGGCTAGGACTAGATCTACCGCCGAGGACGCGGGGGCGGACGCAGCGGCGACGGCGACCGCGGAGAACCAGCTCCTGAGGCAGCAGCTACGGGAGATGGCGGGGCAGTTGGCAGCCCTGACCGATCACGTGCGCCAACTGACACAGCAACAGCAGGCTGCTGCGACGGTGGGGGTCGACCCGGGCCCTCTCCCGGGGCCAGCTGCACCGGCGATGGGACCGCCGACGATGGAGGCCAAAGGGGGGGCTGCCCCTACCCGGGCCTCGGCGCCCGAGGTACCCTTAACCCAACCGACGGCGCCAGAGGTGGCCCCTTCGGCGGCAACAGCAGGACCGGCGCCGGCACCGACTGTCGGAGTTACTTCGGGAGAGACGGTGGTGTTGCCCACTCCCGCCGCGACCGCCAATGTCGCGAAGGAAGGGGCAATTCTACCGACCGAGCGGGACCGCGTGCGCGCCAACCTGGCCGACTTCAAGAAGTACGACCCGCCAGTGTTCGAGGGGGACACGACAGACCCCTGGGTCGTGGAGAAGTGGGATGGATACAATGGAGAAATTATTTAAGGACCTACTTATGGAAGATCACGAGTGGGTTCCTCTGGCTGCCCACTTTCTCGAGGGGAACGCCCGCATTTGGTGGAAGACTGTACGCCCCGGCTCTACGACGGGTGCTGCCCTTCCGTCGTGGACTACTTTTAAACAGCAGCTGTTCGGGGCGTTCTTTACCAACAGCGTGAAGAAACAATTGGAGGACGACCTCAACCACATCAGTCAAGGAACCAAAACGGTAATGAAGTACCAGAGGGAGTTCGTGAGGCTGGCGAGCTGTGTCCCGTTCGTCATTCGGGACGAATCCCATAAGGCGCAACTGTTCGTGGATGGACTGAGGACTGACATTTTCCAAGTGGTGGATGCGGCGGATCTGCATACCTTTCAGAAGGTGGTCGACCGGGCCACCATTGTAGAGCGTGGCTTTGCCGTTACGCGCGCTCGAAGGGATGGCCCCCATCAGCAAGACGACAGGAAGCGGACTCAGACGACTTCAGAGCGGGGCTCCTCCAGCGGGAGTCGGCCCTCTAAGCGGTGGAGGCCCCAGCAGAAGACCAGAGGAGCGCTAGGAGGAGGGCAACGCTCGGACGATCGGCCTTGCGTGATCTGCGGCGGGGCGCACCGAGTGACGGAATGCTCCAAGAGGCAGGACCATTGTTTCCGATATGGCAAGCAGGGGCATTTCCGTTTCAACTGCCCCCTGAACCAAGGCACAGCATCTTCTCCAGCCTCCGTGCCGTCATCCCAGCACACGGGGCTAGGAAAAGCCCCGATGGCGTCAGCCCCCAGACCGCCAGCACCCCGATCAGCAGGGGACAGGCCGCCCCCGTCGGGAGGCCGCGTCTACTCAATGAGTCAGCAGGAGACACGCCCGTCTGAGCACGTCGTCGCAGGTATCACTCTTGTTTCCGTTTACCGTGCTAGAACCCTTTTTGATACCGGAGCGACCCTCTCGTTTATGTCTCGTGACTTTGCACTGACCCATGGTTTTGAGATGAGACCCTTACCCAGTCTGATGACCGTTCACACCGCGGGGGGATCCTTGGAGGCCCGCAACCTTATACCTTCCTGCCCAATAAGGATGGGAAGGCTCCAGTGCCCTTGGGATCTGGTGGTCATTCCATTGAAAGAGTATGATGTAGTGCTCGGAATGGATTGGCTCACGTGGTACCTAGCAGTGATCGACTGCGAGAAATGCCAGGTGCGACTGCTGTATCCTGAGTTTCCAGAAAACGTGTACTTGGCGTGCAAGATCGTTTCCTTTTCTTCCATCATTCCAGCATCGCGAGCCAGGAAACTGATTGAGGGAGGGTGTATGGCCTACTTGGCGTCGGTGGCCCTGGCCACCGGACCCTCTACGGCACTCTCCGACATCCCTGTGGTGAGGGACTTCCCTGACGTCTTTCCGGCCGAACTACCTGGATTACCCCCGAGCGAGAGGTTTTTTTTCCGATCGAGCTTCCACCCGGCACACGACCAATCACGAAGGCCCCCTACAGGATGGCTTTCGCAGAGCTGAAAGAACTTAAGGCGCAGCTGGAGGATCTTCTGGACAAGGGATTCATCAGACCGAGTGTGTCACCTTGGGGCGCACCGGTACTCTTTGTGCGAAAGAAGGACAGAAGCTTGCGGTTGTGCATCGACTACCGGGAAATCAATAAGGTCACAGTGAAAAACAAGTATCCTCTACCCAGGATTGATGACCTCTTTGACCAACTGTGGGGTGCAACGGTCTTCTCGAAGATTGACCTGCAGTTGGGCTACCACCAGCTCAGGGTTCAAGACGAGGATATTTCGAAGACGGCGTTCCGAACTCGGTATGGCCACTACGAGTTCACAGTAATGTCGTTCGGGCTTATCAATGCCCCAGCGGTATTCATGGACATGATGAACCGAGTTTTCAGACCCTTCCTGGATCAGTTCGTAGTGGTCTTCATCGACGACATCCTGATCTACTCCACCACCGATGAGAAGCACGAGGAGCACCTACGAATTATTCTGCAGACTCTTAGGGAGCAGGAGTTGTACGCCAAACTTAAGAAATGCGAGTTTTGGCTTCGCAAGGTGGGATTCCTAGGGCATATCATTTCAGCAGCAGGAATCGCAGTGGATCCCAAGAAGGTGGAGTCGGTGACCGACTGGCCCCAGCCGACTACGGTGACAGAGGTGCGCAGCTTCCTGGGCCTTGCAGGATACTATAGACGTTTCGTTGAGGGCTTCTCGAGGATTGCAACCCCCCTGAACCGCCTAACCCGGAAAGGAGTAAAGTTCATTTGGACGACCCAATGCCAAGAAAGTTTTGAAGAACTTAAGAAGCGGTTAACAAGAGCGCCTGTGCTTGCTTTACCAACACCCGGGGAAGACTACGAGGTTTACTGCGATGCATCGCGGATAGGACTGGGAGGAGTACTAATGCAGCAAGGAAGAGTCATCGCCTATGCCTCAAGGCAACTCAAGGATTACGAGCAGAACTACCTGATCCATGACTTGGAGCTTGCCGCAGTGGTCTTTGTTCTGAAACTATGGAGGCACTACCTCTACGGTGTGCATTGTAACGTGTTCTCGGACCACCAAAGCCTTAAGTACCTTTTCACCCAGAAGGAGCTGAACCTACGGCAGAGGAGGTGGCTGGAGTTACTAAAGGATTACGACCTAACCATTCAGTACCACCCGGGAAAAGCAAATGTGGTAGCCGATGCCCTAAGCAGGAAGGGACAGACAGAAGGGACTTCAGCGGGCACGATCACGCAGCAGGAGGACTTGATCGCGGAGTTCTCGCGATTCAGATTGGAGGTGGTACCAGCAGGGACGGTCGAGCGACTACTGTCCTTAATAGTCACGCCGACCCTATTTGAGAGGATTCGAGAAGGCCAAGGTGCGGATCCACAGCTACAGCTGGAGCGAGATAAGATTTCCCCGGAGCAGAAGGGAGACTTTGCAGTGGGGACGGACGGCGCCCTTCGGTTCCGAGGACGGATTTGCGTGCCTGATTTGCCTGACCTGAAGAAGGAAATCCTGACTGAAGCACACTGCGCCCCCTACGTGGCGCACCCTGGAGGCACCAAGATGTACAGGGACCTCAGACAGACCTTCTGGTGGCCAAAGCTGAAGAGAGACGTGACGCTGTTTGTGGCACACTGCCTGATTTGCCAACAGGTGAAGGCCGAGCATCAACGACCGGCGGGAAAATTGCAACCACTACCTGTGCCCGAATAGAAATGGGAGCAAATCACGATGGACTTCGTCACCGGATTTCCACGTTCGCAGCAGGGACACGACGCAATCTGGGTCGTTGTGGATCGGCTAACGAAGTCAGCTCATTTCCTACCCATCCACACGACCTGGACACGCGACCGACTGGCTCAAGTCTACATCGGCGAGATTGTGAGGCTACACGGGGTGCCGACATCGATTACTTCAGACAGAGACACAAGGTTCGTTTTGAACTTTTGGCAGAGTCTACAATGAGCCTTGGGAACCAAGTTACACTTCAGCTCAGCCTTTCACCCCCAGACGGATGGACAATCCGAGCGGGTGATTCAGATTCTCGAGGACATGCTCCGAGCTTGCGTACTGGATTTGGGAGACGGATGGTCGCGCTACCTACCCCTTGCAGAGTTCGCTTATAACAACAGCTACCAAGCGAGCATCCAGATGGCACCGTACGAAGCATTGTACGGCAGACGCTGTAGATCCCCGATTTGTTGGGACGATCTGGGGGAGCGAAAGTTTTTGGGACCGGACTTGGTGGTTGAAACTGAGGAAAAGGTACGCCTCATCAGACGGTGGTTGGTGACCGCCCAGAGCCGACAAAAGAGCTATGCAGACCGGAGATGCCGCGATTTGGAATTCCAGGTGGGATAGCACGTGTTATTACGGGTGTCACCGTCAAAAGGGGTGAAGCGGTTTGTGTTGAGAGGCAAGTTTGTTAAGGATTTTGTTTTGGCGCATTTCGTGAAAGTGTTAAGTCTTGAAGATTGAAGATGAATGAAGTTTAGATCATATACCTCAATCTCAAGAAAGAAGAATTCAAAAGGATCAGGTAAGTTTAACTAAATATTTTTGGTGATCCGAATACTTCTTGTAGTGTAGAAACACTTGGAAGAATTTCTTATTGCATAAAAATCAAGAACTGAACATGAGACTTGTTCAGGATCCGGATCAGATTGTTCAATCCAGATCCCGAAGGTGGTTCGTTCATACACCAGTTCAATCCGGATCGTAGCTTCCCTTGATCCGGATCCCGAACATTGAGTTTACCATTTTCCTTGAACGATCCGGATCAGGCTTCGCAATCCGGATCCCGAACGTTGATGTTTGGTGAACTGTATGAACGATCCGGATCAAGCACTTCGATCCGGATCCCGAACCTTCGTTTTTCTAGAATTGCCTGACTCGTTACGACGATCCGGATCACAGCTAATCCGATCCGGATCGCCGTCGTAAAAATTTCCAGAAACGACAGTTTTTGATCCTTATCTTCTTCCTAGGGTTTCTAACCTATAAATAGACCCTATGATTCTTTTTCCAGGGTTAATCCAGATAATACACATAGAGCCGTCATAATCAAATATCATCTTATACAGCCCTAGATCCACATATAGAGAAGAAAGGAAATCATTAGATATTACTCTATGTTTCTTCATCTATATTGATTAGTTTGATTCTAGGTTTTCATACTCACATCTTGAGTTGAATCAAACTAATGAATACTTAGATGGTATTTCCTATCTATCTTTGATCTAAGTATTCGGCGGATCATCACCACCCAAAAACAACGATTTACCCCAAAATCGGCGCGTGGACTCGCGTGGCCTTGTGGATTCAAGGTGCAACCGCTCTCGTGGATTCGGAGCGAGGTACGTTCGTGGATTCGAAGCGTGCTGCTGGGTGAAGACCGTGGATTCGGTCAGACGTCGTGGACTCGACGTTGGACGCCGTGGATTCGGCGTTGGACGCAGATCGTGGATTCGAGACGCGTTGCGGAGCGAGCGGAGAAGATCAACTAGGAGCGTATGGAAAAGGTTGAGTCGTCTGTGAGTACGGTATATCACCTTGTACGTGTTTAATTCTAGTGGATTTCACCGTGTTATCGGTCCCGTGGTTTTTTACTCCGGTTTGGAGTTTTCCACGTAAAAATCTTGCGTGTTTATTTATATTTCCGCATTGGGTTTTTATTACGCAATGATTTTTTGAGTGTTTATTGTTTACACCTATTCACCCCCCTCTAGGTGTTTTTTCCCCTATTTAGATCCATTATTACATATAACCCAACAAGTGGTATCAGAGCGGGAATAGGGTTGTAAATAATGGTTGAAGGTGGAAACATCAACAGACCCCCATTCTTTGATGGAACAAATTATGCGTACTGGAGAGTACGGATGAAAGCCTTTTTAAGTTCCATCGACGAACGGGTGTGGTAATCAATTGAATTAGGATGGTCTAATCCAACTGAAATTATTGCTGATGTTCGCACCATCAAACCTATGTCGAAGCGGAGCAAGGAAGAGTTAGATTCATCTTCTTACAATGGCAAGGGAATTAATGCTATTTTTAATGCCTTATCTCAAACTGAATTCTCTCGCGTCTCGGCATGTGAGACTGCGAAAGAAATCTGGGATGTTCTTCAGGTTACACATGAGGGAACTAAACTCGTGAAGATTCAAAAGCTGCAAATGCTTACGAGCAGATTTGACTCTATTTTCATGGCAGAAAATGAATCTTTCACGGACTACTATACACGATTGCAAGACATCGTAAACTCATGTGCTAACCTGGGAGAGAAGATTCCAGAATTTAAGGCTGTAAGAAAGATCTTAAGAACTCTTTCTGAACGATTTCGCCCAAAGGTTACAGCCATTGAAACTATTAAACACCCGGACGAAATGCGTGTAGAAGAACTAGTTGGTTCATTACAAACCTATGAAATGACATTTACTACTAACTATTCTTCGGTAAAGGCATCCTCTTCTAAGTCTTCAGGTAATGCTTTGAAAACAACAAAGGAAGAAGACACGGATTCATCCTCCTCAGACGATGACGAGAACCTATCTATGGAGGAATTTGAGAAGCAGCTCGCTCTCTTGACAAGGAAGTTTCGCCGCAACTTTCGAAGGGGTAATTCAAGTAAAACTCCATCCTTCGGAAAGTCGAAGAAAGGCAAGGGTACTTCAAGTTACAAGTCAAGAAAGCAAGAGAACTTTTCAAAGGATAAGAAAAGTTCAGAGGGACAAGTCCAATGCTTCAAGTGCCGAGGATACGGCCATATCTCAACGGAGTGTCCAACTAAGAATCCGTCGAAGAAGAAAGCGATGCAAGTCGTCACATGGGATGACAACTCAACGTCAAATGAGTCATCCTCAAGTGATGAAGAAGAAAGCGCAACGGCATTCCACGCGTCCACATCTTCACCCTTCATGTGCTTAATGGCAAGTACTTCAGATTCATTGACCAACTCCTCCCGGGTTGAAAAAACTGCAACGGATGATGAATCAAGTAACTCTGAAGGTGAAGATTTTGTTTTAGCCTACCACAGACTTTTGAGGGATTCAAAGAAACTGGCTAAACAAAATAAGGGGTTGAGAGGGAGATTACAGGATCTCGAAGAAGAAGTAAAAAGGGTAACTTCTCTCTCGACCGATCTTGAAGTGGAAAGGGATAATCTGATAAAAGCAAATGTTTCCCTTCAAGAGTCCAATGAGCTTTTTGAGAAGGAACATACAAAACTGGTGGATAAAGCGGATCACTTCTCAAAGCTCTACATCGAGGCCCAACAAGATAAATTGGAAATGACAAAGACCATCCTCCAACTAAAGGATGACTTAAAGAGATTTTCTTCTGGAAGGAGTAAGTTGGATAAGCTTCTTGGTCTTGGTCAAACAAATCGGTTCGGCCTCGGGTACACTCAAACTGGAAACAGTCCAAGTTCGAGTGGGACAGTTTTTGTGCCTCAGTTGGTATCTCCTCCTCCGACACCGGAATTCACGACAAACAACGACAACAAGCCTACTTCTTTCTCTTCGGGATCGTCAAACACAAAGGTATGTTTTCGTTGTGGTATTTCAGGGCACATAAGGAGATATTGCAAGACAGGAACCAAACGCTCAACTCAGACATTTCTTGCAACGACTACCAAAAAGGTGATTCCTCAGAAATCAAATGCAAATCATACAAAGGAAAAGAGACTTGGTAGTTCACCGCACAAGACGACATCATCAAGGAGTAGCAATCGATCTAACAAGACGCCTTCACCTAGGAGAATAACCTCACGACCATTACCGACGCATTCCAAAAGGTTTTGGGTGCGCAAAGGTGAAATCTTCCCTTGTCTTGTTACTAATGTTTCCTTGCATGCATATGATAATTCGTCTTGGTATCTGGATAGCGGTTGTTCCCGTCACATGACCGGTGATAAAAATAGTTTTCAAAACTTTGAGAAAATCTCCGGAGGACTCGTTGTTTTCGGAGACGGTCGATCTTCCAAAATTGTTGGAAAAGGAACGGTAGCTATTCCAGATGGCCCGATTTTGAAAAACGTGTTATTTGTTGATGGCCTTAAGACTAACCTCATAAGCATAAGTCAACTTTGCGACAATGGTTTTTCAGTTAACTTTTCATCTGTTGAATGTGTTGTAACTGATAAGGACCATGTCTTCTTTTTAAAAGGGGTTAGATCTGAAAACAATTGCTATGTTGTTCCTAATAAAATTTCAGAAAAATGTAACCTAGTTTCTTTGGATAATGAAACACTTTGGCATGAAAGACTAGGTCACATAAATTTTAAAGAACTAGCAAAGATTTCAAATAAAGACGTGGTTAAGGGGGTTCCTAAACTTTTATTTAAAAACAGCATTGTGTGCGGAGGTTGTCTTAAGGGAAAACAATCAAGGGCTGCACACAAGAACCTGAACCACATGGGTACAAAACGGCCCTTGGAATTACTGCACATGGATTTAATGGGGCCGACCCGTCAACCATCTTTGGGAGGTAAATGGTATATTTTCTTATTGGTTGATGATTTCTCTAGGTTTTCATGGGTAGCATTTTTAAAAGAGAAAGCTGATACGTTTGATTCTTTTCATGAGATTTGCCATCGTATTATGATTGAAAAGAATGAAAAGATCATTCGTGTTAGAAGTGATAGAGGTGGAGAATTCATTAATTCTAAATTCATTGATTTTTGCACTTCCAACGGCATAAAACATGAATTCTCAGCACCCTATACACCTCAGCAGAATGGTGTTGTTGAGCGCAAAAACAGGGTTGTTCAAGAGATGGCGCGTGTGATGCTTCATAGCCGGAATTTACCGCTACATTTTTGGGCTGAAGCTGTGAACACCGCTGTCTATGTCACGCCCCGAGTTAAAAACCAGCGTCCAAAATTTTTATTTTTTTTTTAAAAATCAGAGTTTCACAAAACCAGCCAGGGCGCAACAGACCGCCACATATATAGAAGAGTCCCAATCCCACTGGGGATTGAGCCTTTTCTATATATGCACGGCTAGCTTGACAATAAATCAGAGTACTAACTACGTATCACTAATATAACACAGATATTAAATTACACAATTACAACAACTTATTACATTTTTCTTGTTACATCAAATAACTAAATGCTTGGCTATCGGCTGTCCAGGGTCAAGCTCTATCTCGTGATCTCACCAACTCGTCCCGACATCTCAACACCCGCTCGACCTGAAAAATAGTCACCCGAGTGTGTGAGACACACCGGAGTGTATCCCAGTGGGCACGACGAGCCGAGAAATAGCAGATCGTACCTACTGGTATACAATACTAGAGGATAGTAATAGATCATGGGTTAGGGTAAAGCAGATATATAACTGGTGCTGTAAAGAAAGCAAAACTCATAATCTGGGTACCAGTATAGGAGATAATTTTAGCAGAATTTAAAAAAACAGGACAAACATGTATCAGGATAATCAACGCATCAAGGAGTTAGGACAATCAGCAAGATAACAATGAAACTATAATCAAAGGCATCACATAGAATCATATACAGGTAGATAACTAGAAGCCAGATCAAAGAATCAAAGAAGCATGTTAAAGCAACTTAACAACACATGCATCAAATAAATGAAAACACAAAGACCCAATCACAAGCTACCATATTGGCCTTCACAAGACCTCAGGCAAGGCTGCCCACCTGGCACCACCTGGTTGACATTCCCTCCACTGAGGGTCACGGGTTGCAACTGCTAACCACTTTACCGGTAAAGAACATCGCTGTGGGTCATGACTCCGCTGATGTTCGTGAAGAACAACGGTGCGGGCGATCAAGTGCAAATGCTCAAACTCACGGTCCATTGATCGGGTAATCGGCAACAAGCCGGAAAATCCCCACTGGGATGCAATAACCAAATCAACTGAAGCTCAACTCGCATGCAGGATCAAAGGCAAATCTCAACTCAGCATAAGCTCAACAGAAAAACTCAACTCAATCATGCAGACCAACCAAATGATACAAAACTAACCACATATTTTAAGAAAACTATTTTGAAAAATCCAAACCTCGAAAAGCATTGCCCTCGTCCTATCAAACAAGAACAGACTCAGGCGACACTATGAAGCTTGGGTTTTAGGTCCAAACCTCGCAGAGCAGTGCCTTTGTCCTATCAAACAAGAACAGACTCAGGCGACCCTACGAAGCTCGGTAAAACATCAGTTAAGTAAAACTATGTGCTCAGCAGTGTATCATTTGATCAGCAAGACAAGCAGGCTCACCAGTCAAACATTGAAATGTTCCAAGATAAGATATAAATACGAGAGGCACTATGAATAATCAAGTAAGGCAGAATAGAACTGATAACAGGCATAGCTCAACATCTAACAACCAATCAGGCAGACTAACCCCTTATGCAACTAAACACATGTTTTTAAGAAAACTTCTGAAAACAATAGGTTTTTGGGTCCCTAACCTCGTAAAGCGTTGCCCTTGTCCTATCAAACAAGAACAGACTCAGCCTACCCTACAAGGCTTGGTAAAAATATTTAGTTTAGAAGATCATGTATTTAGCAGCATAACAGGCGAACAACAAGGAAGCAGGCTCAACTATCGGATGACCAAACCGGCATGGCAATATGTAGAGCAATAATATAACCACTGGAAACAGCTAATCAGCAGATATGGTAAAGATCACTAAAGAAGATCATAATCAGGCATAAAGCAGATATAACGTAGCAAACAACTGAATCAAAGGAAAGGCAGGCTCAAGCATTAGTAGATCAATATAATAATCAAGCATAGGAGTGCAACTACGAAATGGCCAATCAGTCAAAGCAACTAATAGTAATATATATTGCAACCAAAGGCAGACAGGCTCAAGATAAACTAGGTTACCAAAAACAGGAGTCCAACCAATACCGTACACCGAGGGCCGAACTGATAAAGCCCGGACCGAAGATAACCCACCTGACAGTGCGCAGGCGAACCCTTGACTCCAACTGGACGCTCGAAAACTGTGCCATCTTAAATCAAAATGATGATTAGGAAACTACTCAACCACACTAACCCGACTTTACTTTTATACTCTTGTTGTTAACCTGATCCTTTTTTACTTTCTTAGACATCCATGTCTGATGACAACACTTGGACCATTTTAATCTTATATTCCCTTTTTGGTAAAATTACCAAATCGCCCCTCCCGGGGATTCCTTTTGGATTTCCGGGAGATCCAGGCTTTCAAACTTAGCCGCTGGCTCAACCAGATTCTACTGGGACTCAACAGTCGGCTTGGTGAAACCGCCGTAATTTCTCAAATTACGCGATTGCCACCCGGCTACCGCTAAATCGACGATTTCGCCGATTTCCGGATCGTTATCCGATTTCCGCTCAACGGGAGCCGTTGGATTCCTAACGAAAAGCTTAGGAATCAATTACATACTGTTCTAAACTGTATGCAGTGCCAAAATTGCATTTAGACCCCTAGGATTTTTAGAATTTCCATTTTTTTTAGCGTCATTTGAGCGCTGTTTTCGCTCGTTCTTTCAATCCAGAAGTCCGATGATAGCGTCGTAAGTTTCAGCGTGTCCGTTATGACATGACGAAACTCGTGCTCACCATTTGGGAGCAGCATGAGACCCGAGGAAAACTTTGGCCCATAAAATTCTTCTCTAACATAGCCAAATTGCATTTTTGTTTCTTCGAGGCTTCAAACACCAAATCTAACGCGAGCATCGCGTCCAGTGACCCCAAATTAGCCTAGGGCATACTATCGCGGCTTCGCTAACACCCCGAAACTTAGTTTTGTTCCAATATTACTTAAAAAGGTTGATTTCTCTACATCTTTTAATTCGATCGTCAAACAGACGAACTTTGTATATGAAAGTGACTATGGACAGTGCCAGGATACCAATGCTCACCTTACTTTTAGTCCAAAAGTGATGGATCAACCAGATCCATGATCCTTGCTCTCTAACAGTTTGACAAAGCCCCACAACACATCCACTCAGATCCCATTTGATCTGAAGTGAGCACGGAGCTCAGGGAATGATTCTGGATAACTTTCATATTGTGCTCAAACCCTAAATCCCACTAAAATCTCATTGGGGAATTTTATCGAACAAGTGGTATGCATAATTTAAAACCAACTAACCTAGCTTTTATCCGAATTATTCTCAGCAAAGAGAAGATCCCAGGCCTTATAAAATGGAAGGGAAGCTAGCCTACAGAGTTTAGGGTTTACCTGAGGGGTTGGCCGGCAACCGGAGGCGACGGCGGCCGGAGGTGATGAAGCTCGGGTAGCTTCAATGGTGCACTCTACAAGGATGGCCCAACTTTCCTTTCGAAGGCAACTTGACCTAACCAGCACGATAGGAAGCTTGCTTAGTGTAGAGTTATTATATAGGATCCACAAGGATCTAAATAGGTACTATCAAACAACTAGAGGGGGGGTGAATAGGTGTAATACTTAAAAACTCAATCTCAGTGCAAAATAAAAAACAATGCGAAAAATAAAAACAGCACACCGAGATTTACGTGGAAACTCCAATCCAGGAGAAAAACCACGGGACCAACACGCAATAACAATCCACTAAGAATAGAAGAATAACAAGGTGATTACCGACTCCACGGACTCAACCCCTCCTTCAGCTTCTTCGGACCTTGCGCTGACCGGTTGGATATCCGCGCAATAACAATCCCTAAGAAAAGAAGAATAACAAGGTGATTACCGTCTCCACGGATTTAACCCCTCCTTCAATTTCTTGGACCTCGCGCTCCACCGTTTTGCCCGTCCACTGCTCACGTTCGAATCCACGAACGCACGCTTCGAATCCACGAAACGCCTTTAGCACACCGAATCCACGATGCCACGTCGAATCCACGACGCAAACTCAGTCGATAAGAATATTGACTTCGATGGTGATCCTTTGCTTAGATTCTCAATGAGGAACCGTAGAAGAAATCTCTAAGCAAAGATTAGATCAATTCGACCAAAGATATGTTCTTGAAGGAACCATCGAATTGACCTAAAAGAGGCTATAAAGAAGAACGATAAAAACCTAGCCTCTAGGGTTGCTCTCAAGAGTTTTATAAAAAGATCGGCCGTAGCTCCCCCGTTTTTGAGAAACCCTAAATGTCTATTTATAGTTTAGAAACCTTTGGAAAGAGATAAGAATCAAAAACATACCTTATCTGGAAATTTTCAGGACGGCGATCCGGATCGGATTTTCTGCAATCCGGATCGTCGTAACGAGATTGACGATTCCAGAAAACCAAGGGTTCGGGATCCGGATTGCATTGCCCGATCCGGATCGTTCATACAAAACAGAAAACTTAACATTCGGGATCCGGATCGGAAATTGCATGGATCCGGATCGAAGTCTTGTATGAAGCAACAACCTTCGGGATCCGGATCGTTGGCTCTGATCCGGATCCTGAACAAGTCCGAACACCAGTTTTTGATTATTATGCAATTAAAAGTTTATCCAAGTGTTTCTACACTATAAGAAAGTATTCGGATCACCACAATTATTTAGTTAAACATACCTGATCCTCTTGAATACTTTCTTCTTGAGATTGATGTAAATGATCCACAATTCTTCAACTTCAATCTTCAAGATTCAAGACACTGAGTGTCAACTTGAGCTCTTGTTGAATCTTCTCTAAGTCTTTGATTGCTGATTGACAATTTGATCCCTTTAAGACTCCGACTCAACTCACTGACTTGACTCACGAAATATGCCAAGACCAAAATGCCGTAACACTTAGAACATGTAGGGCCCACCTGGGTGGCTTTCCGGCGGCGGGACACGACGGCGACGCGTGGTGGTGGAGCTCGGGCCCGGTTGCAAAGTGGTGCAACTACACCAATTTTATTTCCCACGTTAAAATGTGCATGCAAGTCACTGGGGAGCTACTTCATGACCCAAAGGACTCACCTGGGTCGGTTGCCCAGCTCGCGGAAGCCCCGGTTGGCCGGAAACGGAGATCGCCGGAAAAAGGCCCGTTAATGGCGGATTTCGGCCGGGCGCAAACGGGACTCTGCAACTTGGACCAGAGCGCTTTGCTCGCTGCTATGGACCTCCCTGCAGTGGTAGCGTGGGTCGGGAGCGAGCAGCGGCGTCGGAAAAAGCTCCTCCGGCGAAGTAGAAAGAAGCCCGGTTCGAGGCTTGGCGGCGCGGCTACGTGCGGCGACCGCGGGTGCCGAGGTGCACAGGGCTCGGATGCGGGTGTGACACCCCCGGAATTTGGATTAGTCCTCTATATAAATGATATAATAGGACTAAATCTCTAACCCGGCTATAGCATTTTGGATGGTAGCAAGATCCAAGAGGAACATGAGAGTTAAGCGTGCTAGAGCTAGAGTAGTTCTAGGATGGGTGACCCCCTGGGAAGTGGGGCGTCACAGTTGGTATCAGAGCCATTCACCAGCCGGAAATGTGAGATGAGTCTCGGCTGAGCCAGGGTTATATAGCGGGTAGAGCGAGGCTCCCCGGCTAATGACCGTTGTGAGTGGAGTGCAGCTCCTCACAAGGTCGGCTAAGGCTAGCGAGACGAGTCTCACATCGCCTGGTGTTTGTGAGTGTGCTTGAGCCTGACGTGGACGTCAGGACTTAAAGGGGGGAAGAATGTGACACCCCCGGAATTTGGATTAGTCCTCTATATAAATGATATAATAGGACTAAATCTCTAACCCGGCTATAGCATTTTGGATGGTAGCAAGATCCAAGAGGAACATGAGAGTTAAGCGTGCTAGAGCTAGAGTAGTTCAAGGATGGGTGACCCCCTGGGAAGTGGGGCGTCACACTTGGTATTTCACGTCTCAGCTCAGCAGTGATGTGTTTTTCCTCGCCCGTGATTGACTTGCCCCTTTGAGATCTGTGATTGTTGGAGTACGAGGGACGCCCGTTGCAATTTCTGGCTCGAGAGATGAGAGAATTGCACATGGGGCCATACCGTACGTGTCGTTGTTGTTGTTGCGGAGTAATCACGGGGAGTGAGTGGTGTTTCGGTAGCTGGAGGCGTATTGATGGATACCTACCCGTGGTATTTGTGACTCTTGATGGACTTGATTTAGTTTCGAGGACGAAACTTTCTTTTAGTGGGGGAGGATGTGAGGTCCCGGAATCCCCCGCGTAGGGCTTGCTGGTTGTTGAGCAGCTTTTAGTGGCCTTTGGGAGAGTTTGTACGCGTGTCGGGCCCGAGAATTGGATTTGTGGTGCAATTTGGGTTTTAGTTGCATCACTGGAGGCCTGCGTGGTGTGTCGGTAGTGGTTGCGCGCATTTTGGACTCAAGTGTTGGACTTTGGGCTTAAAAGGAGATCCCGTGGGAATTTGGAGGACCCATCGGGTGTTTAGAAGTGGTTTCGCGCGATTCAGATGTCAAAATTGGACTCCGGGCGAAGTTTGGATAAAATATTACCTCTCCGGTCGCCTTCGGGAATTTTTAGAGTTGGAATTTGGCAAATCGGACTTCAAAAATGAACCCGGCGCGAAAATTGGATCGAGTGGGCATTCGGCAAATTTTCGGTTGAGAATTTGGAGAAATGGACATCGTTTTTGGATTCAGCGCGCGAAATCGTTGAGAATGGGCTATTTACTTGTTTGTTTTGGAGCCCAGTTGAAGTGCGCGTTTTTCGAGGCAACGCGGCATGAATCTCGAGGCGTGGCTCGATGGCACGGAGTTCGAGGCAGCGGCACGCGGATCGAGGGCACGCCAGGCTCGCTGGGTGACGCGCCTTCGGCGGGGGTCGCGCCGGGGCCGCCACGTGGCGGGCCCCCGTTGGCGGCCGCGCAGGCGCAGGGGCGCGCGCCCGTGTGGCGCGCGCGTCTCCCGCGCCTGGCACGGGCGCAGTGTAACGCGCCCGTGTGGCGGGCGCGTTACCGCGCGCCACGTGGCGCAGTGGGCGCGCGCGTGGACCGGGTGCGCGCGCCCATTTCCTGTGGACCGGTGTTGGGGGCTCCCCATTGGTAGCCGCCGTGGACCGGACCCGTGAACCGGGTCCGTGGACCAACCCCCATTTTCTCTTTTTTCTTCTTCTTCTTCTTTCTCCCCCGAGCGCCATTTCTCCTCCTTTTCTTTTCCTTCTTCTTCACCCGAGCGAGAGGGAGTTTGAGGAGGGGATTTGTGGGTGGTGCGGCGGTGCGTTGTGGACCTCGTGGAGCGTGCGCGGGGTTCCGATGGGAGCGTTTCGGCGGCGGCGGCGCAGTCGGGTGGGTCCCGTGTGTTAATTTTACGGTGTTTTTGGCACGGTTTTGGGGCGTTCGTTTGGACTGTAATTAACCCCTTGTTCTTATCTGTGTTAGGGAATGTGTTTTTCTGCACCGTTTTGCATGCGGTCCCCGACGGCGTGCTCCGTTTTGCGTGCGGACTCCGTATTGCGTGCGGATTTCGGCACCGTGCACCGTTTTGCGTGCGGACTCCGGCATCGTGCAGCGTTTTGCGTGCGGACTCCGTTTTGCGTGCGGATTCCCTCATCGTGCACCATTTTGCGTACGGACTCCGGCATCGTGCACCGTTTTGCGTGCGAACTCCATTTTGCGTGCGGACTCCGGCACCGTGCGTCGTTTTGCGTGCGGACTCCGGCATCGTGCACCGTTTTCGTGCAGACTCCGTTTTGCGTGCGGACTCCGGCACCGTGCTCCGTTTTGTGTGCGGATCGCGTGGAGGCCAATTGCAAGTGTCTACGAGCAATTGGTGGCAAATCGAGGTGGGTGGCCTTATCTCCAAGTTTTATGGACTGTACAGTAATTCTACTGATGTAGGACTATGCATGATAGTTTATTTTCTTGTGTAGCATGATAGATTGTAGGAATTGTTATTCCTTTTATCATCTGTTAATATAGTTATCTTGGAACTTGACCTAGCACCCCCGTCATATGTTGCATGTGTAACCAGACTAGTAGAAAACCCTCACTTGGGCTAGGGTTATTTATGTTTAGACACCCGCACTATTTTTCTATTCCTGGACATAGTGTTATCCTCGCCCGGGTAGTGGGCCGAGAGGTCGGGACTGTCTTTTAGTGTGGGATGCGTTTGCACTCGTGCTTGGAAGCAGAGTGGAGTCTGGTGGTTGTTGTGGGTTGCTTATCTGTGTCGGGAGCCGTTTGGGTAAACGGTAGTCCCGGGAGGTCTTGTATCCCTGTTGTGCTGTCGTGGGAGGGAGCCGTTGAGCAGACGGTGGTCCCGGGCCGTCGAGTATCTTCCGGTCAGTGATGTTGGGAACCGTTGGGGTTAACGGTGGTCCCAGGTCGTTGAGTGTTGTCCGACCAGTACTGTTGGCCTGAGTTGTGGGTCATTCCTGGCTGTGGAGTACCTCCAGCCAGTGTGCTTTGTGCTGCGAGCTGTTGGAGAGGCTAGTGTCTCGTGCTTCGTGTGAGCTGATCAGCTGAGTCGTCGAGAGTGCTCCGACTATTGTGCGAGATATTTGGGGATCTTGAGTCCTACCGTTTTGGGAGTGAGCGTGGTTTTTGACTATAGCCTGCTTATGCCAATTTGTGATACTCTATGCCGCGCCGTTTTCCTCAGTTGGAGTCGCGTCCCTGAGATGCCGCTGTGGATACGATGGTTGGCCTGTTGAGGCAGTTTTCCGCAGTGGATGCAACGATGGGCCTGTTGAGGCAGTTTTGCGCGAGGGGTGAGTTAGTCGGGCAGGACGCCCCACGTAAATCCCGTCCTCATGTGGATGTGTGGTAGTGGGCAGGTGTGTTCCTAGTCGACAGGCGCAGGCTTGACTGGACCCCATGAGGCAGTCAGTTCGATTGGGTCTATTGAGCACCTTGGGTGCGAGTGGGTCTCTTTTACTTTCATCTGTTCCACTTTTTGAGTATCTAGATAGAGGCATGGTAGCTGTAGAGTAGCTCCAGCTTTTCTTGTACGGATTTCATTGCACTGTTATCTTTTACCTCTAGTAGACTTAGTGGGCAGACCGTGGGCTTGTTGGCGTCACCCACTGAGAACTACTGTGGGAAGTAGTTCTCACACCCGTCGTGGTGTCTTTTTCCCCAGGAACTTCTTCTCCTGTTCCTGTTGCTCCAGTTGCTGATCCTTCTGACCGAGGCGAGGGAGTCGCGAGCTAGTTCCCTACCCGTCGTTGGAGTGTAGCGGTACCCCTTCAGAGGAGAGCTTCAGTAGATTAGTTTACTTCTTTTTCCTCTGTTGAGAGACCTTTGTTGTGAGGTATAGAGTTGTACTTTATTTTACAGTTTGAGAGACTGTTGTAGTGAGGATATTCTTTTTGTATTGAGAGTTTGTACACCGATGTATTTTATTAGAGATATCTCCCTTTTGAGTTTTGTATCCGAGGACTTGTTATACGATCGTATTTGGGAGATGGATATTGTATTATTTTCAGCTTTTCAGTAGTTTTACTTT
Organism: Tillandsia leiboldiana; assembly: GCA_029204045.2. Lineage (NCBI taxonomy): Eukaryota > Viridiplantae > Streptophyta > Magnoliopsida > Poales > Bromeliaceae > Tillandsia > Tillandsia leiboldiana. The sequence goes on along the minus strand of CM055068.1, from coordinate 32,313,130 downwards.
CAGCTCTGATATCTGTTTAGCTATAGTTGTTTCTTTTTGCAGGTTAGACGCTTCGTCTGTACGGCAGTTTCCGTACAGATGGCGGATCTGTTAGTGAGCCCGGGTCGCAGTTTCGACCCCGGGGCGTGACAGTTTCGACGAAATTTTTTTGTTAAGAAAGCTAGTTGTTTCTCGAAATCCTCCATTGATAGATTATCGTCTGAGTCGGAGGATGAATCCGTGTCTTCTTCTTTTGTTGATTTCAATGTCATACCTGAAGACTTAGAATAAGAGGAAGGCTTTCCAGCAGAAGAGTTAGTAGGATAAGTCCTTTCATATGTTTGAAGTGCACCAATTAATTCTTCTACTTTGATCTCGTCCGGGTGTTTTATTGTTTCAATGGCTGCAGCCTTAGGGCGAAATCTCTCGGGAAGAGTTCTCAAGATTTTTTTTACAACATTAGATTCTGGGATCTTCTCTCCCAAGTTAACACATACATTTATGATATCTTGCAATCGTGTATAATAATTTGTGAAAATTTCATTCTCTGCCATATGAATTGAATCAAATTTGCTTGTAAACATCTGCAGTTTTTGAACCTTCACCAAACTTGTACCCTCATGTGTAACTTGTAGAGTATCCCAGATTTCTTTTAGTCTCACATGCCGAGACGCGATAGAACTATATTTATGACAAGACATTAAATAAAGCATTGATACCCTTCCCAGTGTAAGAAGATAAATCTATTTCTTTCCTTGACCACTTCGTCCTAGGTTTAGGAATTTGTGTGTCAATAACAATTTCAATAGGATGTTTCCATCTGGTTTCGATTGATTGCCACACCCGTTCGTCGATGGAGATTAAAAACGCTCTCATGCGTACTTTCCAATAAGCATAATTGGTTCCATCGAAGAATGGAGGTCGATTGATGTTTCCACCCTCAACCATTATTTACAGCCCTATTCCTGCTCTGATACCACTCGTGGGTTATGGGATCCAAGGATCTAAAATAGGAGAAAAATCACCTAGAGGCTGGGTGAATAGGTGTAAATAATAAAACTCCAAAATCGTTGTGTAAAAATAACCCAATGAGAAAAATAAAAAATGTACGCAAGATTTTACGTGGAAAACTCCAATCCAGAAGTAAAATACCACGGGATCGAACACACGAAAAAAATCTACTAAGATTAAAACACATATAAGGTGATATAATACAAACCTACGACTCAACTTTTTCCATACGCTCCAAGTAGATCTTCTCCGCAGTCTTCAACGCGTCTCGATCACACGATTTGCGTCCAATTTCGAATTCGCGAAGTCCAACTTCGAATCCACGAAGTCTAACCGAATCCACGGTCGTCGCCAATGTAGCACATATCGATCACACGAACGAGCCTAACTCCGAATCCACGAAGTTGTAAACCTTGAATTCACAAGGCCTTCATGCGAATCCATGCGTCGATATTCATTTTGGAAATCATTGATGTTTAATGGTGATGATGATTTTGAATACTTAGAAAATCATAGATAGACAAAAAAAAACACCGTCTAAGTATTCATCAATTTGATTCTTGAAAAGAATAAAGAGTTGAGAAACCCTAAGAATCAAATCGATATATATATAGAAGAAGAAATATAAATTAGAACGTGTTTTCCTTTCTTCTCTATATGTGGATTTATTTCGGCTTACCCTAAAAGATGATCTTTAGGATCTATTTATAGTTTAGAAATCTTTTGGAAAGAGATAAGAATCAAAAACTGCCTAAAATAGAATTTTCCCTCATGGCGGTCCGGACTGGATTTACAACGGTCCGGACTGTCATTAAAATTCCAAAAACAACAGTTCGGGGTTCGAACTGGATTGGGTCTGATCCGGATTGATTCATGCGACATAAGAAAAACAATGTTCGGGGTCCGGACCGAAAACATGCTCATCTGGACTGGATTTCGCATGAACCAAACCATATTCCGGGTCCGGACTGGATGTGTCTGATCCGGATCCAGAACACTCAAAATGCCCAATTTTTTATTTTTATGCCATACAAAATATTCCAAGTGTTTCTAATCTATAAAAATGCATTCAAATCACCAAAAATATTTAATTGAACGTACCTGATTATTATGAATTCATTTTTCTTGAGATTGGTGTCTATGATCTTCACGTCTTCATCTTCAATCTTCAAGACTCAAACAACTTCACGAAATATGCCAAAACAAAAATCCTTAACACAACACGCGATAACAATCCACTAAGAAAAGAAAGATTACAAGGTGATTACCGACTCCACGGACTCAAACCTCTCCTTCAACTTCTTAAAATCTCGCGCTCACCAACTACAGGTCCACGCATACGTTCGAATCCACGAACGCCACCCGAATCCACGAGCAACACGTTTCGAATCCATTAAACGCCTTCAACACGTCGAAACCTCGACACCACGTCAAATCTTTTATGCAAATTCAACCGACACTGAATTATAGGCTTTGATGGTGATTCTTTGCTTAGAGTAACATTAGAGAACCAAGGATGAAATCTCTAAGCAAAATTAAGATCAATTTGACAATAACATATTGTGGAAAACCGTCGAATTGACCTTAGAGAGGCTATTTTGGTGGAAAAAGATAAACAATGAAAACCTAACCTCTAAGGTTGCTCTCAGGTGTTTTCTGAGTTGGTATCTCGTGTTGAGAAGCCCTAAGTATCTATTTATAACCTTTGGAACACAATTAGAGTCGTGTTAGAAGTCGAGTAAAAACAGGACACTGCGTACTGGTACTCAAAGGGAGGTTTCATTACTCAATGACGCAACAGACAGACATTTCTATTGCGAACCGGTACTCCAAGTTAGGTACCGGTACCCCATTCATTTTCAAGAAAATCCTGTGTCGGGTTTTGAGGAACTCCAAGTGAGATTCCGATACTCTATTCAAGTTTATGAATTTTTCAAAAGAGAATGTTAACGAAATCAACCAAATACCGGAACTCAAACTGAAAATAAATTATATGTTAAAAACCTAGTTCCCAAAACCTCTTCTAACCCGATTTTGATTAATTAATGATTCCAAAGATTGTAAATAAAGTTAAATCACCATGAAAACTTTAATTATACTTGAGTGTCATCTTGAGCTCTTTGATGAATCTTCGTTGAGTTTTCGATTGTTGATTTGACAATTGATCACTTCAAGACTCCGACTCAAATCACGAAATATGCAAAGTTAAAATCTGTAACACCAAGGATCCAAGGAAGGAACAAGGGGTTAAGGTGGAGATCAAAAGCTTGGATAGAGTTGGAAAAAAGCCCAAAAAAATCTCCTCGAGTCATCTTTTATAGAAAAATAGCTGGGGGTAAATCGTATCTACGGATCAACGGAAAAACTAATATGGATCCACCACTATCTAGATATTTCGTGCGTCCTAATCGGGAATCGTGCGCCCGAGGGACCATGGCCTGAATTGGAAAATTTGGCTTTCATCTCGGCTCCAATCAGCCGAATCCGGTTGTCGAAGTTGGGGTTTCGGGCGCCCGAATTCCCAGAAACTCCAGTTTCTAAGAATTCGCCCACCGATGCCCATTTTCGCGTCAATTTTGCGCGAAACGGTTCCCGCTTCAACCCGACCATCTCCATATGCATCAGCTAGCTAACAATGCTCATCCGCAAGGTTCCAAAATACCAGGACACTGCACAACCGATAAGAATCAACATAAAAGGAAGTAGTTGAGAGATACGCGATGACTCCCCGCTGATCACGTCGATTACCCAAAACGGCGACCATACACCTGGTTCGAGTGAGTATAAATAACCGAGCCATCGAAAAAGAAAAGGGGTCCTGCAACCTCGTAAGTCAGTGACCACCCCTACTTTTCAATACCTTCAATAACTGCATTTACAGCTTTTCTATATAGATTTTCATACCGCCATTTACCGCTTTCTTTACAACTTTTCTTACAGTTTTTCTAGAAGTAGTCGTACTTGTAATCGTTTCTTGTAACCCTTTCCTCAAGCAATACAACTTTCAATCGGCTATTCGGCCGTATCAATTTCTGTCTCCAAATCCCAGTTCGGCTCCTCCAAGCCGAGCTTCATTAAGAGTTCAATTGAGAAGAACCCGCCCGAACGGATTC
>CM055068.1:32264027-32304027 GCA_029204045.2 Tillandsia leiboldiana | reverse complement strand
TCTTCTGACGCCGAGAGGATCATCTCTGTGAAGTCCCGAGGCCAGCCGTGCTTCGGTTAACCGGCGGGGGCAACCAAGCCGCCGGAAACCCATATTTGGCCAGATCCGTGCGCGGGCTCCATCCGACCGTCGAAACCAAGATCGGCCACGTTGGAATTCTTCCTCTAGTCGACTGCAACCTCTCCACAAAGTATGAGGACCATCAGTTGAGGATCGAAGCCGTGCGGGCGTGCCCTAGCTTCGGGTTGTCTTCCTCACGACCAAGCTTCGCCGCCCGGTGCTGGCGCTGCCCCTCACCGCCGGCAACACCATTGGAAAGATACACAACACCGAGAGGGACCTTCTTGTGCATTTGTTTGGACCTAGAAGCCCCCGGTTGAAGATCCGCCATTAGAGGCCTAAGCTCGGTCGAGTCTCGTCTCCGGCCGCCGTCGTCGCCTCTAACCGCCAGCCGACCACCGAGGTATGCTCTATGGGACATTTATAGGCTTCCCATGTATTTGCATGTGGACCATAATGAGTAGAATCTGATTTCCATTGTTGCACCCAAGGCTTGCCCGAGTCTCATCTCCGGCCGCCGCCGTCGCCTCTAGTCGCCGGCTGATCACCCAGGTGAGCTTTGGTGACCTTGTAGAGTCTCCGCATCCTTTTTCTTTGGCCCAAGAGTCTCTGTATGCTAAGATGTCTCAACCTTATTTTTGTGGTGTTTTAGTAGTGCATCTCCGGCCAGCCGCCGCCTCCGGTAGCCGGAGCTTGGTCGGGAAGTGACCGAGCCACCTCTGTGAGTGTCCTCTTGCTGCTGCTTGCCTCTGCTTCAGGCTTGAACCCGACTTGAATAAGCCTCGGCCAAACTGAGCCTTTGCAAGGTTGCAACCTCGGTCACCTTGCTCCGGCCATCTCTCCGACTGGTCTGCGACGCTCCGAAGGTGAGCCCTCGACTCTAGAGATCCTATTAAGATTGATGCTCACTCGAATTTCCATAAAGGACAGGTAGTTAGCTTAGTGTAGTAATCTAAGCTCTAGTTGATTAGTTTTTATGGACCCGATTGTGTTTTCGGGCTTCGTGTCCACTCAAACCAGTGAGCACGGGTTAGCTTGCGTTGAGATCGATCTACTGTAATTTACGGCATAGTCTAAAACATCTCAGATTGGGAGATAGAGTCAAAGTAGTGGTTAATCGGGTGTATTTATGCAAATTTAGAGAACCATAGGGACTCGATTGCAAATATGACTTCATGGGCTGTCTCAGGTAGTGTGTACATGACCTCTAAGCTTCTTGTTAGAGGTATGTTGGTCTTTGTTAAGCGGGAATCGGTTAACGAACCGTAAATCGGCGAAATCGTCGGTTTAACGGCTTTCGGCGTGAGTTTTGCGCACTTCGATTGTCACGCCCCGGGGTCGAAACTGCGACCCGCGCCCGCCAACAGATCCGCCACCTATGCCAAATCCGCATAGGCGAAGCGTCCAACCTGCAAGAAAAGTACTGTAGCTAGACAGATATCAGAGCTATAAATAAAAATCTGCTGTATAACCAAGATCAATCACTGTACAACTGGAAATAAAACAACACTGTCCGCCTCCCAAAAAAATAATAAAATAATATCCTCAAATACAAGCTCTGAACCCAACCGGGAGGTAACTCCAATAAATACAACAGTGTACAGTCTCTCAATACATAAAATATCCTCACTACAACAGTCTCTCAAAAGAGGAAAACAAAACAACTAAACTACTGGAGATCTCCTCTGTAGGGGATACCGATACTCTCCAACGACGGGTAGGGATCTAGCTCGCGACTCCCTCGCCTCGATCAACAACCGCAGAATTAGCATCGCCCACTAAGACTCTGCAAAACAAAGGAGAGGAAGGAAAAAAGGGGGGAAGACGCTCAAAGGGTGTGAGAACTACACCAAAAAGGGAGTTCTCAGTGGGTACCACCGCCAGACCTGACGGTCTGCCCACTAAGTCCTCAAGAGACATAAACTAACCCAAGTCATAAGACTGAAATGAGTAACCTGGAGACTCTCAACAGCTACCATGCCCCTATCTAAAGGCTAAAAGGGGAGAACCAAACAGTGGTATGCAACCACTAGCACATGAAGTGCACAATCGACCCAATCGAGCTGACTGCCACATCTGGTCCAGTCAAACCTGCGCCCACCTACAACCACCTCCCGTTGACGGGCAGGAATTACGTAGGGCGTCGAAACGGACTAACTCGCTATCGAGTAGTGGCTCATGCAGGCTATAGTCAAAATCCACGCTCTCTCTCAGAACGGATAAACTCAAGATCACCAAGCCTCTCGCACAATGGTCAACAACTCACAATGACCTTGGGACAACCGTCGATCCCCAGACGGTTCCCAACAACACTAGCACTAGTCTAAACACGGCTACTAGACTCCACTCGGTCCCCCTGGCACGAGTGCAACAATAAAAGTATCTGACCGAAATAAACCCAATCAAATGAACCGGCATACAACCCGGTACTGCCTGCTCTGTCATCACTCACAACTCACCAACTCTGTCATCACTCACAACTCACCAACTCTGTCATCACTCACAACTCACCAACTGACCGGCCCGTCACGGTCAAAAGCCTACTCCGGAGTGGCACTCGAGGGGAGCGACCCACACGAGTAAAATATCTCTGTAATCAATGTCTCACAAGTATCTCTATATAGCAGGACTGGATCACGACTCTGATCAAAGTGGGAAAACTCATCCACTAAAGGAAAGGCCCGATCTCAATCGGATGCAACTAAACGATAAGTGGGAAACTCCATCCACAAGAGAAAACTGATACCCAAATCTGGTGCATAGATAAGCATCCGGTCAACCGCCCAATATCCGCGGTTGCCGTAAAGCCCCACAACTAATCCAACCTGTCCCAAACACGAAGTCCCTACTACACTATCCAGACCCCTGCTCGAACCCGAGCAACACTGACCACCTGACTAACAAGAAGGAGAAAGGAAAAGCATGGTTTCTCCTAAGTCAAGTTCCAATAAGTAGTGCAGCTGTAAAAGATGGCCTAACTACAAGTCCAATCAAGCATGCTTTTGTCCTTGGAAACAATAAAAGAGAGTAAAACATATGGTAGCAAAGCATACTACAATATTCCCACTATGATATACCAATCTCGCATAAATAGGCCACTAAATAAACATGTAGGATCTCTATATCATCTAGTGTGGGATAAATATAATCTGTCTATCGCATGCTAAGTGTCTAGTTCAACAAGCATGTACAATTATCAGGTAAACATCAATCCACATGATCTAGGCCGTTTCCATGCTTACCTCTTGCTCATATCGGTTGCACATTAAATTAGGCATGCTATCAATCATAGAGGGTGGCATTCCCATAGGTAAGCTCATCTTAACCATACATGAACATCCACTATTACACCTCCCATAAGGCATAACATGCATATAAACTCTGTTATTCCCTCTAACAGTTGCAAGTACTAAGTTTACCCACCTGAAGCGCTTAAACCAAGGCAAACCTGAAGTCGGTGAAGTGGGTAGACGCTCACAGTCCAAAATCTGCCAAAATTACACCCTCGGTACATGTCACGCAAGCCTTGGCTCCAAACAACTGAAAACACCCCTGAGTACAACAATTAAGGTCCAACATTACACTTTTATTCCAAAAATAATCCACATATACAACATCAGAAAACAGTCCCGAAGACGTGCAGTTTTCACCTGCAGAAAGTGCCCAGAAAAATCCAATAAAAATATCACAGCAATCCTCGCGTCGATACCTTCGAAACGAGTACCTGCAAGGCCGAGTTACAAATTCCACAGTACAGGTGCGCAAAACCACACAGCAACATAACTGTAATTCCATTTACAGACAAGGGGAAGAACATATACCTCCGGGAAAAACTCAGAAATATCCAAGAAAAATAGTGTGATATTCCTTGCGTTGAGTAGATGAAAAAAGTGTGTAAGCACGTCGCCATACGATGCCCGGTTGCGGAGATAACGCCGAAAGACCACGCCGCTGTCCAAATCTCCATCACAAAAATGGGGTCACAGTAAGCTCGAACAAACACCTCGAAGAGCGCGAAATAAGGGAAAGCTGAAAATACCTAGATCGTAGATCTGTCCGTCGCGGATCCAGTGGCGAAGAAATCACTCGAAAAGGTGGTCGGAGTAGGCCGGGGGAGCTCGCGTACCGAAACGGGACGAAGGGGAACCCAAAAGGACGTGCGTCGTGCCGCGCCGTAAAAAAGGAAACCTCAATAAGCGTGCCACCAAAAATCTCAAAACTTTGCAGATGGATGCAGCATAGCTCGGGGATCAACTTTGCTGAAGGTGCCATGGCGAGAGGAGGCTCGGAAATGCCGGAAAAAGGGGGAAGAAAGAAGCTCAGGTCGCTTTTATAGGCTGCAGAAACAAATCGAAAAATACCGAATATGTCCCAATTTCCGGGCGCAGGGAACTTTCGGGCGCGCACTGTAGCAGCCCGAAACTTCCCTGGGCGCGCACTGTAGCAGCCCGAAACTCCTCTGGGCCTCCACGTTGCCCGCCAAACAGGCGACAGCGATCCAGACCAACCACCGCACGACACGTGGCTCGCTGCACAGCCGACACGTGGCACGCACCCAGTCAACATGTCGCTGCCATGCCCACGTGCGCGCTGTCAGCGCCGCCTGCGCCCCCCTGCCAGGCACGCGCCCCGAGGCCACCCACACACACTCCGTGAACCGGGTCCACAGCACCGACAAATCATAAACCGCCACGTGTCCACCCTAGTCCACCGTACACCACAAGCCTGCTCCATGCTCCCAGACCACAACACCGACCAGTCGTTTCCCTCCACGTGTCCCATCCTCCGGTGCACGCCAGCCCCGTGGACCGCGCACCTGCCCGCGCCCCTGTGCGCCTGCCCGCGGCCAGGCGCCGCCTGCCCGAGCCTGCGCCGCCGTCCTCCGCTGCTGCCCGCCGCCGCCGGCCGTCGCCGGAAACACTATTCCGACCATGAACAGTAATTTTACTGTAGCAACCTCCGAAAAATGCATGTAAATAGCCCATTTTGACCGTTTTCGCGCGCTGAGTCCAAATCCGGTGTCCGATTTGCCAAATTCCAACTCTAAAAATTGCCGAAGGCATCCGGAAAGGTGTTCCTTAGTCCAAACTTCGCGCTGAGTCCATTTTTAATATCCATTGCGCGCGAAACCACTTCTAAACTTCCGACGAGGTCATCAGACTACTCTCGTGATCCATTTAACACACAAAGTCCATCCCTAATGTCCAATTGGTGCACAAATCCCACCAACACGCCACATAGGCCTCCAGAAGCTGTAGATGCAACAATAGTCTAATGGTGAAATTTCGGGTCTTCACATCCTCCCCCACTAAAAGAAAGTTTCGTCATCGAAACTAGCTCAAATCCACCAAGAGTCACAAATACCACGGGAAGGTATCCATCAATAACGCCTCCAGCTCCCGAAACACCACTCACTCCCCGTGATTACTCCCCAACAACAACAACAACAAGTACGGCATGGCCCGATATGCAATTCTCTCATCTCTCGAGCCAGAAATCGCAACGGGCGTCCCTCGTACTCCAACAATCACAGATCTCGAAGGGGCAAGTCAATCACGAGCGAGGGATCCAAAAAAAAACACATCACTCCTGAGCTGAGACGTGAAACAATACAGGGGCTCCATCAAAAGCTGCGGGAAACAGAATAACCATCCGTGCAACACGCACCAAACCACATCCTGGTGTCAATCTCAACAAGGCGACCCGAAGCACGCACACAGATTCATCCTATGAAGAAAAGAATCCAATAAGCTGGGGTCTTCACTCGGTTACTTCCCGATCCAAAATCACCCGAGTGGCCTACTCAACCACGGGCTACCCTCAAAAGGGATCCTCAAGAGACACAATCTCATGCCACAGTTGGTCACTCAACATGCCAACATAACCCCAATAGACCCACGGGTCGAAGTCGATCTCTCAACTAATAAAGGACACCCTGACGGGGACCAAACCGTCAGTGAACGGGACTGAAAACTGGCTAAAAAGGCGATCATAATGCTGATGCCCAAACTCGCGGTCAAAAATCCGAACCAGCAACGACAATCCGCGTAAATCCCACCCAAGATGCTGAAAGCTGTAGGCTCCACTGGTGCCGCATGGTAGAAACCGTATACTGAAGCTGAAATCTTAATCTATCATATAGCATAGAACAGAAATGCTGAGTAATCAGGACTGATAGCCAAGCAGGCATGGCCTACGCCCAGGTATATCAATCAAGGCTGGAAGTAATAGACGTACTGAAAGGCTCAACCGTGGGATCTAAGCTGCCTGCAAAACAGCGGTTCATCCTGCCACATTACTCATAGGGTTGGCCTAATGAAGTGTGGACCGAAGATCGACCCACGGTAACTCTATAGCCACAATGGGAGGTGTCCCTAAAACATCCCAATCCAAATCCCAACACTGGAAACACTAGCATTGGCGCTGGCATCAGTCTCAGTATCCATTGGCCATGCTCTCCCGGCACTGCCATGTTTAAGAAGCTCCTCACCTTAAGAGTAAATGTTGGTCACAGCCAAACTTGAATAACATCCATTTGGTCGGATTCCACCGCCACTCCAATGGCCAGAATAAGGTGACTCAAGAAGGCATGCACTTGGAGCTAAAACTTGTACCTCAATAACTTGGCATACAGCTTAACCCACACAGGAGTGGTAGCACCTCCACAAGTGCTCCTCGTGCTCTAAATCGCTCTAGGAGTAAATCAAAATATCCTCGGAAAACCCCACTCCCAATCCGCCCAAGTACAACTGTGACATACAATTCCTCAGACCTTAAAGTCAACAGGGCATTCGTCATTCCATTGGGCCTCGCTATAAACCCATAATGCCCCTACCGTGTCCTGAACGCCATCTAGGCGAAGTCCTCGGCTGTCTAATTCCAAGTAGGTACTCGCATCATACACTAACAGCCGGAGTATAACTCCATCAAAAGGTCCTAGATACCACCCGGACCTGTCTACACTCGAACCATAAAAGGACCCTCACAGTCGTGTATCAACGTTGTGGCATCACCACCGTTTACCAACGGCGTGGCATCACCGCCGTATACCAACGGCGTGGCACCAGGTCAAACAGACCCCTCGATCCCTCCGATCCTGCAACTGCGCCATCAGCTCTCCCAGCTCTACAGGCGATATCCAATGAGGTGCTGTCGAGGGTGGCGTGGTTCCTCGAACCACGTCCAAGGCAATCTCTATCTCCCTAACCGGCGGCATTATCAACGGCTCAGGTGAAATCACACCCGGGATCTCATGAGCAACAAGGATATCCCTGAGTCCCGGTGCCGCCGTAAGCATCTCTCACACTGTCGCTAAAACCTGTGTGCTCTAACAATCTCAACAAGCAAGCCTTCTCTTGTCCACCTTGCTGAAGATCAACGTCCTCTCTCGCCGCAGTCAAACATTCCGTGGCATTGTGCAAATCAATCTCAAGCACAGGGTCGAAACACCGAATTGCTACAATTTCCAATAATTCTGCCGGTAACTCGCGGTCTCGGCCGCACTGGACATGATCCAAAAACCTCCTCCACATGCAGAACAACAAAGGGAACCTGTACCTCTAGTGCACGTGGTAACAAATCTGCCTTTAGTCCAGGCAAGAATGAAACATGCCCTAACTCCGACTGCTGTGGTGAAATCCCACCTACGACACTCGATCCACTACCGTGGCGCCCTCCAACCGGGCGACACAGATTCATCCGCTCAAAGCAAGTGGTTGTCGCTCAATCTGCCTGAAAATCAAGACTATCCACAAGGAAGCACGATCTCTGTCTCTGATCACATTGAGGCGACGAATACGGTCCTCCACAAATAACAAATCCACGCTACCGCTGCGCCACTCCCAAATCGATACTAATGCTGCCATCGGGGTCCACCCGATCTCCGGCATCTCGGGAACTCGTTATCCTGGAAAAAGAAATCAGAAATGCCTCTGCCGGCCGATCTGTCCTCCATCACCCGGTGCCAAGCGCCAATATCCCGAACTCGCCTCTAGCGGCAGATGCCTATCCAAAGGAACTGCAGCGCCAAGCTCCATATACAATGCCTACACCATCGAGGCGTCAATAATCCGTAACTGAGGGACTAACTAAACTGAAAGGTATCAGGGCGCAATCCACTCCCAGTCACACATATCCTGTGCGCCTCATCTCTCGAAATCTGGAGCGCGTAGTTCAACAACTGCAAAAACTCTCTAGCATAGGGAGGCTCTCAATTGATCACTCCATTACCACCAACCACGACTCTGCCTCCAAAGGCTCCAAACTCAGTCTTACGAGTCAGGGTGGATCATCTGCCAAATCTGGCTCAATAGATCGATCATGTCCCACAGCTCCTCTGCCGTCAACTATCCACCCTGCCTCGGTGCCTCGGCACTAAACGTTGGCACGGAGGGGGTTACCCAGTGCTCCGACAACTGTGTCACCAAGACCAGCTGCTCACTCTGTCGCTGATAATCCTCTGACAATCCTGTCATCTGGGTCCGGAGTCTCTGACCTCAATCCGGGTATCCGGCACAAAACCAACTTCTTAAGCTCAACTGCTATGACAGGATGCACACGGGTCAAAACCCAGCGTCGGGGAGACACCGCTCGCCACGACGAAACCACAAAACAACACAAAACAGCGCTCGACCCAATCCAGCGAAAGTCTAAAGCATGTCACCCGTTCCGCAATGTTATGTTGTCTGCAGCCAACATAATCACTTAGGAGAATAAAGATGCCAATCTCTCTTCCCGTCCCTTGGGAGAGGTATGAAACTCAATCAGGACTCTCGCTAAAAATCACGACTCTCACGAAGTCAACCAAGGGTCAAACCATAAGCCTAGGGTTTCTAAGTCCACCATGACCTATAACCTAGGCTCTGATACCACTCTAATCTGTCACGCCCCGGGGTCGAAACTGCGACCCGGGCCCGCCAACAGATCCGCCACCTATGCCAAATCCGCATAGGCGAAGCGTCCAACCTGCAAGAAAACTACTGTAGCTAGACAGATATCAGAGCTATAAATAAAAATCTGCTGTATAACCAAGATCAATCACTGTACAACTGGAAATAAAACAACACTGTCCGCCTCCCAAAAAAATAATAAAACAATATCCTCAAATACAAGCTCTGAACCCAACCGGGAGGTAACTCCAATAAATACAACAGTGCACAGTCTCTGAATACATAAAATATCCTCACTACAACAGTCTCTCAAAAGAGGAAAACAAAACAACTAAACTACTGGAGATCTCCTCTGTAGGGGATACCGCTACTCTCCAACGACGGGTAGGGATCTAGCTCGCGACTCCCTCGCCTCGATCAACAACCGCAGAATTAGCATCACCCAGTAAGACTCTGCAAAACAAAGGAGAGGAAGGAAAAAAGGGGGAAAGACGCCCAAAGGGTGTGAGAACTACACCAAAAAGGGAGTTCTCAGTGGGTACCACCGCCAGACCTAACGGTCTGCCCACTAAGTCCTCAAGAGACATAAACTAACCCAAGTCATAAGACTGAAATGAGTAAGCTGGAGACTCTAAACAGCTACCATGCCCCTATCGAAAGGCTAAAAGGGGAGAACCAAACAGTGGTATGCAACCACTAGCACATGAAGTGCACAATCGACCCAATCGAGCTGACTGCCACATCTGGTCCAGTCAAACCTGCGCCCACCTAAAACCACCTCCCACTGACGGGCAGGAATTACGTAGGGCGTCCAAACGGACTAACTCGCTATCGAGTAGTGGCTCATGCAGGCTATAGTCAAAATCCACGCTCTCTCTCAGAACGGATAAACTCAAGATCACCAAGCCTCTCGCACAACGGTCAACAACTCACAATAACCTTGGGACAACCGTCGATCCCCAGACGGTTCCCAACAACACTAGCACTAGTCTAAACACGGCTACTAGACTCCACTCGGTCCCCCTGGCACGAGTGCAACAATAAAAGTATCTGACCGAAATAAACCCAATCAAATGAACCGGCATACAACCCGGTACTGCCTGTTCTGTCATCACTCACAACTCACCAACTCTGTCATCACTCACAACTCACCAACTCTGTCATCACTCACAACTCACCAACTGACCGGCCCGTCACGGTCAAAAGCCTACTCCGGAGTGGCACTCGAGGGGAGCGACCCACACGAGTAAAATATCTCTGTAATCAATGTCTCACAAGTATCTCTATATAGCAGGACTGGATCACGACTCTGATCAAAGTGGGAAAACTCATCCACTAAAGGAAAGGCCCGATCTCAATCGGATGCAACTAAACGATAAGTGGGAAACTCCATCCACAAGAGAAAACTGATACCCAAATCTGGTGCATAGATAAGCATCCGGTCAACCGCCCAATATCCGCGGTTGCCGCAAAGCCCCACAACTAATCCAACCTGTCCCAAACACGAAGTCCCTACTACACTATCCAGACCCCTGCTCGAACCCGAGGAACACTGACCACCTGACTAACAAGAGAATAAACATGCCAATCTCTCTTCCCGTCCCTTGGGAGAGGTATAAAACTCAATCAGGACTCTCGCTAAAAATCACGACTCTCACGAAGTCAACCAAGGGTCAAACCATAAGCCTAGGGTTTCTAAGTCCACCATGACCTACAACCTAGGCTCTGATACCACTCTAATCTGTCACGCCCCGGGGTCGAAACTGCGACCCGGGCCCGCCAACAGATCCGCCACCTTTGCCAAATCCGCATAGGCGAAGCGTCCAACCTGCAAGAAAACTACTGTAGCTAGACAGATATCAGAGCTATAAATAAAAATCTACTGTATAACCAAGATCAATCACTGTACAACTGGAAATAAAACAACACTGTCCGCCTCCCAAAAAAATAATAAAACAATATCCTCAAATACAAGCTCTGAACCCAACCGGGAGGTAACTCCAATAAATACAACAGTGTGCAGTCTCTCAATACATAAAATATCCTCACTACAACAGTCTCTCAAAAGAGGAAAACAAAACAACTAAACTACTGGAGATCTCCTCTGTAGGGGATACCGCTACTCTCCATTGACGGGTAGGGATCTAGCTCGCTACTCCCTCGCCTCGATCAACAACCACAGAATCAGCATCACCCGCTAAGACTCTGCAAAACAAAGGAGAGGAAGGAAAAATGGGGGAAAGACCCCCAAAGTGTGTGAGAACTACACCAAAAAGGGAGTTCTCAGTGGGTACCACCGCCAGACCTGACGGTCTGCCCACTAAGTCCTCAAGAGACATAAACTAACCCAAGTCATAAGACTGAAATGAGTAAGCTGGAGACTCTCAACAGCTACCATGCCCCTATCTAAAGGCTAAAAGGGGAGAACCAAACAGTGGTATGCAACCACTAGCACATGAAGTGCACAATCGACCCAATCGAGCTGACTGCCACATCTGGTCCAGTCAAACCTGCGCCCACCTACAACCACCACCCGCTGATGGGCAGGAATTACGTAGGGCGTCCAAACGGACTAACTCGCTATCGAGTAGTGGCTCATGCAGGCTATAGTCAAAATTCACGCTCTCTCTCAGAACGGATAAACTCAAGATCACCAAGCCTCTCGCACAACTGTCAACAACTCACAATGACCTTGGGACAACCGTCGATCCCCAGACGGTTCCCAACAACACTAGCACTGGTCTAAACACGGCTACTAGACTCCACTCGGTCCCCCTGGCACGAGTGCAACAATAAAAGTATCTGACCGAAATAAACCCAATCAAATGAACCGGTATACAACCCGGTACTGCCTGCTCTGTCATCACTCACAACTCACCAACTCTGTCATCACTCACAACTCACCAACTGACCGGCCCGTCACGGTCAAAAGCCTACTCCGGAGTGGCACTCGAGGGGAGCGACCCACACGAGTAAAATATCTCTATAATCAATGTCTCACAAGTATCTCTATATAGCAGGACTGGATCACGACTCTGATCAAAGTAGGAAAACTCATCCACTAAAGGAAAGGCCCGATCTCAATCGGATGCAACTAAACGATAAGTGGGAAACTCCATCCACAAGAGAAAACTGATACCCAAATCTGGTGCATAGATAAGCATCCGGTCAACCGCCCAATATCCGCGTTTGCCGCAAAGCCCCACAACTAATCCAACCTGTCCCAAACACGAAGTCCCGACTACACTACCCAGACCCCTGCTCGAACCCGAGCAACACTGACCACCTGACTAACAAGAAGGAGAAAGGAAAAACATGGTTTCTCCTAAGTCAAGTTCCAATAAGTAGTGCAACAGTAAAAGATGGCCTAACTACAAGTCCAATCAAGCATGCTTTTGTCCTTGGAAACAATAAAAGAGAGTAAAACATATGGTAGCAAAGCATACTACAATATTCCCACTATGATATACCAATCTCGCATAAATAGGCCACTGAATAAACATGTAGGATCTCTATATCATTTAGTGTGGGATAAATATAATCTGTCTATCGCATGCTAAGTCTCTAGTTCAACAAGCATGTACAACTATCAGGTAAACATCAATCCACATGATCTAGGCCGTTTCCATGCTAACCTCTTGCTCATATCGGTTGCACATTAAATTAGGCATGCTGTCAATCATAGAGGGTGACATTCCCATAGGTAAGCTCATCTTAACCATACATGAACATCCACTATTACACCTCCCATAAGGCATAACATGCATATAAACTCTGTTATTCCCTCTAACAGTTGCAAGTACTAAGTTTACCCACCTGAAGCGCTTAAACCAAGGCAAACCTGAAGTCGGTGAAGTGGGTAGACGCTCACAGTCCAAAATCTGCCAAAATTACACCCTCGGAACATGTCGCGCAAGCCTTGGTTCCAAACAACTGAAAACACCCCTGAGTACAACAATTATGGTCCAACATTACACTTTTATTCCAAAAATAATCCACATATACAACATCAGAAAACAGTCCCGAAGACGTGCAGTTTTCACCTGCGGAAAGTGCCCAGAAAAATCCAATAAAAATATCACAGCAATCCTCGCGTCGATACCTTTGAAACGAGTACCTGCACGTCCAATTCCGAGCCCCGTAGGCCGAGTTACAAATTCCACAGTACAGGTGCGCAAAACCACACAGCAACATAACTGTAATTCCATTTACAGACAAGGGGAAGAACATATACCTTCGGGTAAAACTCATAAAAATCCAAGAAAAATACTGTGATATTCCTTGCATCGAGTAGATGAAAAAAGTGTATAAGCACGTCGCCATACGATGCCCGGTTGCGGAGATAATGCCGAAAGACCACACCGCTGTCCAAATCTCCATCACAGAAATGGGGTCACAGTAAGCTCGAACAAACACCTCGAAAAGCACAAAATGAGGGAAAGCTAAAAATAGCTAGATTGTAGATCTGTCAGTCGTGGATCCAGCGGCGAAGAAATCACTCGAAAAGGTGGTCGGAGTAGGCTGGGGGAGCTCGCGTACCGAAACGCGACGAAGGGGAACCCAAAAGGACGTGCGTCGCGCCGCGCCATAAAAAAGGAAACCTCGATAAGCGTGCCACCAAAAATCTCAAAACTTTGCAGATGGATGCAGCATAGCTCGGGGATCAACTTTGCTCAAGGTGCCATGGCGAGAGGAGGCTCGAAAATGCCGAAAAAAGGGGGAAGAAAGAAGCTCGGGTCGCTTTTATAGGCTGCTGAAACAAATCAAAAAATACCGAATATGTCCCAATTTCCGGGCGCAGGGAACTTTCGGGCGCGCACTGTAGCAGCTCGAAACTTCCCTGGGCGCGCACTGTAGCAGCCCGAAACTCCCCTGGGCCTCCACGTCGCCCGCCAAACAGGCGACAGCGATCCAGACCAACCACCGCACGACATGTGGCTCGCTGCACAGCCGACACGTGGCACGCACCAAGTCAACGCGTCGCTGCCTCGCCCACGTGCGCGCTGTCAGCGCCGCCTGCGCCCCCCTGCCAGGAACGCGCCCCGAGGCCACCCACACACACTCCGTGAACCGGGTCCACAGCACCGACAAATCATAAACCGCCACGTGTCCACCCCGGTCCACTGTACACCACAAGCCTGCTCCGTGCTCCCAGACCACAACACCGACTAGTCGTTTCCCTCCACGTGTCCCATCCTCCGGTGCACGCCAGTCCCGTGGACCGCGCACCTGCCCGCGCCCCTGTGCGCCTGCCTGCGGCCAGGCGCCGCCTGCCCGAGCCTGCGCCGCCGTCCTCCGCTGCTGCCCGCCACCGCCGGCCGTCGCCGGAAACACTGTTCCGGCCATGAACAGTAATTTTACTGTAGCAACCTCCGAAAAATGCATGTAAATAGCCCATTTTGACCGTTTTCGCGCGCTGAGTCCAAATCCGGTGTCCGATTTGCCAAATTCCAACTCTAAAAATTACCGAAGGCATCCGAAAAGGTGTTCCTTGGTCCAAACTTCGTGCTGAGTCCATTTTTAATATCCATTGCGCGCGAAACCACTTCTAAACTTCCGACGGGGTCATCAGACTACTCTCGTGATCCATTTAACACACAAAGTCCATCCCTAATGTCCAATTGGTGCACAAATCCCACCAACACGCCACATAGGCCTCCAGAAGCTGTAGATGCAACAGTAGTCTAATGGTGAAATTTCGGGTCATCACATCGATGTAATAGAATGATGAATGGATCTTATTACCTGCCGCTGGTTATTCCCGACGCTGTCCTGGCTGGTCCAGTGGCTCTCGTTTCGCGTCGGTGGCTTCCAGTGCCAAATCGGCCTTTCCGGAAGTGTTGAAGTAATTATGGCTCCGATCGAGTATCGATTTTAGCATAGTGGCTTAATTAGTGAGTCTTAATATATATATAACATGCAATTTTGAAAATGTTAGGGGAGTTCCCTATTTACAACTATCTATAAAGTGTGAGTCTGTGGTTTGGGGAATGTGTGAGTCCGTCCCTAATCAGTATTCAAGATTCAGGTCCTTGCATTCTGACTCCGGCCCACGAGCCTTCTGTTGGAGTCGTTGGTCCGCCTACACACAGGTGGGTTTATCTTCGGCCCGAGTTTTATCTTTTCGGCCCTCTGAATGCTTTAGTTAGTCGGACCCCTGTTTTTGATATTAGCCCTGATCTTGAATTTATGCTATACCATCATTGACTGCTTATATCCTGCTTTACTTGGACATATCTTGTTTATTTGTCATCAGATTTATATATCTCAATACAGTAGTCTTACTTGGTCTTATCATGCCTGTTGATTGATACACGGCTTTTGTGTCGAGTTATTCTTATACTTATATTCCAGATATGCATGATTGACCATGATTGATATACAGACATCTGCATCCCTGTGGGGATTTTCGGCATGTTGCCGATTACCCGGTCTGTGGACCGTGAGCTTGAGCATTTGCATTATGATGATTGTGCACCTGCTGTTCACTCGCGTACGCTGTGGGATTGATCACCCACATTGCGTTCTTTACCGGTAAAGGGTCTGGTTGACCCATGAGCAATCCCCTCTTGCTGTATCACTGGGTACGGGGAGCCCCTCGGCTGTACCGATATGAGGAAACTCTCGGCTGTACCTTTAGGTACGAGGATCCTCTCGGCTATATCAATGGTACGGGGTTGCTGTTCAGCTCGGCTAGGTGGAATCCAGTATGGTTGTGGTTGGTTCTGCTTTGATATCTTCGCCTGAGGTCCCCGTGACCAATAGTGGCATCGATTGGGTACTTGCTTTTCATTATTGATGCATAGTTTATATTTCCGTGTTCTAGCATGCTTTACTGATTCATTCTGTACCCATATCTGCTCAGTTATATCTTTGACTTATCTTTAGTCTTTTATTGATTATTCAGCTTTACCTATGGATCTATTTACTATCCGCAGATTATTGTATCCAGTAGGTACGATTAGCTATTTCTCGGCTCGTCGTGCCCAATGGGATACACTATCGATGTATCTCATGCCCCCTGGGTGACTATTTTTTAGGTCGTTCGGGTGCTGGGATGTCGGGACACGTTGGTGAGGCTGTTGCGATAGTGTGGGTTATTACTATATGGATCTGAACAGGAGAAAAAACACCTAGAGGGGGGTGAATAGGTGTAAACAATAAACACACCAAAATCTTTGCGTAAAAATAACCCAATGCGGAAATGTAAATAACACGCAGAGATTTTACGTGGAAAACTCCAAAACCAGGAGTAAAAAACCACGGGACCGATCACACGGTGAAATCCACTAAGATCAAACACGTACAAAGGTGATATAACGTACTGACACACGACTCAACCTTTTACCATACGCTCCTAGTAGATATTCTCCGCTTGTTCCACAACGCACCTCGAATCCACGATTTGCGTCCAATGCCGAATCCACGGCGTCCAACGTCGAGTCCACGACGTCCAACCGAATCCACGGTCTCCACCAAGTAGCACGTCTCGAATCCACGAACGCACTTCGTCTCGAATCCACGAAACGGTAACACCTTGAGTCCACAAGGCCACGCCAATCCACGCGCCGATTTTTGGGAAAAATTATTGTTTTGTTGGTGGTGAAAATCCGCCGAATACTTAGATCAAAGATAGATCGGAAATACCATCTAAGTATTCATTAATTTGATTCTACTCAAAATCTGAGTTTGAAATCCTAGAATCAAATTAATCAATATAGATGAAGAAACATAGAATAAATCTAGTTATTTCCTTTCTTCTCTATATGTGAATTTTTCTATTTTGGATTACCTTTTTAGATTCTAAAATCATTACCCTAAAAGATGAATCAAAGGGTTTATTTATAGGTTAGAAACCTTTGGAAGAGGATAAGAATCAAAAACTGACTTCAACAAACTTTTTCCCGCACGACGGTCCGGACTGGATTTGGCTTGATCCGGACTGTCGTTATTTTTTAGAGAATTCCTGAAAAATCATGTTCGGGGTCCGGACTGAAGGAAGCACGGTCCGGACTGTTCATGCGATTTCGGCAAAATCCACGTTCGGGGTCCGGACTGAACCAGGGAAGGTCCGGACTGGATTTCCGCATGAACCTACCTACGTTCGGGGTCCGGACTGAAGTAGCCTGATCCGGATCCTGAACATATAATAGTCCAGTTTTCTGATTTTTATGCAATTACAAATCCATCCAAGTATTTCTACACTATAAGAAGTATTCGGATCACCAAAATTATTTAGTTAAACGTGCTTGATCCTTTTGAATTCTTCTTTCTTGAGATTGAGGTATATGATCCAAACATCTTCATCTTCAATCTTCAAGACTTAAACACTTTCACGAAATACGCCAATACAAATTCCTTAACAATCTCCCCCTTTGACGGTTTCGTGACAAAACAAAATTCCACTTTAAGAAAATTCAAAAAGATATTTTTGTTGTTATCACCGTACAACAAAAATTTACAATTATGATCCAAATAAAAATGAATACATGAGATAAACACCTAAAATAGACTCTAAACTTAGACGTTTGTACTCTCTGCAAAAGAAATAATTCTTGACAAAAGAAATCGTTAGATACCTCAAGAATTTAACATTCAAACATTGAACAGAGAGATAGAGTTTATACGCACCATGACATTTACAGACTTAGATATGTATGAAGATAAGCAATCAAAGCAATTCACATATCATCTAAACATTAAATTCCAAATGTCATAAGTATGTTAGTCATCAAACAACTTGTTAGTAATATTACATGCCCAAATAGTTAGTCGAATAGTTAGTCGAGGCATGCATTCATACAAAATACAAAGCAAAGTTGTTGTCATTGTGAGGACCTGGATCCCCACGAGGTGATTACTGGCTGACCAGCAGCTTCTGGAGGCCTATGTGGCGTGTCGGTGGCGTTTGTACACCAATTGGACACTTTTGATGGACTCGGTGTGTTAAATGGATCACGAGAATAGTCAGATGGCCCCGTCGAATGCTTAGAAGTGATTTCGCGCGCAATGGATATTAAATTGGACTCGGGGGGAAGTTTGGATAAAGGATCACCTCTCCGGATGCCTTCGGGAATCTTTAGAGTTGGAATTTGGTAAATCGGGCTTTAGAAATGGACTCAGCGTGAAAATCGGATCAAGTGGGCTTTCCGGGGACTTTCGGCAAATTTTCGGATAAGAATTTGGAGAATCGGACACCGTATTTGGATTCAGCGTGCGAAATCGTTGAGAATGGACTATTTACTTGTTTTTTCGGAGCACGGTTGACGCGCGCGTTTTTCGAGGCGTGCACAGATCTCGAGACATCGCGGCATGAATCCCGAGGTGCGCTCGGGTGTACTGCGCGAGGGGGGAGCGCAGAGAGGCGCGTTGGGAAAACGCGCCTGACTGCGCGGGTGACGCGGGGGGCCGCCACGTGGCGTGCCCCCATTCGCGCCCGCGTGGACGCGGGGAACACGCGTCCGCTCGGTGTCCCGGTCGGGTGTGGCGCGGTGTCACGCGCCCGTGTGGCGCATGCCGCGTGGCACAGGGGGCGCGCGCCTGCGCCTGGCGCACGCGCCCCTGTGCGGTGGACCACCGGGCTGCGGGTCTTTGGGGCGGTGCACCGTGGACCCGGTCCACGGGAGCCCTCCTTCCTCCCCTTTCTTCTCTTCTTCTTCTTTCTTCCCCGCACACCATTCCTCCATTTTCTTTTCTTTCTTCTCCAACCGAGCGAGAGAGGGAGTGAGGAGGGGATTTATGTGGGGGGCGGCGGTGCGTTGTGGACCTCGCGGAGCGCGCGAAGTGTTCCACTAGAGCGGTTGGGCGGCGCGACGCAGTCGAGGTGGGTTCCGCACTTCGTTTTTACGGTATTTTTGGCACAGTTTTGGGGCGTTCTTTTGGACTTTGGTTTGACCCCTTGCTCTTATCTGTGTTAGGGACCGTGTTTTACTGCACCGTTTTGCGTGCGGACCCCGACGGCATGCTCCGTTTTGCGTGCGGACTCCGTTTTGCGTGAGGACTCCGTTTTGCGTGCGGATTCCGGCACCGTGCTCCGTTTTGTGTGTGGACTCTGTTTTGCGTGCGTATTCCGGCACCGTGCTCCGTTTTGCGTGCGGATTCCGGCACAGTGCTCCGTTTTGCGTGCGGACTCCGGCGGCATGCACCGTTTCGCGTGCAACTTGGTGTACGAGACTCGGATTGAGGCGTGCCTTTACAGTTTTTCCATCTACTCGACGCGAGGATTATCACCGTATTTTCCGTGAATTGCCCGAAGGTATACTTGTCCCGTTCTCCTGTGCAATGCGATACAGATGTGTATATTGTGGACTTTTGCGCTCACCGCGTTGTGGAATTGGTAACTTGGCCTCCGGGACTCAGATTTTGGCGTGCAGGTACTCGTTTCGAAGGGCTCGACGCGACGATCGCGTTCGTATTTTTGTTGGATTTTTCAGAGTCCGTTCTGCAGTTGAAAATTGCACATCTTCAGGGCTGGTTTCAGCGGTTGGTGTATACTTGGATATTTTAGCATAAAGTGTAACTTTGGACCTTTTGTTGCACCCAGGTGTTAAGGAATTTGTTTTGGCGCATTTCGTGAATGTATTAAGTCTTGAAGATTGAAGATGAAGAAGTTGGGATCATGTAACTCAATCTCAAGAAATAAGAATTCAAAAGGATTAGGTATGTTTAACTAATTATTTTTGGTGATCCGAATACTTCTTATTGTGTAGAAACACTTGGATGAATTTTTAATTGCATAAAAATCAAAAACTGGACATGGGACATGTTCAGGATCCGGATCAGACATTCCAATCCGGATCCCGAAGGGTGTTAGTTCATACGCAAATTCAATCCGGATCCAAGCCCTTTCTGATCCGGATCCCGAACATGGGTTTTTGCTGAATTGTATGAACGATCCGGATCAGGCACTTCGATCCGGATCCCGAACCTTTGTTTTTCAGGAAACTGTCTGTCTCGTTACTGCAATCCGGATCGCCGAAATCCGATCCGGATCGTCGTCCTGAAAAATCCCAGAAAAGGTTAGTTTTTTATTCTTATCTTCTTCCAACGGTTTCTAGCCTATAAATAGACCCTTTAATTCATCTTTTAGGGTACGACGCAAAAAGCGAAAAATACGACCGAAATAGAAAAATCCACATATAGAGAAGAAAGGAAATACAAGATTTAATTCTATGTTTCTTCATCTATATTATTAATTTGATTCTAGGTTTTCCAAACTCAGATTTTGAGTAGAATCAAATTAATGAATACTTAGATGGTATTTCCGATCTATTTCTAATCTAAGTATTCGGCGGATCATCACCACCCAAAAAACAACGATTTTCCCAAAATCGGCGCGTGGACTCGCGTGGCCTTGTGGATTCAAGGTGCAACCGCTCTCGTGGATTCGGAGCGAGGTACGTTCGTGGATTCGAAGCGTGCTACTGGGTGAAGACCGTGGATTCGGTCGGACGTCGTGGATTCGGTGTTGGGCGCTGATCGTGGATTCGAGGAGCGTTGCGGAGCGAGCGGAGAAGATCTACTAGGAGCGTATGGAAAAGGTTGAGTCGTCTGTGAGTACGGTATATCACCTTGTACGTGTTTAATTCTAGTGGATTTCACCGTGTGATCGGTCCCGTGGTTTTTTACTCCGGTTTGGAGTTTTTCCACGTAAAAATCTTGCGTGCTTATTTTTATTTCCGCATTGGGTTTTATTGCGCAATGATTTTTTGAGTGCTTAACGTTTACACCTATTCACCCCCCTCTAGGTGTTTTTTCTCCTATTTAGATCCAATTATATATAACCCAACACCAGGAGGGTTCGCGAGTGTTTTTGGAACACTGCAAGGAGCCGAGGTGGCGCGACATGTACCGTGGATACGGGTTCAGCGGATTGTGCGAGCAAGTGGCCACGCTCTTCACCGACCCTAGGTTTGCCTTGGATTGAACACTTCAGGTGGGTAGGCTTAACTTGGTAACTGTTTAAGGTTCTTACATTAGGGTGAATGTAAGAACACCTGTGGGGATGTCACCCCTCTATGACTGATAGCAGACATATTTGATGTGCAACCGATATGAGCGAGAGGTAAGCAAGGAATGGCCTACTTGGGTAAGATTGGTATACCATAGTAGGAATACTTTAGCATGCTTTGCTAATATATGCTTCACCCACTTTTATCGTTTCTGAGGACAAAAGTATGCTTGTATGGACATGTAGTTAGGCCATCTTTTACTGCTACACTACTTATTGGAACTTGACTTAGGAGAAACCATGCTTTTCCCTTTCTCCTCCTTTGTTAGTCAGGCGGTCTATGTTGCTCGGGTGCGAGCAGAGGTCTGGGGTAGTGTAGTCAGGACATTGGTGTCAGGGACGGGTTGTGCTGGATTGTGGTTGGCAGGGTTTTGCGGAGACCGCGGACATTGGGCGGTTGACCAGATATTTATTGGTGCATCTGATTGAGGACCGAGGCTTTCTTTAGTGGTTGGGCTTTCCCACTTAGATCAGTGTCACGATCCAGTCCTGCTGATTTATTCTACTATGATACTTGTTACTCAGACCTTTGAGTCCTTGAGACTCCTATCCCCTATCGGTGTTATGCGTTGGCCCGCATACCCGATTTGGCAGGCACATACACACTTTCAGTCCTTGAGACTCCTATCCCCTGTCGGTGTTATGCGTAGGTTGGCATACCCGATTTGGCATACACCTTTGAGTTCTTGAGACTCCTATCCCCTGTGAGTGTTATGCGTAGGCTGGCATACCCGATTTGGCATACACCTTTGAGTCCTTGAGACTCCTATCCCCTGTCGGTGTTATGCGTAGGCTGGCATACCCGATTTGGCATACACCTTTGAGTCCTTGAGACTCCTTTCCCTTATCGGTGTTATGCGTTGGCCCGCATACCCGATTTAGCAGACACAGCAGGCATAGGCAGGCATAGCAGGCACAGCAGGCATAGGCAGGCATAGGCAGGCAAAGCAGGCACAGCAGGCATAGGCAGGCATAGGCAGGTATAGGCAGGCAAAGCAGGCACATCATGCATAGGCAGGCATAGGCAGGCATAGGCAGGCATGGCTGGCATAGGCAGGCATGGCAGGCATAGGCAGGCATAGGCAGGCATAGCAGGCACAGCAGGCATAGGCAGGCATAGGCAGGCATAGGCAGGCATAGCAGGCATAGCAGGCATGGCAGGCATAGGCAGGCATGGTAGGCATAGGCAGGCGTAGCAGGCATGGCAGGCATTGGCAGGCATAGGCTGGCTTGGCAGGCATAGCACGGATGAAACAAATTATGCCTGCTGGAAAGTACGGATGAAAGCCTTTTTAATTTCCATCGACGAACGGGTGTGGCAATCAATTGAATTAGGATGGTCTAATCCAACTGAAATTCTTGCTGATGTTCGCACCATCAAACCTAGGTCGAAATGGACCAAGGAAGAGATTGATTTATCTTCTTACAATGGCAAAGGGATTAACGCCTTATTTAATGCTTTGTCGTAAACAGAGTTCTCTCGCGTCTCAGCATGTGAGACTGCGAAAGAAATCTGGGATGTTCTTCAAGTTACACATGAGGGAACTAACCTTGTGAAGATTCAGAAACTGCAAATGCTTACGAGCAAGTTTGACTCTATTTTCATGGCAGAAAATGAATCGTTCACAGATTATTATACACGATTGCAAGATATCGTGAATTTATGTGCTAACTTGGGAGAGAAAATTCCAGAATTTAAAATTGTAAGAAAGATTTTAAGAACTCTTCCTGAAAGATTTCGATCCAAGGTTACGACCATTGAAACTATTAAACACCCGGACGAAATCCGTGTAGAAGAATTAGTTGGTTCTTTACAAACATATGAAATGACATTTCCTACTAACTATTCTTCGGGAAAGGCATCCTCTTCTAAGTCTTCAGGTTATGCATTGAAAACAACAAAAGAAGAAGACGCGGATTCATCCTCCTCAGACGATGACGAGAACCTATCTATGGAGGACTTTGAGAAGCAGCTCGCTCTCTTGACAATGAAGTTTCGCCGAAATTTTCGAAGGGGTAATTCAAGCAAAACTCCATCCTTCGGAAAGTCGAAGAAAAGCAAGGGTTCTTCAAGTTACAAGTCAAGAAAGCAAGAGAATTTTTCAAAGGATAAGAAAAGTTCAGAGGGACAAGTATAATGCTTCAAATGTCGAGGCTACGGCCACATTGCAACGGAATGTCCAAATAAGAATCCGTCAAAGAAGAAAGCGATGCAAGCCGTCACTTGGGATGACACCTCATCGTCAAATGAGTCGTCTTCAAGTGATGAAGAAAATAACGCAACGACGTTCCACGCGTCCACATCTTCACCCTTCATGTGCTTAATGGCAAGTACATCCGAGTCATTGTCCAACTCCTCCCAAGCTGAAAAGAATGCAACGGACGATGAATCGGATAATTCTGAAGGTGAAGACTTTGCTCTTGCCTACCATAAGCTTTTGAGGGATTCAAAGAAACTGGCAAAGCAAAATAAGAGTTTGAGAGGGAGATTGCAGGATCTCGAAGAAGAAGCAAAAAGGGCATCTTCTCTCTCAAACGCTCTTGAAGCGGAAAGGGATAACCTGATTAAAGCAAATGTTTCCCTTCAAGAGTCCAATGAGCTATTCGAGAAGAATTATGTAGATATGGTGAACAAAGCGAATTACTTCTTGAAGCTCTACGGCGAGGCTCGACAGGAAAAATTGGAAATGACAGAGACCATTTTCCAACACAAAGATGATTTAAAGCAATTTTCTTCTGGAAGGAGTAAGTCGGATAGGATTCTTGGTCTCGGTCAAACAAATCGGTTCGGCCTCGGATACACTCAAACTGGAGACATTCCTAGTTCGAGTGGGACAGTCTTTGTGCCACAGTCGGTATCTCCTCCTCCGACACCGGAACTAACGACAAGCAACGACAACAAGCCTACTTCACCCTCCTCGGGATTGTCAAGCACTAAGGTATGTTTTCGTTGTGGTTATGCAGGGCACATAAGGAGAAATTGCAAGAATGGAGCAAAAAGATCAAATCAAGTACATCTTGCAACTACTACCAATGAGTTCATTTCCCGCAAATCAAAGAAGGACTTTTCAAAAGGAAAGAACATTGGTAGTACATCAAACAAGACGACGACGTCAAGGAAAAGCGATGGATCAATCAAGACACTTTCACCAAAGGTATCAACTTCACAATCATTTCCGACGTACTCCAAAACTCGAAAGGTTTGGGTACGCAAAGGTGAAATTTTTCCTTGTCTTGTTGTTAATATTTCCTTGCATGCATATGATAATTCGTCTTGGTACCTGGATAGCTGATGTTCCCGTCATATGACCGGTGACAAAAACTGCTTTCAAAATTTTGAGAAAATCTCCGGAGGACTTGTAGTTTTCGGAGACGGTCAGTCTTCCAAAATTGTTGGAAAAGGAACTGTAGCTATTCCAGATGGCCCGGTACTGAATAATGTGTTATTTGTTGAAGGCCTTAAGACTAACCTCATAAGTATCAGTCAACTTTGTGATAATGATTTTTCAGTTAATTTTTCATCTATTGAATTTGTTGTAACTGATAAGGACCATGTTTTCTTTTTAAAGGGGGTTAGATCTGAAAATAATTGTTATGTTGTTCCCAATAAAATTTCTGAAAATTGTAACTTAGCCTCTTTGAATAATGAAACTGTCATGGCCCGGGGTCGAAACTGCGACCCGGGCTCGCTAACAGACCCGCCATCTGCACGGAAAACTGCCGTACAGACGAAGCGTCTAACCTGCAAGAGACAGAACTACAGCTACACAGATATCAGAGCGGGTAAGAAAGCTGTAATATAAAATCTCTCTACTAAAAAGCTGAGAATAAAAACATAGTCTATCTCCCCCAAACATGATGATACAAGTAGAAGTCCACCTATACAACATCTACAAATCCAAAAGGGAGACAACAGAACTAGTAATACAACAACACATAAACAACTCCCACAATCCGGGATGGTACATCTACCTCACTCTAAAGTAACAAATGCTGGTAGGGAACTATCACGCGACTCCCTGTCCTCGGTCCGTCCAGTCAGCTCGGCAGGAACGGAAGAAAAGCCTCAGCAACCTGTCACCGACAGAGGGTGTGAGAACTACATCCTACAGTAGTTCTCAGTGGGTACCATCTCCAAGAACCACGGCCTGCCCACTAAGTCTACTAGAGGCATAAGATAACAGATAAGACTGTAATAATGAAAAGTAAGCTGGAAAGTATCTACAGCTATCATGCCTCTATCTACTATGCTCAATGGGGAAAAGAACACAGATGATGGTATGCATCCACTCACAACTGACCATATGTCAAGCACTATGCTCAAAGGACAACTCACTAAGGCACAACAAGCATACTCACTCAATCTCCATGACTGCCTCATATTGTCCAGTCAAGCCTGCGCCTGTCGACTAGGAACGCACCTGCCCACTACCACACATCCCTATGGGGACGGGATTTACGTGGGGCGTCCTGCCCGACTATCTCAATCTCAAGAGAACTCTAGTGTATCAACTAGTCGCATCATCGCAGCCTCGTCAGGCTCGGTATCATCATCATCGCACCCGGGGCGTAGCTCGAGGGGAGCGACCCCACCGAACTCTAGTATCACAAGTATCTCATAACTGGCATGAAATGCCAGGCTCAGCAGGCTATAATCCACGATCAAACAGATCGGTATCACGAGCTCAAAGCACAACTCAGTCGGAAAGAACCTTGACCCGAGTATGAACAGCTCAACCACTCTCGCAGCTATGTCGGAGAACCCTCTACGACTCAAGCTCACAACACTAACTACCCAGCTGGGACCGCCGTCACTCCAAACGGCTCCCACAACAACACCCCACTCATAGGCGAGAAGAACCGACTGACGCGGCGAAGATCCGAAAATCCCGATAGACCAGTGCCTAGAGCGCCAATCAAACAAGAACAGACCCTAGGCTCAGCCTATCGAAGTTCTCGATCCTTTGCCGTTCAGGAATTCGGTCCCTCTCGGTTAAAGTGGGAAAACTGTCTCAACACACACACACACGGCTGGAGATACTCCACAGCCAAATCCGCAAAGGGGCCGAAAACCTCGGGTGACTACTACCTACGGCCCCGATCAAGCAAGAACAGGCTATAGGTGTCACCTCCCGTCGTTTTCGGCCCAAAGAAGGAAGTCAGCCCTTAGAACCCAGACCACTCGAATCATCTCGGGTGGATAAGCTTATAAGAAACAGTGATGTTTATTAAGAAACCATTTGGTCTGAGAGAAATCCATCTTTTAATGATTTTTAGTCTTTATAGGAAACCATTTGAAAACCAGTTTTATGTCCTAACCTCGAAGAGCCAATGCCCTCGTCCTATCAAACAAGAACAGACTCAGGCGCCCCTGCGAGGCTTGGAAGAAAACATTGGCTGACTAAAATCATGTGTTCGTCCAAAAAGGTTCTGGGTTCAAGGTCCTGCTAACACACGTGCACCACGATCACATCACGGTGGTGACGAGAAGAACAGCGAAAACTAAAAACCTAGGACCACCGTTTATCTGAAACGGTTCCCGAAACACCAACACTGGCCTAACCCAGCCACCAGACCCCACTCGGCCCCCGGCCCGAGTGCAACACCCATCCCACAACACCCTGACCACTCAGCCTACTACCTGGGCAAGGAACTCTATGTCTAGAAGGATATGCAAATGTGTGGGATGTCTAAAGCATAAAAGAACCTAGCCCAGATTAAGGTTCTCTATTGGTCTGGTTAAACCCATGCAACATATGACAGGGGTGCTAGTCAAGGTTCCAATAATACACTTACTAGCATGAAAATCCTATTATAATAGAATTAGAAGGAAGTCCGTAGACTTGGAGAGAAAACCAACCCACCTCTGCTCGCCACCAATTGCTTGTCGACACTTGCAATTGGGCTCAGCGGGATTACCTTGCCTCAACGGGGTCCGCACGCAAACGAAGCACGGTGCCGGAATCCGCACGCAAATCGGAGCACGCTGCGACCTACCACAAGACCGCGCGCTCCGCGGATGCCCCGAAGCCAGTCCGTGGCTCAATGCGGCGAAGAAACTCACAACCAGTCTCGACGGAAGCCAAAAACAACACTGCAATCGTAAGGAAAGAAGAAATCGCAAGATCAACCAAACGGTCGAAAACCGAGCATCCGACGGTGAAAAACGGCCTCCGTCGGCGAAAGACTGCGAAAAACTGCTCGGAAATAACACGCGAAAACTGCGAAAACCACTCGCGAAAATCAGCGAAAACCTGCGCGAAAACCTGCGCGAAACCGCTCGCAAACTGCTCGCAAAAAACAGCGAAAACCTGCGCGAAAACCTGCGCGAAGCCGCTAGCAAACTGCTCGCGAAAACCTGCGCGAAACCGCTAGCAAACTACTCGCGAAAAATAGCGAAAACTTGCGCGAAAACCTACGCAAAACTGCGCGAAAACAACGCGCGAAATCTGCAAAAATCGCTCGCGAAATCTGCTCGAAAACTGTGCGAAAACCTGCGCGAAACCGTGCGAAAACAACGCGCGAAATCTACGAAAATCTCTCGCGAAATCTGCTCGAAAACTGCGCGAAAACTGCGCGAAAACCTGTGCGAAACTGCATGAAAACAACGCGCAAAATCTGCGAAAATCGCTCGCGAAATCTGCCGGCGAAAACTGCGAAAAAACTGCTCGCGCATGCGCCCGCCAAGCCGCTGCCAGCAAAACCGACCGCGCGGCGCAGCCTGCCGCACAACGCCACGCAGCGCCGCGCTCGCGCCCGCTCGGGGCCCGCGGCGCTGCGCGCCCTGCGCGCAGCCTACGGCACCGCGCTCCTCACGCGCGGTCAGCGGGGCAGCGCGCGGCCCGCGCAGCGCCCAGGGCGCTGCGCGCGGCCAGCGCAGCGCCTGCGGCACCGCGCACGGCCCGCAAGGGCCCGCGCGGTGCGCGCCCTGCGCGCGGCCTTGCGGCACCGCGCGAGCCTCGCGCGCGGTCCGCAGGGCTGCTCGCGGCCCGCGCAGCGCCCAGCGCGATGCGCGTGGCCCGCGCAGGGCACGCGGCACCGCGCGCGGCCCGCAAGGGCCCGCGCGGTGCGCTCCCTGCGCGCGGCCTTGCGGCACCGCGCGCGCCTCGCGCGTTGTCCGCAGTGCTGCGCGCGGCCTGCGCAGCGCCCAGCGCGCTGCGCGTGGCCCGCGCAGGGCACGCGGCACCGCGCGCGGCCCTCAAGGGCCCGCGCGGTGCGCGCCCGGCGCGCGGCCTTGCGGCACCGCGCGCGCCTCGCGGCACCAAGCCGCTGCCAGCAAAACCGACCGCGCGGCGCAGCCTGCCGCACAACGCCACGCAGCGCCGCGCGCGCGCCCGCTCGGGGCCCGCGGCGCTGCGCGCAGCCTACGGCACCGCGCTCCTCGCGCGCGGTCCGCTCTGGGCGCTGCGCGCGGCCCGCGCAGCGCCCAGGGCGCTGCGCGCGGCCAGCGCAGGGCCTGCGGCACCGCGCACGGCCCGCAAGGGCCCGCGCGGTGCGCGCCCTGCGCGCAGCCTCGTGGCACCGCGCGAGCCTCGCGCGCGGTCCGCAGGGCTGCGTGCGGCCCGCGCAGCGCCCAGCGCGATGCGCGCGGCCCGCGCAGGGCACGCGGCACCGGGCGCGGCCCGCAAGGGCCCACGCGATGCGCGCCCTGCGCGCGGCCCGCGCATGGCACGCGGCACCGCGCGCGGCCCGCATGGGCCCGCGCGGTGCGCGCCCTGCGCCCGGCCTTGCGGCACCGCGCGCGCCTCGCGCGCTGTCCGCAGGGCTGCGCGCGGCCCGCGCAGGGCACGCGGCACCGCGCGCGACCCTCAAGGGCCCGCGGGGTGCTCGCCCGGCGCGCGGCCTTGCGGCACCGCGCGCGCCTCGCGCTCGGTCCGCAGGGCGCGGGCGCCCGCCGCGCGCGCTTGCGCGCGGCCAGCAGCGCCCGCGCGGCGCTGCACCAGGGCGCAGCGCCCTGGTGCTGCCCGCGCACGCGGGTGGGCCGCAGGGTGCTGCCAGCCCTGCAGCACCCTGGCGGCTGCTGCGCGCGGCGCCCTTGTGCGCCCGTGCAGCGGCCGCGCCGGCCGCGCGTGCGCCATTGCGCGCGCGCGCGGCTCCCTCGGCAGCGATCCCCCGCGCAGAAAATAAAATAAAATAAATTAATAAAACCCATAAATCAAATTTAAAAACCCAAAATCCACAAAGCACCAAAAATCCCCAAAAGCTCAAAAACTCCAAAAATCTGAAAGTTTCTTACCTCTTCGTTGACGCTCGCCGGACGCCCACGAGCTTCTCTCGACCACCAACAGGGAGTCCAAAAATCCAAGAACGCTCAAAACCCTCTTCTTCCTCTCATCTTTTCCTTCACCTTCTTCCTTTTTCCTCTCTTTTCTTTTCCTGCTACAGAGGAGAGGGGTGGCTTGGGGGGGTGACCATAAGGCCAAGGTGGAGAGGGTCACCTCCTTAAATAGAGCCACCACTTAATTAACCCTTTGCTTAATCAAATCTTAATTAAGCTTAGAAGGGATTAATTTAGAAGTAGCAATTCCACTTACCACAACTCACCACCCTCAACTCCACTCTCACAGCCACCAAGCAAAAGACCCCATTTAATTAGCAAAGCTACTAATTAAAATAATATAATAATCCAAAAAGCCCAACTCCAACTCACTTTTTGCCTCCGGGCTCTCCGCTGCTGTCCGGAACCTCCCGAACTCCGCTGTAAATCGAAAGTACACGCGCTCACAGCTTTTTCTCTTCAAAGAGCTCATCCGTTGAGTCGGGGTGCTCAAATCAAAAACCGGCTCCGAAACTGCCAGTTCTGACTCACTTTTTGCCTCCGGATCCTCCGCGTCAGTCCGGAACCTCCCGAACCCCGCTGTAAACTGATAATATACCTGTTCCAAGTGTTCCCGAATATTCTGTACTTCACTGTGAGATCGGTAAATTCCCAAATCCAATCCTCAATCGGCGCACTATGCCGGAAAAGTCCCGAATCGAGCTGGAGCTTCGGCGTTGATCCGAATCAACCCGGCATCAGCTGTAAACTCAAATGCATCATGCCCAACGTAACTCTCTTCTCCAAGTCATCTGTGAGGTCGGCGCGCTAACCGAAAACCCGGTACTCTACATAAACACTTTGGCATGAAAGGCTAGGTCACATAAACTTTAAGGAACTTGCTAGAATTTCAAACAAAGACGTGGTCAAGGGGGTTCCAAAACTTTCACTTAAACTAAACATTGTGTGTGGTGGTTGCCAAAAGGGAAAACAATCCAGGACTGCACACAAGAGCTTGAACCACGTTGGTACTAAACGGCCTTTGGAACTATTGCACATGGATTTAATGGGGCCAACACGTCAACTATCTTTGGGAGGTAAATGGTATATTTTCTTATTGGTTGATGATTTCTCTAGATACTCATGGGTAGCATTTTTGAAAGAGAAAGCTGATACTTTTGATTCCTTTCAAGAGATTTGCCATCGTATTATGATTGAAAAGAATGAAAAGATCATTCGTGTTAGAAGTGATAGAGGTGGAGAATTCATAAATTCTAAATTCATTGATTTTTGCACTTCCAACGGCATTAAACATGAATTCTCAGCACCCTATACACCTCAACAGAATGGTGTAGTCGAGCGCAAAAACAGGGTTGTTCAAGAGATGGCACGTGTTATGCTTCATAGCCGGAATTTATCGTTATATTTTTGGGCTGAAGCTGTGAACACTGCAGTCTATGTTATTAACCGAGTTTATTTGCGCCCAGGAACTTTAATTACACCATATGAACTATGGTTTTGTAGAAAACCGGATATCAAATATTTTTGTATCTTTGGGAGTCGGTGTTACATTTTACGTGACCGCGAAAATCTTGGAAAATTTGACTCTCGAAGTGACGAAGGGATTTTCTTGGGTTATTCTACAAATAGTAGAGCATATCGGGTATTTAACTTGGTATCTAAAACGATAGTAGAATCTATAAATGTTAAAGTAGATGAAGCTTTCCACTTTGCATCTAATAAATCTACCCCTGATATCTCTCTTGATGGTGATACTCCTGCAAATGCATCTTCTCATAACAATTCTTCCGATAATGATGATGCATCTAATGGTTCTTCAAGTTTATCTGATGTGCAGGAATCATCTCATGTACCTCCGAGTACTCCGTTACCTCAAACGTTACGCATCTCCAAGGATCATCCGGAATCTAATATTATTGGAGACCCACAAGAAGGAGTCAGGACTCGAAGACAGTTGGTTTGTGGATTCGCTTGTTACGTTTCCTTAATCGAACCAAAGAACGTTGATGAAGCTCTTCAGGATGACTACTGGATTGAAGCAATGCAGGAAGAGCTCCATCAGTTTGAACGCAACAAAGTCTGGGAATTAACGACGCCTCCGAAGCAACACAATGTGATTGGTACTAAATGGATTTTCAAGAACAAGAAAAATGAGGATGGTACCATCATCAGGAACAAAGCACGTTTAGTTGCTCAAGGCTACTCTCAAATAGAAGGTATAGACTTTGATGAAACTTTCGCCCCTGTAGCTAGACTCGAGTCCATTCGTATCTTATTCGCTATTGCTTGTCACTTTAAAATAAAACTCTTTCAAATGGACGTTAAGAGTGCGTTTTTAAATGGGTTTTTAAATGAGGAAGTTTATGTGGCTCAACTGAAAGGTTTTGTAGACTGTAAACTACCTAACCATGTTTTTCGTTTGAAAAAGGCTCTTTACAGTTTAAAACAAGCACCGCGAACGTGGTACGAAAGGTTGACAAAGCACCTTTTGGAGAAGAGCTATACTCGAGGGGGAGCAGACAGGACTCTCTTTGTGAAGTATTATCAAAATAACTTCATTGTTGCACAAATCTATGTCGATGACATTGTATTTGGAGCAACAAAGGATAATGATGCTTCTAAATTCGCTGAAACCATGGAAAGCGAATTTGAGATGTCAATGATGGGCGAACTGACATACTTTCTTGGATTGCAAGTGAAACAAAATGATGAAGGCATCCATCTGTGTCAATCCAAGTATGCAAAGGAGTTGGTAAAGAAATTCGGATTAGAAAATTCTAAAGATTTTCCGACTCCTATGGGAACTAGCAATAAGGGATTAGGAAGTGAATCTCTTAGTGAGAATGTAGACGAGAAACTTTATCGCAGCATGATTGGAAGTCTACTTTACCTCACAGCTAGTCGCCTGGATATATCCTTTAGTGTTGGGATTTGCGCGAGATATCAATCAGCACCAAAGGAGGTTCACCTGAAAGCGGTAAAAAGGATCATCCGGTACATCAAAGGAACCATTAATTTTGGAATTTGGTATCCTATGGGAACAAATCTAGATATTGTTGCATATTCAGATGCCGATTGGGCAGGATCTGTGGATGATCGGAAAAGTACGAGTGGTGCATGTTTTTATCTTGGCCATTGCCTTGTTGCATGGCATAGTAAAAAGCAAAACTGCATTGCACTCTCGACTGCCGAAGCGGAATATATCTCAGCGGGTAGTTGTTCAACTCAACTCATTTGGATGAAAAGCGTGTTGAGCGACTTCCGGATTTCAGCAAATTCGGTAACTGTTTTATGTGACAAGACTAGTGCTATAAACATTTCAAAAAACCCTGTGTTGCACTCAAGAACAAAACACATTGAACTTAGATATCATTTTCTTAGAGAGCTAGTTGAATCAAATATTCTTCAAATTTCCTACATTTCAACTGAAGATCAATTAGCTGACATTTTAACAAAACCTTTGGATCAAAAACATTTTATTCATTTGCGTAAAGCAATTGGAATGCTTTCCTTGAAATAACCTCTTTTTGAAACTCTTGTTTAGGTTAGGTTTTGTTTTTGTGTTTTTTGTTCATTATCTATGCTTAGACATAGAACATTAATTGAGCATATGTCTTATTGACTTTAATAGCATCTTTTCGTTTATTTAGAAATTTATTATGCTTTGGATATCATAATAATTCATTTGATGCAATGATCATTTATGTGAATTAAATCATCTTTGTTTCGATCGAAGTCAATTTCTCTCTCGATGATCTCTTGGTATAGTTTTTATCTTATTTGACTATTTAGTCGAGTATGAAATCGAGATCAATATTTGGTTGAATACTTTATATCTTAAATAATTGATAGCCAATTGAGGGGGAGTCAAAGAAAAAGTGTTATGCTCAAAAGATGTGGAAAGAGTTACATCCCAATGAGGAGTGTGAAAACTACCACCACATGGAGGAAAGAGCTACCACCTCGGTCGTCCGAGTACTGTGTGCAGCTACCACATGTATACCAAGCATGGTTGTTCAAGTTGATTAAATAAAATGCTTTTTGGAATACTTGACTCTATCAAATTCCAAGGTTGGTATAAGTGTCACGCCCCCGGGGGTTTTTGAGTCTATCAAAGCGGAAATTCGTGTGTATCTTTTTTTTTTCTTAACAAGGTACATTAAACCTCATCCCCGGTGCGTGCCAGACCGCCACATACACAAAATTCTCCCTGTCCGCGGACAGAGTCTCCTTTGTATATGCACGGCGTCTCATTTACAACAACATACAACAATCATCAACCATCAACCATACAATAGACATTCAACATCAAGCGGAATATTAAAGCGGCATCAATGTTTAGAAAGGATAAAGCCAGCAATTGCAAAACCCGTGCCCACACGGCACTTCGTTTTGAGAAAACCCTTTTCGAAATCATTTGGTTTATCATGAAAACATGCCGCATAAGAAACATCATCAGAAGAACCAAACTATAAAAGTACAACTCATCCACAGTGCCAAGTAAAACATGTCCACGAATATTTCTACTCACAAGCAAATTAACTAACATGCGTAAAAGAGATGAGATAATGATAATAACCAAGCGTTCTGACTACGGTCCTCGCGACGCAGTCTCAACAATCTCCCGAGTAACGCCCCTCGTAGCGCCTGTCACGGAGTGGGTAAAGTCAGTGACAAACAAAGTAGATGTCTAACAACAATAAGGAATAAGGAGCAAACCGGAAACACCGTAACCATTTCGCTAAAAACCCTGCACATATCCAGCTGGGCCCCAACCCCAGATTTATCAATTTAATTGGGCACCAACCCCAGAATATTTATCGGAGAGACCAAAGTCTCCCCTCGTGCGCAAGCACTCCTTTGATGCATTTAACCCCTTCCACGGTGCTGGTGTGCTATTCCCAGCGGGCGCGAAGGGGTCCTCACGGCTCCCACCCCTTTGTGAGGAACACGGGTCATACAAGACCACTCTTCCGGAAAAGTACACCCATGCGGAGGCCAATCCGCCTGTGTACGTGCAGCATCCCAAAACGGTTTTTGCCGAGATCGGCGTGTCATGAACATTGCGACCGCAGCCGCTTCAATTGTTAGATAATAACACAATTATGCGAAAGGTTAAACTGTCCATCTACTTTGTTAGATAAATTGAGAGCACTTTAATGACGATAGATGCACTTACTGCACTGGTTGTATTTACAGCAACCGTACCCACCTATTTGGAGAGAGATCGGAACACTCGAATCTTTCGCGCACCCCCGCTGCGCGTCTGGACCTAAAGAAAGTCCGCAAGGATAACTATAGTTAAAAGCGTGTACTTACATCCGAAAACATAAGACCCAATTTACTCCTTTGTTTTTGACGGAAAAGTCCAACATTGTCCGGTTGACGAAACGGAATTCCCGAGCCGCCGTCGCCGTCTGCCGGAGCCCCGCGCGGTTCAGAACCGCGCGGCGTATCTCCGCGGACGATGCCCTCGCGGCGCGGTGCCCCGCGCGGGTTCGGCCCGGCACGGCGCCCGCGCGGTTGCGGGTCCGTGCGGGTGCCGCCCGCGCGGCAGCCGCGCGGCGCCCGCGCGGTGCCCGCATGGATGCGGGCCCGCGCGGGGGGCCGCCCGTGCGGCAGCCGCGCGGCGCCCGCGCTGTGCCCGCACGGGTGCGGGCCCGCGCGGGTGCCTCTCGTGTGGCGGCTGCGCGGCGCCCGCGCGGTGCCCGCATGGATGCGGGCCCGCGCGGGGGCCGCCCGGGCGGCAGCCGTGCGGCGCCCGCGCGGTGCCCGCATGGATGCGGGCCCGCGCGGGGGCCGCCCGCGCGGCAGCCGCACGGCGCCCGCGCGGTGCCCACAAGATTGCGGGCCCGCGCGGGTGCCTCCCGTGCGGCAGCTGCGCGGCGTCCGCGCGGTACCCGCACGGTTGCGGGTCCGCGCGGTGGCCGCGCGGCGCCCGTGCGGTGCCGTCCGTGACCCTCCTCCGCGCGATGCCCTAGCGGCATCGCGCGCCTCCGCCGTCCGTTCCGCGCCTTTTCAAGGAGACGACGCCGGCGACGGTGACGGATACGACGGAGAAAGCAAGAAAGCAAGAACTCAACGAAAAAGACAACGAACAAAATCCCAAATAATTTAAATAAATTATTTTACTAACCGAAGATCGACGGAAAGGTTGTCCGGTCGTGTTCTTGTCTTCGGTTCGGCGTCCGGGAAGATCGGGCTCCTTCTCTTTCTCCTTTCCCTTTCTTCCGGCTAGGGTTTCGTCTTTTCCTTTTTTTTCCCTTCTCTCCGATTAGGGTTTTTATTTTCTTTTCTTTTCCTTTCCGATATTCGGGATCCCTTATATAGTCGTACTTTACCTTTAATTAATTCCTCTTTAATTCGTACGTAAGAGAATTAATTAATTTTCCGTCTGGGATAATTAATTAACTAATTAATTATCCCCCACGAGATAAACCACCTTATCTCTAACGGGTGCAAGATATTTAGCACGGATTCCGATGCACGACTAATTACCGTATCACTTTGAATCCCGTTCAGGGGGTTCCCGATATCGGATTTCAGATCCGATAGCGCCGTTGGCTTTCTTTTTCCGCGCACAATCGCGGAAAAATACTAGCGTCCCACAATGGCCAACTTCAAGAATTGAATAATTCTATTTCACTTAAAGGCTTAAATGACTACACGTAAGTCAAAAATACCCCGAAAGACCGGATCACTACACCACTCACACTTTATAAAAAGTTTCGTCCCGAAACTTAAATACAAACCCCACTAATTAATTCGGGAAAACATTCCCTCATCTTCGATTCCAGTTCCCACGTCGCCTCGCGCTCTTCGTGGTTGCTCCACTGGACCTTCACATAGGGGATAGTTCGATTGCGCAACTTCTTGTCCTCTCTTGCCAAAATCCGCACCGGCGTCTCCTCGACGCTTAAATCCTCTCGCAACTCGATGCTGGAGGCATCCAAGGCATGAGAGGGGTCAGCTAAGTATTTCCGGAGCATTGAGACATGGAATACGTTGTGGACTCGTTCGAGATTCGGCGGCAGGGCTAATCGGTACGCCACCGGTCCTACGCGTTCTAGGATCTCGAACGGTCCTACGTACCTCGGGCTTAACTTTCCCTTTATGCCGAAGCGTCGGTTCCCTTTGGAGGGCGAAACTCGGAGTAACGCGTGCTCACCCACCATGAACTCTAAGTCCCGACTCTGTTGTCCGCGTAGCTTTTCTGTCTGCTCTGGGCGGTTAGTAGCCTCTGTCTAATCAATCACACTTTTGCTTCGGTCTCCTCCACCAAATCTGGGCCCAGAAACTTACGCTCACCCAGGTCGTCCCAGCATATTGGAGACCCACAGCGGCGCCCGTACAGGGCCTCGTATGGTGCCATCTGAATGCTGGCCTGGTAGCTATTATTGTAGGCAAATTCCACTAGGGGCAAGCACCGTGCCCATCCTTCGCCCAGGTCTAAAACGCATGCCCGAAGCATGTCCTCCCCAATTTGTATCACCCGCTCTGATTGTCCATCGGTCTGCGGGTGAAAAGCCGTACTGAAGTGCAACTTGGTTCCCATTGCTCGCTGCAGGCTCTGCCAAAAGTTTGACACAAATCGCGTGTCCCTGTCCGACGTGATGGACGTCGGCACCCCATGCAGCCTTACTATCTCGTTGATGTAGGTTTGCGCCGGTCGTTCCCGCGCCCACGTCGTGTGTATGGGCAGAAAGTGGGCCGATTCCGTCAGACGGTCCACGATTACCCATATTGCATCGTGTCCCCGTGACGATCTCGGGAACCCGGTCACAAAATCCATGGTAATCATGTCCCACTTCCACACGGGCACCGGTAAGGGTTGCAATTTTCCTGCTGGACGCTGGTGCTCGGCCTTCACTCGTTGGCACACCAGGCAGTGTGCCACAAATCGAGTCACGTCTCCCTTCATTTTGGGCCACCAGAAGGTCTGTTTGACGTCCTTGTACATCTTCGTTCCCCCGGGATGCGCTGTATATGGAGCTGTATGCGCCTCCCGCAGGATTTCCTCTTTGAGTTCTGGTAGATCCGGCACGCAGATTCGTCCCCGAAATCGTATGGTGCCGTCGGAGTTTACTGTGAAATCACCTCCTGGGTCGGCAGTTACTCTACCTCGCACCAGCTGGAGTTGGTCATCAGTCGACTGCCCTTCGAGAATTCTGTCAAGCAGGGTAGGTCTGACCACCAGTGTCAGAAGTCGTTCGACTATACCCGCTGGTACTACTTCTAGTCTTAATCGCGAAAATTCCGCAATCATACCATCTTGCTAGGTGATGGCACTTACCCCTGCCTTCTCGGCCTGTCCCTTACGGCTCAGGGCGTCGGCCACCACGTTTGCCTTTCCCGGGTGGTAGTGGATCGTTAAATCGTAATCCTTCAATAGCTCGAGCCACCGTCTTTGTCGCAAATTTAACTCCTTTTGGGTGAAAAGGTACTTAAGACTTTTATGATCTGAGTACACATTGCAGTGTGCCCCATACAGATAGTGTCTCCAAAGCTTGAGGATGAACACAACTGCTGCGAGTTCCAAATCGTGCACGGGGTAGTTTCGCTCGTATTCCTTGAGCTGCCTTGACGCATAGGCTATAACCTTTCCCCGTTGCATGAGTACTCCACCCAGTCCGTTTCGCGACGCATCGCAATACACTTCATAATCCTCCCCTGGTTCTGGCAGGGCGAGAATCGGAGCTCGTGTCAATCTATCCTTGAGCTCCTCGAAGCTCCTCTGACATTTGTCCGTCCAGATGAACTTTTCCCCCCTTTTTAGTCAAACGGTTTAAGGGGGTGGCTATCTTGGAGAAACCCTCCACAAAGCACCGGTAGTACCCGGCTAATCCTAGAAAGCTTCGAACCTCTGTTACCGTCGTCGGTTGGGACTAGTCCATCACCGAATCTATCTTCTTCAGATCGACTGCGACTCCAGCCGCTGAGATTACGTGCCCCAAGAAGCCAACCTCTCGGAGCCAAAACTCACACTTTTTGAGTTTGGCGTAGAGTTTCTGTTCCCGTAGGGTCTGGAGGACTGTGCGCAGATGTTCTTCATGTTCCTCGTCTGTACGGGAGTAGATGAGGATATCGTCGATGAAGACCACCACGAATAAATCCAGGAAGGGTTTGAATACCCTGTTCATCATGTCCATGAACACTGCCGGGGCATTCGTGAGCCCGAACGGCATTACTGTAAATTCGTAATGACCGTAGCGAGTCCGAAAAGCCGTTTTGGGGATGTCCTCCCCCTTGACCTGGACCTGATGATAGCCCGACTGCAGGTCAATCTTTGAAAACACCGTCGCCCCCTGTAGTTGGTCGAAGAGGTCGTCGATCCTTGGCAGGGGGTACTTGTTCTTAACGGTGACCTTATTTATCTCCCGGTAGTCGATGCACAACCGGAGACTTCCGTCCTTCTTTCTCACAAACAGGACGGGCGCGCCCCAGGGTGACGCGCTAGGTCTGATGAAGCCTTTATCCAAAGGTCCTCCAACTGTGCCTTGAGTTCCTTCAACTCTGCGAAGGCCATCCTATACGGTGCCTTGGTGATGGGTTTGGTGCCGGGAAGTAGTTCAATGGGAAAGTCGACTTCTCGTTCCGGCGGCGCTCCGGGGAGCTCTGCCGGAAATACGTCCGGAAATTCCCTTACCACGGGACCGCTGATCCTTATCTGGGGAGCGGCCCTGAACTACCTATCGGCCCATTGGGTCCTCGGCTGCAAGGCATAGGGTTTTGTTCCTTGCATGGCCCTTAACGGGCCCCGAGTACACAAGGTTCTCCTATGCTTCGAAGCCCGCCCGCGCGCATCGGCCGGGGGAGGCTTCGCCTAATACTTAAGGATTCTAAAGAGAGGGAGCAAGAGAGAGAGAGCATCTAATAGGGGTAGCAGGCTAAGGTGTGACCGGTGCTCCTAATCTAAGAAGGAAAAAGTGGAACCAAAAGTTTACCTGCCGTCACTAGGTCTGGGACGTGGCGTCCTCCACCGTAGTATCCCGGGAAGCCCGTCCACAGCCCCTGGGCCAGCGTCGTACGGCGTGCTGGGGAAGGGACTTGTCGTCTGAGGAGTCTGCAGATTGCTGGTCGTCAGGCGAATCCTTTGGCTGAACGGGGGCCGCGGCATTCTCTGGTCCTTCCTGCTGTGGTGGCGCGGCGGCGGCGGAAGTGGGCCTCTGAGGGCAGAAGGCACGGGAGTGGTCCGGTAAGCCGCACTGATTGCAGTAGTGGTACCTCCACGTACATTCTGCCACCGGGTGAGCTCCCTTGCAGATTACGCACGGTCCCTGAAGTGGTTTCGCGTCCCTTGCTGGTGTCGGTTCGTCCTCCGCGCTTTCTCCGGTCGTCTCCTCCTTGGCCCCCGGGGCGGGGCCCCCTCTGGGAAGGGGTGCAGCAGTCTCCCGACCTCTCCGGTCGCGGTGCCGGAGGCTGTGGTGCCCGGTTTCGTGGGCACTCGAAGCGTGCGGTCCTGGCTTGCCACACCGGTAGCAGTGGTCGTGACTCCATGGACAGTCAGTCACCTGATGCGCCCCGCTGATATGGACACGGTTTCCCCTGCGGTTTGGATCCTCCTCTCCTTACCTTTCCAAGGTTCCCTCT
Organism: Tillandsia leiboldiana; assembly: GCA_029204045.2. Lineage (NCBI taxonomy): Eukaryota > Viridiplantae > Streptophyta > Magnoliopsida > Poales > Bromeliaceae > Tillandsia > Tillandsia leiboldiana. The sequence goes on along the minus strand of CM055068.1, from coordinate 32,264,201 downwards.
GTCCTCGGACGTTTGAGTGCGTGGGCCCTGCTGGAAGGGGTTCCTGCCGGTCTGGGATAGGGATAACACTGCCGAGCGCGATCTGCTCGGCCAGTTCTTGCTCTGCCCGCTGGGCCAATATAACCGCTTCATAAAAGTAGGGAATCCTGTCGGCGGCATTCCCCGATAGGCGCG
>CM055068.1:32168081-32263927 GCA_029204045.2 Tillandsia leiboldiana | reverse complement strand
AGATGTTTGAAAATCCCAATATAGAGATAATGTATCTAGACAATCTGTTGAAGAGAGTGGCTCTTAGAGCATCTTCTTTAAAAACCCACCTTATACACCTTGAAATTTGACGGAGTCAAGTATTTCAACATGCATTTTACTTAATCAAAAATTTGAACAACCATGCTTGGTATACATGTGGTAGCTGCACACAATACTCGGACGCCGAGGTGGTAGCTCTTTCCTCCATGTGGTGGTAGTTTTCACACTCCTCATTGGGATGTAACTCTTTCCACATCTTTTGAGCATTTTACTTTTCTATGACTCCCCCTCAATTGGCTATCAATTATTTAAGGATATAAAGTATTCAACCAATATTGATCTCGATTTCATACTCGACTAAGCAGTCAAATAAGATAATGACTATACCAAGAGATCATAGAGAGAGAGAAATTGACTTTTGATCACTTAGAAGATGATTTAATTAACATAAATGATCATTGCAACAGTGAATATTATGATGGCAAAAGCATAATAAATTTCTAAATGTGCGAAAAGATGCAATTAAAGTCAATTATGATCTATGCTCAATTAATGTCCTATGTACAAACATAGATAATGAACAAAACAAAAACAAATACAAAACCTATCCTAAGCAAAGGTTTCAAAAAGAAGTTTATTTCAAGGAAAGCATTCCAATTGCTTTTCGTAAATGAATAAAACGTTTTTGATCCAAAGGTTTTGTTAGAATGTCAGCTAATTGATCCTCAGTTGAAATATATGAAAGTTGAAGAGTATTTGATTCAACTAGCTCTCTAAGAAAATGATATCTAAGTTCAATATGTTTTGTTCTAGAGTGCAACACAGGGTTTTTAGAAATGTTAATTGCACTTGTGTTGTCACAAAGAATTGTTACCGAAGATGCTGAAATGCGGAAATCGCTCAATACGCTTTTCATCCAATGAGTTGAGTTGAGCAACTTCCAGCTGAAATGTATTCCGCTTCGGCAGTCGAGAGTGCTATGCAGTTCTGCTTTTTACTGTGCCATGCAACAAGGCAATGGCCAAGATAGAAGCATGCACCGCTCGTGCTTTTCCGATCATCCACTGATCCTGCCCAATCGGCATCTGAGTATCCAACAATATCCAAACTTGTTCCCATAGGATACCAAATTCCGAAATTAATTGATCCTTTGATATACCGGATGATCCTTTTCACCGCTTTCAGGTGAACCTCCTTTGGTGCTGATTGATATCTCGCGCAAATCCCAACACCAAAAGATATATCCGGGCGACTAGCCGTGAGGTAAAGTAGACTTCCAATCATACTTCGATACAGTTTCTCGTCTACATTCTCACTATGTGATTCACTTCCAAGTCCCTTGTGGCTAGTTCCCATTGGAGTCGGAAAATCTTTACAATTTTCTAGATCAAACTTTTTGACCAACTCCATTGCATACTTGGATTGACTCAAGTGAATACCTTCATCATTTTGTTTAATTTGCAATCCAAGGAAATAAGTCAATTCGCCCATCATGGACATCTCAAATTCGCTTTCCATGGTCTCCGCGAATTTAGAAGCATCATTATCTCTTGTTGCGCCAAATACAATGTCATCGACATAGATTTGTGCTACAATGAAATTGCTTTGATAATGCTTCACAAAGAGAGTCCTATCAGCTCCCCCTCGAGTATAGCCCTTCTCCAAAAGGTGCTTTGTTAACCTTTCGTACCATGCTCGCGGTGCTTGTTTCAGACCGTAAAGAGCCATTTTCAAACGAAAAAACATGGTTAGGTTGTTTATGATCTACAAAACCTTTCGGTTGAGCCACATAAACTTCCTCATTTAAAAACCCATTTAGAAATGCGCTCTTAACGTCCATTTGAAATAATTTGATTTTAAAATGACAAGCAATAGCAAATAGTATACGAATGGACTCGAGTCTAGCTACAGGGGCGAATGTTTCGTCAAAGTCTATACCTTCTACTTGAGAGTAGCCTTGAGCAACTAATCGTGCCTTGTTCCTGATGATAGTACCATCCCTCATTTTTCTTGTTCTTGAGGATCCATTTGGTACCTATCACATTGTGTTGCTTTGGAGGCTTCGTTAATTCCCAGACTTTGTTTCGCTCAAATTGATGGAGCTCTTCCTGCATTGCTTTAATCCAGTAGTCATCCTGAAGAGCTTCATCTATATTCTTTGGTTCGATTAAAGATACGTAGCAAGCGAATCCACAAACCAACTGCCTCCGAGTTCTGACTCCTTCTTGTGGATCTCCAATAATATTCGATTCCGGATGATCCTTGGAGATTCGTAACGTTTGTTGAAACGAGTACTCGGAGATACATGAGATGATTCCTGCACATCAGATAAACTTGAAGAACCATTAGATGCATCATTAATATTGGAAGTATTATTATGAGAAGATGCATTAGCAGGAGAATCATCATCTAGAGAGATATCGAGGGTAGATTTTCCAGATCCAAAGTGAAAAGCTTCATCTACTTTAACATTTATAGATTCTACGATCGTCTTAGATTCAATGTTAAATACTCGATATGCTCTGCTATTCGTAGAATAACCCAAAAAGATCCCTTCATCACTTCGAGAGTCGAAACTTCCAAGATTTTCACGGTCACGTAAAATTGTAACATCGACTCCCGAAGACACGAAAATATTTGATGTTGGGTTTTCTACTAAACCACAGCTCATATGGTGTATTTAAAGTTCCTGGGCGCAAGTAAACTCTATTAATGACATAGACAGCGGTGTTCACGGCTTCAGCCCAAAAATGTAGCGGTAAATTCCGGCTATGAAGCATCACACGCGCCATCTCTTGAACAACCCTGTTCTTGCGCTCAACAACACCATTCTGCTGAGGTGTATAAGGTGCCGAGAATTCATGTTTAATGCCATTTGAAGTGCAAAAATCAATGAATTTTGAATTTATGAATTCTCCACCTCTATCACTTCTAACACGAATGATCTTTTCATTCTTTTCAATCATAATACGATGGCAAATCTCATGAAAAGAGTCAAACGTATCAGCTTTCTCTTTTAAAAATGCTACCCAAGAAAACCGAGAGAAATCATCAACCAATAAAAAAAAATATACCATTTACCTCCCAAAGATGGTTGACGGGTCGGCCAAAAGAAAAAGGAAGAAAAGAAAGTAGTATACATAAACTACACAAGATTTAATCGAAGAACGATTAAAGACAAGGAGGGGTTTCACCTTTGCATACCCAAACCTTTTGAGTTTTGGAGTATGTTGGCAATGGTTGAGAAGTTTTCCTTGATGAAGACGTCTTGCAAGATTGGTCTTTTTCTTTTGTCATCGTCTTGTTTGAAGTACTACCAATGTCCTTTTCTTTAGAAAAATCCTTCTTTGAATTCCATGGAGTGAACTTATTGGTAGCAGTTGCAAGATGTGGTTGATTTGATCTTTGAGCTCCAATCTTGCAATTTCTTCCAATGTGCCCTGCAAAATTACAACGAAAACATACCTTTGTGCTTGACGATTCTGAAGAGGATGAAGTAGGCTTGTTGTCGTTGGTTGTCATGATTTCCGGTGTCGGAGGAGAAGATACCGACTGAGGCACAAAGACTGTCCCAACCGAACTAAAATTGTCTTCAGTTCGATTGTATCCGAGGCCGAACTTGTTTGTTTGACCAAGACCAAGAAGTTTATCCAACTTACTCCTTCCTAAAGAAAATTGCTGTAAGTCATCCTTGAGTTGGCAAATGGTCTCTGTCATTTCCAATTTTTCCCGTCGGGCCTCGCCGTAGAGCTTCAAGAAATAGTTCGCTTTGTTCACCATATCTATATAGTTCTTCTCGAGTTGCTCATTGGACTCTTGAAGGGAAACATTTTCTTTTATCAGTTTATCCCTTTCCACTTCAAGATCGGTCGAGAGAGAAGTTACCCTTTTTACTTCTTCTTCGAGATCCTGCAATCTCCCTCTCAACCCCTTGTTTTGCTTAGCCGGTTTCTTTAAATCCCGTAAAGATCTGTGATAGGCTAGAGCAAATTCTTCACCTTCCGAATCATCCGATTCGTTGTCCGTTGCATTCTTTTCAACAGTGGAGTTGGACAACGACTCGGATGTACTTGCCATAAAGCACATGAAGGGTGAAGATACGGACGCGTGGAATGCGGTGGAGCTCTTTTCTTCATCACTCGAAGACGACTCATTTGACGTTGAGTTGTCATCCCAAGTGACGACTTGCATCGCCTTCTTCTTTGCCGGATACTTGTTAGGACACTCCGTTGCAATGTGGCCGTAGCCTCGACATTTGAAGCATTGTAGTTGTCCTTCTGAACTTTTCTTATCCTTTGAGAAGTTCTCTTGCTTTCTTGACTTGTAACTTGAAGTACCCTTGCCTTTGTTCGACTTTCCGAAGGATGGAGATTTGCTTGAATTACCCCTTCGAAAGTTGCGGCGAAACTTCCTTGTCAAGAGAGCGAGCTGCTTCTCAAATTCCTCCATAGAAAGGTTCTCGTCATCGTCTGAGGAGGATGTATCCGCGTCTTCTTCCTTAGTTGTTTTCAACGCATAACCTGAAGACTTAGAAGTGGATGCCTTTCCAGAAGAATTGTTAGTAGTAAATGTCATTTCATAAGTTTGTAATGAACCAACTAATTCTTCTACACGTATTTCGTCCGGGTGTTTAATCGTTTCAATGGCAGTAACCTTTGAGCGAAATCGTTCAGGAAGAGTTCTTAAGATTTTTCTTACAATCTTAAATTCTGGAATCTTCTCTCCCAGATTAGCACATGAGTTTACGATGTCTTGCAATCGTGTATAGTAGTCCGTGAAAGATTCATTTTCTGCCATTAAGATAGAGTCAAACTTGCTCGTAAGCATTTGCAGTTTCTGAATCTTCACGAGGTTAGTTCCCTCATGTGTAACCTGAAGAACATCCCAGATTTCTTTCGCAGTCTCACATGCCGAGACGCGAGAGAATTCAGTTTGAGATAAGGCATTAAAAATAGCATTAATTCCCTTGCCATTGTAAGAAGATGAATCTAACTCTTCCTTGGTCCATTTCGACCTAGGTTTTAAGGTGCGAACATCACCAGTAAATTCAGTTGGATTAGACCATCCTAATTCAATTGATTGCCACACCCGTTCGTCGATGGAAATTAAAAAGGCTTTCATCCGTACTTTCCAGTACGCATAATTTGTTCCAACGAAGAACGGGGGTCGGTTGATGTTTCCACCTTCAACCATTGTTTACAACCCTATTCCCTCTCTGATACCACTTGTTGGGTTATATGTAATAAGGATCTAAATAGGGGAAAAAACACCTAGAGGGGGGTGAATAGGTGTAAACGTATAAACACTCAAAAATCGTTGCGATAAAAACCCAATGCGGAAATAAAAAAATGATACGCAAGATTTTTACGTGGAAAACACCATCACTGGAGTAAAAAACCACGGGACCGATAACACGGCAGAAATCCACTAGAATTAAAACACGTATAAGGTGATTTACCGTACACAATTACGACTCAACCTTTTCCATACGCTCCTAGAGGATCTTCTCCGCTCGCTCCGCGACGCTTCTCGAATCCACGATCTGCGCCCAACGCCGAATCCACGGCGTCCAACGTCGAATCCACGACGTCCGACCGAATCCACGGTCTTCACCCAATAGCACCCTTCGAATCCACGAACGTGCCTCGCTCCGAATCCACGAGAGCGGTTGAACCTTGAATCCACAAGGACACGCGAATCCACACGCCGATTTTTGGGGTAAATCGTTGTTTTTGGGTGGTGATTATCCGCCGAATACTTAGATCAAAGATAGATCGGAAATACCATCTAAGTATTCATTAGTTTGATTCAACTCAAGATGTGAGTATGAAAACCTAGAATCAAACTAATCAATATAGATGAAGAAACATAGAGTATTCTCTAATGATTTCCTTTCTTCTCTATATGTGGATCTAGAGCCGTATAAGATGATATATGAAAATGACGGCTATTTGGATTAACCCTAGAAAAAGAGTCATAGGGTCTATTTATAGGTTAGAAACCCTAGGAAGGAGATAAGAATCAAAAACCTAACATTTCTGGAGATTTTACGGACGGCGATCCGGATCGGATTAGCTGTGATCCGGATCGTCGTAACGAGTCAGGTAATTCCAGAAAAACGAAGGTTCGGGATCCGGATCGAAGTGCTTGATCCGGATCGTTCATACAGTTCACCAAACATCAACGTTCGGGATCCGGATTGCGAAGCCTGATCCGGATCGTTCAAGGAAGATGGTAAACTCAGTGTTCGAGATCCGGATCAAGAGAGGCTACGATCCGGATTGAACTGGTGTATGAACGAACCACCTTCGGGATCCGGATCGAACAACCTGATCCGGATCCTGAACATGTCCCAAGTCCAGTTTTTGATTTTTATGCAATGAAAGATTCTTCCAAGTGTTTCTACACTACAAGAAGTATTCGGATCACACAAAATCTTTAGTAAAACATACCTGATCCTTTTGAATTCTTCTTTCTTGAGATTGAGTTAAATGATCCAACTTTATTCACCTTCAATCTTCAAGACTTGAGACTTTCACGAAACTACGCCAACTCAAATTCCGTAACATAGACTTGCCCGTGAAGAACCGAGGTCCCGAACAAGTAAAAGTAAAGGCAGAAACCGAGCGGCGGCGGCGGCCCCGCGCGGCACTAGCCCGCGCGGCGCCACCCGCGGCGCAGCCCTGCGTGGCACCAGCTCGGGCGGGAGCCGCCTGCGGTGCGGCCCCGCGCGGCACCAGCTCGGGCGGGAGCCGCCTGCGGTGCGGCCCCACGCGGCACCAGCCCGGGCGGGAGCCGCCTGCGGTGCAGCCCCACGTGGCACAGCCCCGCGCCCTCCCCTGCACGGCGCGCAGTGCGGGCGGCGTCTCACGGCGGCGGTGCCCTAGGGCATCGCGGCGGCGACGCAACGAACGGCACAAGCGATCCGAACCAAAAAGCGGCGAAACCCTAAATGCCAAAAAACGCCAAACCAAAAGCGACGAAAACACACGAAATAAACGCCGCATACCTTGAAGACGATCCGTTCTCGCTCCTCGTGATGGTGAGGATCCGGATCCGCTCCCCGTTGACGGTAACATCTCGTTCCCGGCTTCCGGCGCGTCGATCGAAGAAGATCAGAGATCTGCTTTCTTTTTCTCTCCGAACTAGGGTTTTTGTTTTCCTGAAAAGTATTAAATAAAAAATTCTATTTCTCTCGTACGTACAAAATAAAAATCCTTATTCGGTATATAACAGAAAGATTTTCATCTACTCGAAAGGCATGTCGATCACGTGGCACGGGTTCCGGTGCATCCTACGAGTATCGAAACCCTCAAAATCCCATTCTGGGAGATCCGCAAATCGGATTTCAGATTCGATCGCTTTGCCGTTCCCCGTTTTTTGAGCTCTAACACCAAAAAAATACTCGCACGCACCAACGCTGTACCCAAGAAATCCCGTTAATTAATCCCCTAAACAACTAATTTATTCAAACGGATTAAAAGAAACACAAGACAGTTCGTGATATTACATCACACACCCCTTAAAAGAAGTTTCGTCCTCGAAACTTAACCTCAACCCATGCTAAACATGTCTGGAAAACACTCTCTCATCTTCTACTCCAATTCCCAAGTCGCTTCGCGTGTTGGGTCGTATATAATACGGATCTAAATAGGGGAAGAAACACCTAGAGGGGGGTGAATAGGTGTAAACGTATAAACACTCCAAAAAATCGTTGCGATAAAACCCAATGCGGAAAATAAAATAACACGCAAGATTTTTACGTGGAAAACTCCATCACCGGAGTAAAAAAACCACGGGACCGATAACACGGCAGAAATCCACTAGAATTAAAACACGTACAAGGTGATTTACCGTACACACTTACGACTCAACCTTTTCATACGCTCCTAGAGGATCTTCTCCGCTCGCTCCGACGCTTCTCGAATCCACGATCTGCGCCCAACGCCGAATCCACGGCGTCCAACGTCGAATCCACGACGTCCGACCGAATCCACGGTCTTCACCCAATAGCACCGTTCGAATCCACGAACGTGCCTCGCTCCGAATCCACGAGAGCGATTGAACCTTGAATCCACAAGGACACGCGAATCCACGCGCCGATTTTTGGGGAAAATCGTTGTTTTTTGGGTGGTGATGATCCGCCGAATACTTAGATCAAAGATAGATCGGAAATACCATCTAAGTATTCATTAGTTTGATTCAACTCAAGATGTGAGTATGAAAACCTAGAATCAAACTAATCAATATAGATGAAGAAACATAGAGTATTCTCTAATGATTTCCTTTCTTCTCTATATGTGGATCTATAGCCGTATAAGATGATACAAGAAAATGACGGCTATGTGGATTCCCCCTAGAAAAAGGAGTCATAGGGTGTATTTATAGGTTAGAAACCCTAGGAAGGAGATAAGAATCAAAAACCAACCATTTCTGGAATTTTACGGACGGCGATCCGGATCGTGATAACTAGGATCCGGATCGTCACAACGAAACAGCCAATTCCAGAAAAACGAAGGTTCGGGATCCGGATCATGTGACTACGATCCGGATCGTTCATACAGTTCACCAAACATCAACGTTCGGGATCCGGATTGCGAAGCAAGATCCGGATCGTTCAAGGTAGATGGTAAACTCAACGTTCGGGATCCGGATCAAGAGACTACGATCCGGATTGCGACGATGTATGAACGAACCACCTTCGGGATCCGGATCGAACAACCTGATCCGGATCCTGAACATGTCCCAAGTCCAGTTTTTGCTTTTTATGCAATGAAAGATTCTTCCAAGTGTTTCTACACTACAAGAAGTATTCGGATCACACAAATTCTTTAGTTAAACATACCTGATCCTTCTGAATTCTTCTTTCTTGAGATTGAGTTAAATGATTCAACTTTTCTTCACCTTCAATCTTCAGGACTTGAAACTTTCACGAAACTACGCCAACACAAATTCCGTAACATCGCGCTCTTCATGATTACTCCACAGCACCTTCACATAGGGAATAATCCGGCTGCGCAACTTTTGTCTCGGTCTCCTCCAAATCATCCCAACAGATAGACGATCGACATTGACGCCTATACAAAGCTTCATACGGCGCCATCTGAATGCTAGCCTGGTCACTGTTGTTGTAGGCGAATTCCACGAGGGGTAGATAGCGTGACCAACCTTCTCCCAAATCGAGCACACAAGCTCGAAGCATATCCTCGAGGATTTGGATCACCCGTTTTGATTGTCCGTCGGTCTGGGGGTGAAAAGCCGTGCTGAAATACAGTTTGGTTCCCAAAGCCCGCTGCAAACTCTGCCAGAAGTTTGACACGAACCGTGTGTGTAGTGGTACAGGTTCCCATGCAACCTTTCCGGTGAATCCACTGTGTAGAACACCTAGTGTTGGTGTGTCTGGCCCATAGTGCATCAAAGGGATGCCACTGATGGACCCTGTGAGGTATTTTTAGTTGGTTTGGCCTTCGGCTGCTTTTGCCGAATTTTATAAAAGATTTTGGGCCAAACAGAGGTTGGATTTGGATTCAGCGCGGAAAAATGCTTGAAAATGGCTATTTGCTTGACTGATTCTGAGTCCGGAGGCCCAAAAACGGACTCCCGGAAGTTTTCTGTGGTTTCTGGTGCATGGGAGGGACCGTGGACCGCCGGCTTGCCACATGGCGGCCTTTCATTGGCCGGTTCCCAGCGCTCGGTCCACAGAGCGGCACGGTTGGGTGCATGAGTGTAGTGATCCGGCCCTTAGGGGTATTTTTGACTCACATCTAAACCATTTAAGCCCTTAAGAGGAATAAAATTATTTAATTGTTAAAAGTTGGCCAGTGTGTGGTGCTGGTATTTTTCTGCGATAGAGCGCGGAAAATGATGGCCGACTGGTGCGATCGGATCTGAAATCCGATGTCGGGATCTCCCGAAACGGAATTCTTAGTGATACGGTGATTAGTCATGCATCGGAATCCGTGCGAAATATCTTGCACCCGTTGGAGATAAGGTGGGTTATCTCGTAGGGGATAATTAATTAATTAATTAATTATCCGATGACGGAAAATAGAATTTTCTTACGTACGAATTAAAAAGGAAATTAATTAAAAAGATATAATACGAGCTATATAAGGGATCCCGATTATCGGAAAGAAAAGAAAAGAAAAATAAAACCCTAACCGGTGAGGAGAGAAAGAAAGAGAAAAAGGAAAAGACGGAACCCTAGCCGGAAGAAAGGGAAAGGAGAAAGAGAAGGAGCCCGATCTTCCCAGACATCGAACCGAAGGCAAGAACGCAACCGGACAACCTTCCCGTCGATCTTCGGTTAGTAAAATAATTGTTATAAATTATTTGGGATTTTTCCGTTGTCCTTTTTGTTTGAGTTCTTGGGTTTCTCCGTCGTATTCGTCACTGTCGTCGTCATCGTCGTCATGCTAGGGCACGGAACGGACGGCGGAGGCGCGCGGTGCCGCTAGGGCATCGCGCGGAGGAGAATCGCGGACGGCCGATCGCCGCCGCAAGCGGCGATGGGACCGCGCGGGCGCCGCGCGGCCACCGCGCGGGCGGCACCCGCGCGGACCCGCAACCGCGCGGGCACCGCGCGGGCGGTACCCACGCGGACCCGCAACCGTGCGGGCACCGCGCGGGCGCCGCGCGGCTGCCGCGCGGGCGGCACCCACGCGGACCCGCAACCGCGCGGGCACGCAACCATTCGGGCACCGCGCGGGCGCCGCGCGGCTGCCGCGCGGGCGGCACCCGCGCGGACCCGCAACCGCGCGGGCGCCGCGCGGGGCACCCGCGCGGGCGCCACGCGGGCGCCGTGCGGGGCCGCACCCGCGCGGGCGCCGCGCGGCCGCCGCACGGGCAGCACCCGCGCGAGGCGCCGCGCCGCGTGGGCGCCGCCCGCGGAGACACGCCGCGCGGTTCCGAACCGCGCAGGGCTCCGGCGGACGGCGACGGCGGCGCGGGATTCCGGTTTTCGTCAACCCGGACGGTGTTGGACTTTTCCGTCGAAAAGAGTAAATTGGGTCTTTTGTTTTGGGATGTTAGTACACGTTTTTTACTATAGTTATCCTTGCGGACTTTCTTTATGTCCAGGTGCGCAGCGGGGGTGCGCGAAGGATTCAGGTGTTCCGATTTCTCTTCAACTAGGTGGGTACGGTTGCTATAAGTGCAACAAGTGCAGTAAGTGCATCTATCATCATTAAAATGCTCTGAATTTGTCTAACAAAGTAGATGGACAGTTTAACCTTTCGCATAATTGTATTTTATCCAACAATTGAAGCGGCTGCGGTCGCGGTGCTCACTACACGCCGATCTCGGCAAATCCGTTTTCGGATGCTGCACGTACACAGGCGGATTGGCCTCCGCATGGGTGTACTTTTCCGGAGAAGTGGTCTTTTTGACCCGTGTACCTCACAAAGGGGTGGGAGCCGTGAGGACCTCTTCGCGCCTGCTGCAAATAGCACACCAGCACCGTGAAGAGGTTAAAAGCATCAAAATGGTGTTTGCGCACGAGGGGAGACTGTAGTCTCTCCGACAGGTACTCTGGGGTTGGTGCCCAACTTAATTGATAAATCTGGGGTTGGTGCCCAGCTTAATTATGTACAGGGTTTTAGCGAAAGGTTCCGGTGTAATCGGTTTGCTCCTTATTCCTTATTGATATTTAGACATCTACTTTGTTTGTCACTGACTTTACCCACTCCGTGACAGGTATTACTAGGTGCGTTAGCCGGGATGGTGGTGAGACAGCGTCGCGAGGACCGTAGTCAGGATACTTGGGTTTTTATCTCATTTTCCCTCATGCCTTAATTAGTTATTTTGCTTGTGGACTTTATTAGTCGTGGACATGTATTAGTTAGCACTGTGGATGAGATGTACTTTTGCGTTTAGATACTTTTAGTGATGTTTTCTTATGCGGCACGCTTTCATGAAAAACTAAATGATTTCGAAAATGTTTTCTCAAAACGAAGTGCCGTGTGGGCACGGGTTTTGCAACCGCTGGTTTTATCCTTTCCAAACGGTGACGCCGCTTTAATAACTTGCTTGAAAAAAACAAGGTGTCGAGTGGACACCGGTCTTTTAAAACATTAGTTAAATTACTGTACTCTGTTTGACGATGTATGTCTATTGTATGGTTGATGGTTGATGTAATGCTGTTGTAAATGAGACGCCGTGCATATACAAAGGAGACTCTGTCCGTGGGTAGAGAGAATTTGTGTATGTGGCGGTCTGGCACGCACCGGGGATGAGGTTTAAGTTACCTTGTTAAGAAAAAAAAAATAATACACGCAATTTTCCGCTTTGATAGACTCAAAAACCCCCGGGGGCGTGACAATGAGCCCGGCGCAGGACACGTGGCAGGCGCGGATTGGACGGCTTTTGGTGCGCGGTCCACGGAGTTTGAGCGGCGGTGCATGGACTTGAGCGAGGGGGACACGTGTCGACCCCCGGTTGGTAGGCGCTGGGTGCGCGGTCCACGGAGTTCCCCGCGCGGGTGCATGGACCCGGCGCAGGGACACATGGCGGCATGCCATTGGCGGGCTCACGAGGCGCGGCGCACAGGGGCGCGGGTTGGCGCCTCGGGGCGCGTGCGTGGCAGGCGGTCAGGCGGCGCCTGCCCGCACGTGTGACCGCGACAGGGCGGGGGACGCGTGGCGCCCGGCCATTCGTGGGCGCCACCTACCCGGTTGACCGGGCGGTGCCACGCGTCGGCACCAGGCGCGCCCGCACAGCTGTTTGCTGTGCGGGACACGCATCCTTCACCTGGGAAGGCCACGCGGCCCCGGTTGACGCGCCCCGCACAACTGTTTGCTGTGCGGGACACGTGTCGGCCCAGGGAGGTTTCGGGCGCGTCGGACGGGAGCTTGTCCGACCCCCCTGGCGGATTCGGGCGCCCGAAAGTTGGGCCCGAATCCGCCAGGCCCAACTTACGGGCTGAGGCCTATAAATAGAACCTTTGGGCCACTGTTTCGCCCTTTTCTGGGCTGTTTCTCACAGTGAGTTCTACAGGGATTTTCTTCCTCCATCTGAGCTACACCCCACAGAGGATTCCTGGGATTTTTAGTGGCACGCATCCCGAGGCTCTCATTTTTACGGCGCGGCGCGACGCTCGTTCATTTGTGACCGCCTTCGTCGCGTTTGATTGTGCTAATCACTCACTTAACCCAAATAACCCACTATCATCCTAACCATATATATAATACTCATATTGGTACTTGTAGGTTTTGAGCTCTTGGATGAAAAGATATATGGTTAGGATGATAGTGGGTCATTTGGGTTAAGTGAGTGATTAGTGAAATATAATGATATATGAGTTGAAATTAGTAAAAAATGTAGATCTAACGGTAGAAAACTTATAAACACTAATTGCTTGGTGCTTGTACAAGCATAATAGCCGAACTATATATATATATATATATATATATATATATATATATATATATATATATATATATATATATATATATATATATATATATATATATATATATGTATAATTGAGCTCCTATGTTTGTAAAAGCACCAATTTATTTGTGCTTGTGAGTTTTTTACCCTTAGATGTAGGAATGTGCGGTTAGGATGATGGTGGCCCCCTTGGATTTAGTGGGTGGTTGGTAAAATAGTATGATCTAAGGGGTAGAATTAATCAAAGGGTTAGAACTAACGGTAGAAAACTTACAAGCACCAATTGCTTGGTGCTTGTACAAGCACAGTAGCCGGACTATATATATATATATATATATATATATATATATATATATATATATATATATATATATATATATATATATATATATATATATATATATATAGTCTTGCTACCATACTATTGATAGCACAAAACACTTGATACTATCGAGTTTTTCATCGTTAGATCTATTTCTTTGATCATTTTTATTTTTAAGATTATACTATTATTTCAACAGAATTAAACTCTATGGACCCACTATCATCCTAACTACAAATCCATTCATTTAAGAATCAAAAACCTAATAGCACTAATAATTTAGTGCTATTAATATATATACACACACACTAGCACATCGTCCCTTTGGGTATGACACCTAGCTTAGGTTCTCAACCGGCCAACATCCTTCGGTGCAGGGTGGGAAAATTCCCAATCAAATGGCCAACACTAACTGATGAAGATGGCACAATTATTTGAGGATGGACTGGTAATGGGCTTTTTACCGTCGAGTCAGCATATAATTTCCTATATTTTGGTGGCATCAAGGATTTTTCTGTATTCATTATTTAGAATACTAAAGACCCACTATGCAAAAATCTTTATGTGGTTGGCTTCTAGGAAAAAAAAAATCTAACAGCCGTCAATCTAACTAAGAGGGAATAGCCATACTCACCAAGTTGCCTGCTATGCAACAGAGAGCCTGAAACAGTTGTGTAACTTTTTACTTGTTATGATTTTTCAAGCTCACTTCGGCCGAATGTGGAAAACTCGCTAGATACACCCACTGATTTTTACTAAAGTCAGATGATATCTTTCTTTCCACCTGGATCCAAATGAAAGAAAAGGCAACGATCAAACTGCGACATAAAATTGACTCGATGCTTACTGCCATATGCTTCTATTTCTGAAAGAAGTGTAACAAATAGTATTTTCGACGGATTGTATAAATCATCCGAAAAAATTAGCTCCAGTATCACACAATGATGCGCACTAATATAATTCAAATTTTATAATAGTGGATTCTTCAATTATTGTTGCGGACCCACTCAACCTCAACAAATATAATTTATATTCATTTTACATGTAATTTTCTTTCAAAAAATTGTTGACAAAATTTTTAATTTAGTTGATAAAAATTACTCAATTAAAGAAAAAACAACCAAAACTTGAGTGGGTGCCAATCCCAAAAAATGTTTAGAAATGGTGGAGAATCTGATATGCATATACGCTGATATTTAGTGTACTTAACAAATAATATATAAACAAACAAAACCATCATGGCAGATCAAGATCAGATGTCATATACATTAACAACAAGAATATAATAGGAGTATTATACATATATTTAACATGATATTATCTTGATTTGTACAATGGGGCATCATCCTTTGGAGTAGACCAGGGGTACTTCATGGTCGGATCCCTTGGAAATTTCCTGAAGTTGAGGAATGGTGCCCATAGCATCAACCTTCATACATAAAGAAACTGAGGTTTTAAGTACCAGGACACGTTATATAGAGGACCAACATAAACTAGATGCAATACACTAAATAAATAAATTACATTTAACATTTCCACCATTCGAATTGGTAATGTCACACACAGTGATATGAGCCTCAAGAGCAAGAGAAAGCCTAATAAAATATCTCAAAGAACACTCAACTCTAGTTAACGGCTTTTCACTTTGCAACCAACAGTCTCAAGTTACAGAAATGAATTAGTGGTACTCTCCAGCGATTACTAAGTTGAGGAGAGTAATTAGGAGCAGTGAATTGTATTAAAACTCTCTACAATAAACATATAGAGTTCTATACAATGCTCCGTGAGGTATGCGAAAATACTTAAGAGAGGAACGACATTCGACGCAAAAGCAATGGAAATAAAGTTTGAAGTTAGGACTTAGCCTCAAAAAATCATACTTCAAGTCTAATTGAAACCTCTTTACTCCTCTTTTCATTGAAATAGTCATAAATTTCTTACTCCAACCTCTTTATTCTGTTTCTCCGTGGCATTCAGGAAAACAGAGCAACAAAAATATAGTGTGATTATTTCCGGAGTGATTGGAACTGTACTCACCCTGGAAAGAAGACGAATACACACAAGAATTGTAAAAACATCTCGAGGAACTTGCGCTTGTACCATCTAAGCCTCATCCAGTTCATGATGATGGGCTGCAGTTCAATAAATGAGGGCATCAAAGTTAACGAAAGAACTCCGGGTTGTAACTATGACTAGATTACAAAAAAATCGCCCCTTGCACTCTAGTCAGTGTCTCAATTACCCCGGTGCATAAAAAGTTTACATCAATTTAACACTACACTTTGGGACTATTCCAAGTACCCATAAGGGTGAGATGAGTGTCAAATTCAGATGCAAAATTTCACGGAAACAGGTTGGTAAATGATGGCGGTTATGTTCAATGGAGAAAAATTACATAAATTGAACAATTTGCCCAACAAACTGCCTATTATGGCAGATTTAGCAGAGAAAGAGATTCTTGTCATTAGTTTTAAATCTTTTATTAAGTTCAAGGTTTTAAGTATCCATCGGCACGGGCCGTATCTACCGTGCCGTACCGTGCCAACAAGATACCGGCACGATACAGTTCCCGTGCCGATGACACAGTTCAAAATCCTTTTTTCTTAAAATTACTAAGTAATTTTCTTAATAAAGTTCAAAATATTTGATAAAGATACATAATAAGCAATTAAAAAATTTTGTTGCTAAAGAAATTAAATATTTCATGCCATTATGTGTCGGCACGCATGTATTTTTTGTGACCGGCACTCATCGGCACAGCTCGGCACGCACCGTGCCGTACCGTGCCGGTAAGTTTTCGACACGAGCCCGTGCCACGGCACTTAAATCCTTAGTTTGAACTCAGATTAATATCAAGATATAAAATAAATGTGATATGCTAAACCACTGTGGTGAAGTTTTGCATCAAATTCAACAATTAACCTTTTTTTTTTTTTTTTTGACCTAATCAACTAAATGAGAAATGGTAGAGTGTAAAATTAAAACTGATACAATTTTCAAGCACGGAATGATTGAAACATGGGTTAAAATGCAAGAGGTTCTTTTGCAATTTAGCATATAAAAAAAAAATTTAAGAGTATTAGTTGCAATTAGCTCACTGGAGCAACAAAGAAGTAGAGAAATGCAATAACTCCCGCTGAAATCAACGTCGTCACAAGATCATCTTCGTTGTTGTTTCCAGTCACAGCCCATGTGGCCGGTGCCTCCACCTACACCAGAGAATAATACCCAACTGAATTTTTAGGTAAATTGTGCTACTACTCCATGAACTTTTACTCAAGTTTTACTTCGTTCCTTGAACTTTTAAGTTGGGTATCCAATAACTCAAACTTTTGAAAGTGCTTCGCTTAGTCCATACAAAAAAGTAATTCAAACGGATCAAATTTGTCAATTTGGTTTTGGTTCCATGGTTTGGTCGGTTCCATGCCCATCCCTAACAGTGATGAAAAAAAATTTCACTTGCATCCAGTGCATTCATATACACAGGCACTGCCCCCTCTATCCATCTCATACTAAAATACTTCAATTAAACCAGTAATTCTAAGTTAACTGTACTGTAGTAAAGATTGAAATATGACACAAGATCAACGACCAACTGATGTGTGGTGCATAGATGCACAAGCGCGCTAGTTGGAGGCAATTATGTTTTCCCCTAGCAGTAGGTCAGGAAAGGACTAAAATGAAACACTCTCAAAAGTTCGGATACGGAATGCCCAACTTAAAGTTCAAGGATCGAAATGAAACACAACTGGTTTGGGAACTAGTAGTGCAATTCGCCCTTTATTTTTCTAGCTCAAATCTCAATTATACATCAAGGCCCCATTTGGTAACAGAATTAATATGGAATAACAACATTTATTCCTCTAATTCTGCCAAACATGCAAATAATATGCTAGAATAACCTATTCTAGTCAAACCGGATAATTCCTGGGTATTCCAGAATTACCTGTTAATAATTATTCCTCACGCACCCTGGAATTAGCTTTTTCAGCTTTTTTATCCCAAGGGCTGCAGCAAGTAAAGTATTCCTCGGCTACCATGCCCGCCAGCCCTCGAGGTTATCGCCTTGAATCCCTTCCTCATCTCCCTCTTCCAACGAGTTCATCCCTGCAACAACCAAAACCCTCTCTTTCCTCTGGTCTTCAATTTCCCAACCACCCTGTACAGAAGACTCTTCTCTCTCTCTCTCGCTCGCGCTCTCTCTCTCTCCTATTTAGTCCATTTTAGTACCTAATACTAACCTCTCACCGAAGTGGTCATCTCTCGACGCCTTCTATTAGATGCCTTCTATTTACTCCGGATGCCCTGCTAACTCTCTTCCCCAGGGAGCTCTTGTTGTTTTTGGTTGTCTTTATGTGATGACCCGGATCTTCATTGGGGGTTTATGGCTTGATCAGTGGCTTCTGGAGGACTATCATGGGAGATGGGAGTGTTTGGGTGTGTATCGGACTCAAGAAATGGACTCAGTGCGTTGAATGGATCCCGAGTGTATTCGGATACCCCCGTCGAATTTTGGGAGGAGTTTTGTGCAAAACGGAGGCTGTATTTGGATTCAGCGCGGAAAAACGATGAAAAACGGCTATTTACTTGTATTTTTCTGAGTCCGGACGCCCAAAAACGGAGACCCGGAAGTTTCTAGCGCATTTTGGTGCATGGGGGAGCCGGGGACCGCCGGCCGAGACACGCGGCAGCTTCGGATTGGCCAACGCACGCTTCTCGGTCCACGGGGCGAGGCGCTGGTGCAGTGGGCCGGGCGGGATGACACGTGGCAGCGCCAGATTGGCGGGCGCAGCGCGCTCGGTTCACGGTAGAGGGCGCGGGTGTACGGTGGACCGGCGGGGACACGTGGCAGCTATTCATTGGTTCGGTGCTGTGGGCGCGGCGCACGCGAGGGTGCGCGGGCAGGCCGGGCAGGTGCGCGGGCAGGCGCGGGCGTGCAAGCTGGTGGTGTGCCACGTGGCGGTTTCCTATTGGTTGAGAGGTGGATACGTGGCAGTTTGTGGTTCGTCTGGTGCACGGAGTGTGTGAACCGGGCGCAGCGAGCGCGCGGGGCCTGGCGGGCGGGAATTGGGCGCGCCACTGTGCGCGTACGGGGGGCAGGTAGCGTGGCAGGCGGCGGTTGGCAGGGTGGTGGCTGGCGTGGCGGCCACGGCATCGACGTGGCGCACGCGTGCGCCACGTGGCGGCCCACCATTGGCGGGCGCCACCCACCCCGTTGACCAGGGCGGGCCACGCGGCAGAACGGGAGCGGCCGGGTTTGCTGTTTGCCGTTCGGGGACACGTGGCGCGTTGTGGTGGATTCGGGCGCTGGATCGACGGCCCGGATCGGCGCACTGTTTGCGCCCGAAACAATTCGGGCGCCCGGAACTTGGGACAATGAGGTAATTAAGTCTTTTGTTTGGAATGGGCTATAAATACTCCATTTGGGCTGCTCTTTTGGGCCTTTCCCGAGCTCCTCTCGGATTGGAGCCTTAAGGGAATTTGCTCATCACCTTGTCCCCTACTTCTTGATGGATCCCCGGAATTTTTGGAGGCCTCGGCATCGGCGTTATCTGCGATTCGGCGCACTGCGACGATTCTCTTACAGTGGGTTTTTCCGTCACAGTTCAGTCTGAGGGCTCCCCTGGGCTACCCCGATGGAATTTTTGGGCGATTTTCGCGGCAGCGTGTTCTAGAGAGGTAAGGCTTCGTTTTCCGTGTTGATCGTTTCACCTCATTTTGGGTTTTTGGCACAATTCCCGAGGCACCTTTTGACCCCCTTTTTCTGTGGTGACTTTTTGGACAGCGGGGGCTTGTTTGATTTATATCTCGGCCTACGAGCATCGGAACAGGGCGAATAAGTACTCGATTTGGATCTACTCATCGCGAGGAACACAGTGGTGATTTTTCTGGGATTTTTGGAGGTTGCTGCGAAGGTGATAATCCCACTTTTCTGGACAGAATGCTACAGGATTTTTGTTTGTGGGAAGTTTTGAGCATGCAGCGGTGTTTTATTTTTATCTTGGCCTACAGGTATCGGATCGGAACGTGCGAGTACCCGTTTCGATCGGCTCGACGCGACGATCGCAGCGGTTATTTTTTCGGATTTTTCCGAGTTCATCTCGCAGGTGAAATTTAGCCATTTTCGGGACTGATTGTTGGACAGCGGGTAATTGTGCATTTTTGGATTAATTGTACGTCGTTTGGATTACCGTGCAGTGTGTCGTGTTTACCTGAAGTGAGGGCGTATTTGGGCTGTGCTTCGCGTGCTCTGCGATCGAGGTGGGTGGTTGTTGCATACCTCAACTTCTGACTTGCTCACTAAGTTTATTAAAGAATTCCCCACTTGGACTATGTGATTGATTACCATGCATGATTGAACGATATAAATGTGCGCCTATCATTTGAGATTAATTTTGTGGACATAGCATGTTGGGAATATTATTGGGATAATATTGTTGTGGAAACATGATTGCGGGGACATTTTTAATAGTGATAATTAACATGCCATGTTAGCACATAGATTTTATGAAAGTTGGTTAAATGGATTAATTATTGGGACATGATGACATATCTATGTGCGGGTACCACTTTGGTGATTTATTATGGATCAGGGATTATATACATGTGTAGTTGGCTGATGATTTTAGCATGATGGTTATATCTATGTGGATTTATTATTTGAAACACATGTGGAACTGTTATTTGATATTCTCTCTTTCATCTTGCAAGAGGACTCTTGCATGCTTGTATGGACATCTAGATAGGCCACTATTTATTGCTACACTATCATATTGGGATTTGACTTAGGAGAAACCATGATTGTTTCCTTTCTCCTTCTTATTTAGACTTTTGAGTTATGTTGCTCGGGTTCGAGCAGGGGTTTGGGATAGTGTAGCCGGGACCTTAGGGTCGGAGACAGGATGTACTTGATGTTGGATTGTGGGTTATTGCGGCAACCGCGGACAGTAGGCGGTTGACCGGATATTGATTATTTTACCCGATTGTGGATTGTGGATTATTGTGGTAACCGCGAATATTAGGCGGTTGACCGGGTGTCGGTTGTTGGGCGTGATTGTTGATTGTGGGGTGTTGCAGCGACCGCGGACATTGGGCGGTTGACCGGATGTTTACCATTGCATCAGATTGGGTATCAGATTTCTCTAGTGGATGGAGTTTCCCACTTATTGAGTACTATTGCATCAGATTGGGTATCAGATTTCTCTAGTGGATGGATTTTCCCACTTTGATCATAGTCGTGATCCAGTCCTGCTGTTTCACGATACTTATGTTACTGATCACTGAGATACTTTACTCGTGTGGGTCGCTCCCCTCGAGTACCACTCCGGAGTGTGCGACATGCAGGCTTTGAGTCCTCGAGACTCCTTTTCATCGGTGTTATGCGTTGGTCAGCATATCCCATACGGCAGGCACAGCAGGCAGTACCAGTTCTTACTGGTGGCTAGATTGGGTTTATCCAGGCAGGCAGGGTAGATACTGTGGTGACCCGGATCTCTACAGGGCTTCTACAGTATGACCAGCAGCTTCTGGAGGCCTATGTGGCATGTCGGCGATGTCTGTGCACCAAATTGGACACAAGTAGTGGACCCAGGGTGTTAAATTGGATCACACGGGTAATCGGATGACCCTGTCGGATGTTTAGAAGTGGTTTCGCACGAATCGGGCATCAAAATTGGACTCAGTGCGGAATTTGGATTAAAAACGCCCTTCCGGATGCCTTCGACAAATTTTGGAAATGGAATTTGGCAAAACGGACAGCAGATTTGGATTCAGCGCGCGAAAACGGTGAAAACGGACTATTTACTTGTATTTTTCGGAGTCCGGATACGAAAACACGTTTTTCGAGGCCTTGGTACTGTTCCGGCCGGCCGGGGGCAGCGCCGGCGGCGGCGGGCAGCGGCGGCGCAGGCTCGGGCAGGCGGCGGAGCGGCCGCGGGCAGGCGCGCGGTCCACGGGGCCGGCGTGCACCGGAAGGGTGGAAACGTGGCGGCCGCTGGGAGGCTGGTTCAGGCGGCGCGGTCCACTGAGGTTTCGCGGGTGCACGGTGGACCGGTGGGGGACACGTGGCAGCTTGTGATTCGCGGGTGTTGTGGACCCGGTCCACGGAGCATGAGGGCAGTTGCCTCGGGGTGCGTGCGCGGCATGGGCGAGGCAGCGGCGACGTGCGCGCACGTGGGCACGAATCCCGAGGCGGTGGCGCGCGGGGTAGCGTGCGCGGGGGCAGAGGCCACGTGTCGCGCAGGGAGTGGGCCGGTTGGCTGTGCGCTGTGCGGGTGCAACGTGGCGCGCAGGGAGTGGCCCATTTTTGTGTTTGCTGTTTTGGGACACGTGTCGATCCAGAGCTGATTCAGGCTTTGACGGTTCGGGGTACATTTTGGGCGTACTGTAGCAGCCCGAATGTTTTGGGCGCCCGAAAGTGGGGACCCAATGGGAATTTCTTCAATTGTTGGTTTTTGGCTATAAATACCTCCCTTTAGCCTGCGGTTTGAGGCTTTTTCCGAGCTCCCCTCTCTATGCAACCTTAAGCAAAGTTGTTCATCTTCCTGTGGAGAAGTTTGGGAATTTTGGTGGCACGCACTTCGAGGTATGCGGCATTTCGGCGCAGTGCGACTTTCCTTCACCGGTGATCCCCTTCGTCGTGTTTCGGTGCGCAGGCTCCCTTGGCTTACTCAGACCATCGTTTTCGGCGATTTTTGCGGCAGCGCGTTCAAGAGAGGTAAGGCTTCGTTTTTCGTGTTGATCAATTCTCCGCATTTCGAGTTTTTGGCACAGTTCCCGAGGCATCTCTAAGCCACTGTTTTGCTGGTGGATTTTTGGACAGCGGAGGCTTGTCGGATTTTTATCTCTGCGCTCGTGCATCGGAATGAGGCGTTTAAAGACTCGATTGATATCTACTCTTCGAGAGGAAGGCACCCGTATTTTTATTGGATTTTTATGAGGTCATTTCGAGGGTGAGAATTAAGCTTCTTTGCTGCTTTTTATTTTTCAGCAGAACTGTGTTCTTGAGGGAATGGCTTCCGACGTTGTCCGAATTGTTTATTGGCCTTCAGGTATCAGAACGGGGCGTTTAAATAGTCGATTTGGGGCTACTCGTCGCGAGGATCGCAACCGTAATTTTTTTGGAATTTTTGGAGATCTGTATACAGGTGAAAAGGCTTCTTCTCTCTGCTGGTTGGTAAAAACAACATATGCTGTTTTTGAGAGTTTTGGTTGTGATGTAATTGATTCTCGCCTTCGATGTTGTTTGTTGGAACAGTGGTTTGTGCGACTGTTTACCGAAGGTGCGGTTCCGGCAGATTTTGGATTTCGTGCGGCTGCGTACTTCACCGACTTCGGCTTTGCCTGCGGAATGCGTTTCAGGTGGGTGCTTTGTTTCGAGAACCGGTGGACGGTTCTCTAATTCTATATGTTAGAATTGCATGCAGGTGTAGGGTACAATACCTGGGATTGATCGGTAAGCTTAACAATGTTGATTTTATGGGAATTGCAAGTTAATTATTCATATTATGACAATGGTATTAATCAAATATTCATGTTGAGGATTAGTGGAAGCTTACCTAAGGCAAGGTTACCCTATATGATTAATTATCATGCCATGTTAGCACATAACCTTTTATGAGGCTGGTTTATGCAATGGGATAGGATTATGTAGTTATGTGCAGGTTCTACTCTGAGGAGCGATTATGGATCGAGGATTATGGACAGGTATAGTCATTGATAATTTTGGCATGAGGTTTATTTTCTTTATTCTTCTTTGAGGACAAATACATGTTTGTATGGACATATAGCTAGGCCATCTTTTACTGCTACACTACATACCGGAATTTGACTTAGGAGAAACCATGTTATCCTTTTCTCCTTCTTTGTTAGTCAGGCGGTCCGTGTTGCTCAGGTGCGAGCAGGGGTCAGGGGTAGTGTAGCCAGAACATTGGTGTCAGGGATGGGTTGTGCCGGATTGAGGCTGGCAGGGTTTTGCAGTGACCGCGAACTTTGGGCGGTTGACCGGAGGTCGGTTATAGGACTTGATTATAGACGGCAGGGTATTGCGGCAACCGCGGATATTGGGCGGTTGACCGGATATTTATTTATGCATCAGATTGGGTATCAGATTTCTCTAGTGGACAGAGTTTCCCACTATTTGAGTACTTTTGCATCTGATTGAGGACTGAGGCTTTCTTTAGTTGTTGAGCTTTCCCACTTTGATCAGAGTCATGATCCAGTCCTGCTGATTTATGATACTTGATACTGAGATACTTTACTCGTGTGGGTCGCTCCCCTCGAGTGCCACTCCGGAGTGTGCGATATACATACTTGAGTCCTTGAGACTCCTTTGCATCGGTGTTATGCGTAGGCTGGCATACCCGATGCGGCAGGCACAGCAGGCAGTACCAGTTTTACTGGTGCCACTAGATTGGGGTTATTACAGACAGTTACCTTATTGTTGCACTCGTGTCAGGGGGACTGAGTGGAGTCTAGTAGCTGTGTTTAGACCAGTGCTAGTGTTGTTGGGAGCCGTTTGGTTTGACGGTGGTCCCGTATCGTTGTGAGTACTTGGACCGTTGTACGAGAGGTTTGGTGATCTTGAGTCTACCCGTTCTGAGAGGGAGAGCGTGGATTTTGACTATAGCCTGCATGAGCCACTACTCGATAGCGAGTTAGTCCGTTTGGACGCCCTACGTAATTCCTGCCCGTCAGCGGAAGGTGGTTGTAGGTGGGCGCAGGTTTGACTGGACCCGATGTGGCAGTCAGCTCGATTGGGTCGATTGAGCACCTCGTGTGCGAGGGTTGCATATCTTTGTCAGAGTTTCCCCATTTGAGCATTTAGATAGAGGCATGGTAGCTGTAGAGTGTCTCCAGCTTCTTCTTTCAGTTTTACTGCATTGGTTATCTTTTGCCTCTAGTGGACTTGGTGGGCAGATCGTCGGGCCTGGTGGCGATACCCACTGAGAACTCCCTTTTTTGTGTAGTTCTCACACCCATTGGGGGTTCCCCCCCCCCCCCCTTTTGTCCCTTCTCTCCTTTGTTTTGCAGAGTCTTAGCGGGTGTTGCTGATTCTGCGGTTGCTGTTCGAGGCGAGGGAGTCGCGAGCTAGATCCCTACCTATCTTTGGAGAGTAGCGGTACCCCTTTCAGAGGAGATCTTCAGTACAGTCGGTAGATTAGTGTTTTTATTTTCTCTTTGAGAGACTGATGTATTGTGAGGATCTGACTTGTACTGAGAGTCTGTACACTGATGTATCATTTATTTATTCAGGATTATCTCCCTGTTGAGTCCAGAGTTTTGTATTTGAGGTTATTGTATGATTATCATTTATGGGAGATGGACTTTATACCTTTATTTCCAGTTGTACAGATCATTGGTTTTAATTTTACAGCAGTTTTATCTTTTAGCTTTGATATCTGTTTAGCTGTAGTATCTTTTCTTGCAGGTTAGATGCTTCGCCTGTGCGGGTGTTGCACAGGTGGCGGATCTGTTGGCGAGCCCGGGTCGCAGTTTCGGCCCCGGGGCGTGACAGATACTGATGCATACATACAGTCTTTCCTTTCGGTATTGCATTTAGAGGCATGCTAGTGGTGGTTTTTCCCTTTTTCAGCAGTTCTGTTTACAGCTTTACTACTTATTCCTTTTCTTGCCTCTGGTAGACTTAGTGGGTACGCCGGAGTTGGAGGCTTTACCCACAGGGGGAGGCTACTGGTTTACTAGTGATTCTCACCCCCATTGTTGTTTCCCTCTTTTCTTCCTCCTGTTTTGCAGAGTCTTCTGCGGGAGTTGCTGATCTTTCGGTCGTTGTTCGAAGCGAGGGAGTCACGAGCTAGATCCTTACCGCCCGAGGAGTGTAGCGGTATCCCCTGGTTGGAGATTTCTTGTAGCTCTCAGCTGGTTTTATTGTTTACTTTGAGAGGGATCTTTTGTATTTGGAGAGACTGATGTACTATAGTTTTAGTTTATCTCACTTTTGGAGTTGAGAGATGCTGTACTAAGGATATTGTATGATGATTATCTGTATTTGAGGAGATGGATGTTGTACTTTATTTCATGTTGTACAGTGATTGGATTTTATTTTACAGCATTTTATTTTCGCTCTGATATTTGCGTAGCTATAGTACAATCTTTTGCAGGTTAGACGCTTCGCCTATGCGGGGTTATGCATAGGTGGCGGATCTGTTGGCGAGCCCGGGTCGCAGTTTCGACCTCGGGGCGTGACAGATTAGGTTGGTATCAGAGCTTAGGAATAGGTCAGTTGGGACTGTAGAAACCCTAGGCTGTTGTTTAAACCCTAGGATGACTTCGTGAGAGTCGTGACTTTTGGCGAGAGTTCTGATTGGGTCTTATACCTCTCCCAAGTGACGGGACGAGTGATTGGCATGTTTATTCTCCTAAGCAATTATGTTGGCTGCAGACAACATAATGCGGTGGAACGGTTGACATGCTCTAGACTTTCGCCGGATTGGGTCGAGTTTTGTTTTGTGCTGTGGTGCAGTTTGTCGTGGTGAGCGGTGTCTCCCCGACGCGTTGTGCTGATTGGTGTGCACTCGTCGCAGCAGTGGAGCTTGAGCAGATTGTTTTGGGGCCGGATACCCGAATCGGAGGTCAGAGAGCTCCGAACCCAGATGACAGGATTGTCAGAGGCTTATCAGCGGCAGAGTGAGCAGCTGGTCTGGGTGACACAGTTGCCGGAGCAGTGGGCAGCCCGACAGTCCTGAGACCACCTGGTTGCAGTATCCTCAGCGGTAGTGATTTCTGTGGCGCCAATGGAGCGAGTAGCCCCCTCCGTGCCAATATTTAGTGCCAAGGCACCGAGGCGGGGTGGATAGCTGACAGCTGATGAGCTGTGGGACATCATCGATCAATGGAGCCAGTTTTGGCAGATGAACCACCCCGATTCATGGAATTGAGTTGGAACCTTTGGAGGCAGAATCGTGGTTGGTGGTGATGGAGAGGCTATTCGAGAGCCTCCCTGGGCCAGAGGTTTTATGCAGTTGTTGAACTACGCACTCCAAGTTTCGAGGGACGAGGCGCATAGGATATGTGTGACTGGGAGTGGATTGCGCCAGCATACCTTTCAGTTTGTTCGGTTCTTCCTGTACAGATTTTGGATGCCACGACGTAGTAGGCGTTGTTTATGGAGCGTGGTGTTGCGGTTCCTTTGGATAGGGATCTGCCGCCAGAGGCGAGTTCTGGATGGAGGCGCTTGGCACTAGGTGATGGAGGACAGATCGGCTGGCAGAGGCATTCTCGATTTTCTTCTCCAGGATCGTGGATTTCTGAGACATTACAGGTCGGGTGGACCCCGATGGCACCATCAGCATCTATATCAGAGTAGCGCAGCGGTAGCATGGATTTGTTGTCTGCGGAGGACCATATTCGTCGCCTCAGTGTGAGCAGAGGCAGAGATCGTGCTCTCTATGTGGGTAGTTTTGATATTTTCAGGCAGACTGAGCGACGACCACCTGCATCGAGCGGATGAGACTGTGCTGCCTGGTTGGAGGGCGCCAAGGCAGTAGATCGGGTCGTCGCAGGTGTGATTCCATCACAGCAGTCGGAGTTAGAGCACTCTACATTCCTGCATGGACTAGAGGCAGAGTGGTTACCACGTGCACTAGAGGTACAGGTTCTGGTTGGTGTGGTGCATGTGGAGGAGGCTTGTGGATCATGTCCAGTGCAGTTGAGACCTCGAGTTATATCGGCAGACTTATTGGTATTTGTGTCAGTTCGGTGTTTTGACCCAGTGCTTGGGATTGGTTGGCACAGTGCCACATGATGTTTGACTGCGGAGAGAGAAGGCTATGACCTTCTGCGAGGCAGACAATGGAGGCTTGTTTGTTGAGACAGTTAGAGCACACAGGTTGCAGCGACAGTGCGAGAGGTGCCTACGGCGGCACCGGGACTCAAGGATATTCCTGTTGCCCGTGAGATTCCGGGTGTGATTCCACCTGAGCTGATGATGATGCCGCCGGTTAGGGAGACTGAGATTGCGATTGACGTGGTTCTGGGAACCGCGCCAACCTCGACAACACCTCATTGGATATTACCTGTAGAGCTGAGAGAGCTGATGGCGCAGTCGCAGGATCTGATGGATCGAGGGTCTGTTTGACCTGATGCCACACCGTTGATACACGGTGGTGATGCCACGTCGTTGATACGCGGCGGTGAGGGTTCTTGTGTGGTGTGACCGCAGGCAGGTCTGGGTATTATTTAGGACCTTTTGATGGAGTTATACTCTGACAGTTGTTTGCTTATGATGCATGTATCTATTTGGAATCATACAGCTGAGTATTTCGCCAAGATGGTGTTCAGGACACGGTAGGGGCATTATGTGTACAGTGGGGCCAGATGGAATGACTAATGCCCTGTCGCCTTTAAGATTTGAGGAACTGTATGTTCCAGCTGCACTTGGAAGGATTATTGGCGATATTCTTCCGGGATATTTTGTTGGAAGGATTATTGGCGATATTCTCCCGGGATATTTTGATTTTACCCCCCTCCCTGTGTGATTTAGAGCTTGTAGAGCACTTGTAGATGGTGTGACAAGGTCTGTGAGGAAGAAACTATATGCCAAGTTGTTGTGGTACAAGTTTTAGCTTCGAGAGCATATCTTCTTGGATTACATATTCTAGCCATAGGGGCGGCGGTGGAAATCTGGCCAAAATGGATGCTATTCGAGACTGGCCGAGACCGACAGTTATTGTTGAGGTGAGGAGCTTTTGGGCCGGATAGTGCCAGCAGAGCTTGACGAATGGGTAATGAGACTGATACCAGCACCGATTTTAGCATCGCCAGTGATGGGAGATGGATTTGCGAGATACAGTGATGCCTCCCATAGTGGGTATGGAGTTACAGTTGGATTATTGATGAGCATCCAGTATCACCCCGACAGGGCCACTGTGGTGGCGGATACCTGGAGCAGGAGAGCTATTTGGGGTTGAGTTTGATGATTCCGTAGCTGGCGCTGTGTGGGACCGTTGAGGTGAACAGGGCTCGAGGTTGTGTCCCTGAGGGTTCCTTTTGATGGTAGACTGCGGTGGAGCAGTGCACTCGGATGGTCAGAATTTGAGAGTGACCGAGTGAGGACCCCGGCTTGTTAAGGCTTCTTCCCTTCTTGGATGATCGCGCGGGGGTGTTTTGGGTTGCACTGGTCGAGTTGGCACCAGGGTGTGGTGTTGATGTGTGTTGTACTGTTCTTCTTCCCTTTTCCCCCAGCCTTTTGTTGGAGTCCCTGAGGTTTTTCCACGTCTCAGCCCGGGAGTGATGTGCCTTTGGATCCCTCGTCCGTGATTGACTCGCTCCATTTGAGATCTGTGAATGTTTGGAGTACGAGGGACGCCCGTTGCGAATTCTGGCTCGTAAGATGAGAGAATTGCACAATCGAGCCATGCCGTACTGGTTGTTGTTATTGTTGTTGAGGAGTAATCACGGGGAGTGAGTAGTGACTTGGGAGATGGAGACGGTGTTGATGGATACCTACCCTAGTTTTGAGACTCCCTTTTGAGTTGTTTTAGTTTCGAGGACGAAACTTTCTTTTAGTGGGGGATGATGTGATGACCCGGATCTTCATTGGGGGTTTATGGCTTGATCAGTGGCTTCTGGAGGACTATCTTGGGAGATAGGAGTGTTTGGGTGTGTATTGGACTCAATAAATGGACTCAGTGCGTTGAATAATGGATCCCGAGTGTATTCGGATACCCCCGTCGAATTTTGGGAGGAGTTTTGTGCAAAACGGCGGCCGTATTTGGATTCAGCACGGAAAAACGATGAAAAACGGCTATTTACTTGTATTTTTCTGAGTCCGGACGCTCAAAAACGGAGACCCGGAAGTTTCTAGCGCATTTTGGTGCATGGGGGAGCCGTGGACCGTCGGCCGAGACACGTGGCAGCTTCGGATTGGCCGGTGCACGCTTCTCGGTCCACGGGGCGAGGCGCTGGTGCAGTGGACCGGGCGGGATGACACGTGGCAGTGCCAGATTGGCGGGCGCAGCGCGCTCGGTTCACGGTAGAGCGCGCAGGTGTACGGTGGACCGGCGGGGACACGTGGCAGCTATTCATTGGTTCGGTGCTGTGGGCGTGGCGCACGCGAGGGTGCGCGGGCAGGCGCGGGGGTGCAGGCTAGTGGTGTGCCACGTGGCGGTTTCCTATTGGTTGAGAGGTGGACACGTGGCAGTTTCTGGTTCGTCTGGTGCACGGAGTGCGTGCACCGGGCGCAGCGAGCGCGGGGGCCTGGCGCGCGGGGATTGGGCGCGCCACTGTGCGCGTACGGGGGGCAGGTAGCGTGGCAGGCGGCGGTTGGCAGGGTGGCGGCTGGCGTGGCGGCCACGGCGCCGACGTGGCGCACGCGTGCGCCACGTGGCGGCCCGCCATTGGCGGGCGCCACCCACCCCGTTCACCAGGGCGGGCCACGCGGCAGGACGGGAGCGGCCAGGTTTGCTGTTTGCTGTTCGGGGACACGTGGCGCGTTGTGGTGGATTCGGGCGCTGGATCGACGGCCCGGATCGGCGCACTGTTTGCGCCCGAAACAATTCGGGCACCCGAAACTTGGGACACAGAGGTAATTAAGTCATTTGTTTGGAATGGGCTATAAATACTCCATTTGGGCTGCTCTTTTGGGCCTTTTCCCGAGCTCCTCTCAGGTTGGAGCCTTAAGGGAATTTGTTCATCACCTTGTCCCCTACTTCTTGATAGATCCCCGGAATTTTTGGAGGCCTCGGCATCGGCGTTATCTGCGATTCGGCGCACTGCGACGATTCTCTTACAGTGGGTTTTTCCGTCACAGTTCAGTCTGAGGGCTCCCCTGGGCTACCCCGATGAAATTTTTGGGCGATTTTCGCGGCAGCGTGTTCTAGAGAGGTAAGGCTTCGTTTTCCGTGTTGATCGTTTCACCTCATTTTGGGTTTTTGGCATGATTCCCGAGGCACCTTTTGACCCCCTTTTTCTGTGGTGACTTTTTGGACAGCGGGGGCTTGTTTGATTTATATCTCGGCCTACGGGCATCGGAACAGGGCGAATAAGTACTCGATTTGGATCTACTCGTCGCGAGGAACACGGTGGTGATTTTTCTGGGATTTTTGGAGGTTGCTGTGAAGGTGATAATCCCACTTTTCTTGACAGAATGCTACAGGATTTTTGTTTGTGGAAAGTTTTGAGCATGCAGCGGTGTTTTATTTTTATCTTGGCCTACAGGTATCGGATCGGAACGTGCGAGTACCCGTTTCGATCGGCTCGACGCGACGATCGCAGCGGTTATTTTTCCGGATTTTTCCGAGTTCATCTCGCAGGTGAAATTTAGCCATTTTCGGGACTGATTGTTGGACAGCGGGTAATTGTGCATTTTTGGATTAATTGTACGTCGTTTGGATTACCGTGCAGTGTGCCGTGTTTACCTGAAGTGAGGGGCGTATTTGGGCTGTGCTTCGCGTGCTCTGCGATCGAGGTGGGTGGTTGTTGCATACCTCAACTTCTGACTTGCTCACTAAGTTTATTAGAGAATTCCCCACTTGGACTATGTGATTGATTACCATGCATGATTGAATGATATAAATATGAGCCTATCATTTGAGATTAATTTTGTGGACATAGCATGTTGGGAATATTATTGGGATAATATTGTTGTGGAAACATGATTGCAGGGACATTTTTAATAGTGATAATTAACATGCCATGTTAGCACATAGATTTTATGAAAGTTGGTTAAATGGATTAATTATTGGGACATTATGACATATCTATGTGCTGGGACCACTTTGGTGATTTATTATGGATCAGGGATTATATACATGTGTAGTTGGCTGATGATTTTAGCATGATGGTTATATCTATGTGGATTTATTATTTGAAACACATGTGGAACTGTTATTTGATATTCTCTCTTTCATCTTGCATGAGGACTCTTGCATGCTTGTATGGACATCTAGATAGGCCACTATTTATTGCTACACTATCATATTGGGATTTGACTTAGGAGAAACCATGATTGTTTCCTTTCTCCTTCTTATTTAGACTTTTGAGTCATATTGCCCGGGTTCGAGCAGGGGTTTGGGATAGTGTAGCCGGGACCTTAGGGTCGGAGACAGGATGTACTTGATGTTGGATTGTGGGTTATTGCGGCAACCGCGGACAGTAGGCGGTTGACCGGATATTGATTATTTTACCCGATTGTGGATTGTGGGTTATTGTGGTAACTGCGGATATTAGGCGGTTGACCGGGTGTCGGCTGTTGGGCGTGATTGTTGATTGTGGGGTGTTACGGCGACCGCGGACATTAGGCGGTTGACCGGATGTTTACTATTGCATCAGATTGGGTATCAGATTTCTCTAGTGGATGGAGTTTCCCACTTATTGAGTACTATTGCATCAGATTGGGTATCAGATTTCTCTCGTGGATGGAGTTTCCCACTTATTGAGTACTATTGCATCAGATTGGGTATCAGATTTCTCTAGTGGATGGAGTTTCCCACTTATTGAGTACTATTGCATCAAATTGGGTATCAGATTTCTCTAGTGGATAGAGTTTCCCACTTATTGAGTACTATTGCATCAGATTGGGTATCGGATTTCTCTGGTGGATGGATTTTCCCACTTTGATCATAGTCGTGATCCAGTCCTGCTGTTTTACGATACTTATGTTACTGGTTACTGAGATACTTTACTCATGTGGGTCGCTCCCCTCGAGTGCCACTCCGGAGTGTGCGACAGGCAGGCTTTGAGTCCTCGAGACTCCTTTTCATCGGTGTTATGCGTTGGCCAGCATACCCGATACGGCAGGCACAGCAGGCAGTACCAGTTCTTACTGGTTGCTAGATTGGGTTTATCCAGGCAGGCAGGGTAGATACTGATGCATACATACAGTCTTTCCTTTCGGTATTGCATTTAGAGACATGCTAGTGGTGGTTTTTCCCTTTTTCAGCAGTTCTGTTTACAGCTTTACCAGTTATTCCTTTTCTTGCCTCTGGTAGACTTAGTGGGTACGCCGGAGTTGGAGGCTTTACCCACAGGGGGAGGCTACTGGTTTACTAGTGGTTCTCACCCCTATTGTTGTTTTCCTCTTTTCTTCCTCCTGTTTTGCAGAGTCTTCTGCGGGAGATGCTGATCTTTCGGTCGTTGTTCGAGGCGAGGGAGTCACGAGCTAGATCATTACCGCCCGAGGAGTGTAGCGGTATCCCCTGGTTGGAGATTTCTTGTAGCGGTCAGCTGGTTTTATTGTTTACTTTGAGAGGGATCTTTTGTATTTGGAGAGACTGATGTACTATAGTTTTAGTTTATCTCACTTTTGGAGTTGAGAGATGCTGTACTAAGGATATTGTATGATGATTATCTGTATTTGAGGAGATGGATGTTGTACTTTATTTCGTATTGTACAGTGATTGAATTTTATTTTACAGCATTTTATTTCCGCTCTGATATTTGCGTAGCTATAGTACTATCTTTTGCAGGTTAGACGCTTCGCCTATGCGGGGTTATGCATAGGTGGCGGATCTGTTGGCGAGCCCGGGTCGCAGTTTCGACCTCGGGGCGTGACGCTTTACACCACCGTTCTAGATCATCGTCGCATCTTCCCAATGCCATATCTTCATCATCTTCCCTCATAATGCCCTATCTAACCTACTGAGGTCGGCGGCTCTTCACCTGTGAATGAAAAAATTGCTTAAGTCAAAAGGTATGGTATTCAAACGCTTTCTTCTTCATTCCTCTCACCTACCCCTACCACATGAAATGTATTTGTTGTAAATCCTGCATTTATATGTGAGGTGATATCAATCCACTGGAGAGCATCCGGTATTTGAAAAAATGTGATATATCTTTGCCAATCTTCATGTCAGCTTGAGTTGTCAAGTCGCATTGAGATAGTTCGATTATCTCCTCCTTCCACCTGCACAGGTAAGGCATGCTCCCAACCCCTTAAATATAGATTCACTATTCTCCTATTCAACCCCTTGAGGCAAAAAAAGGTAATGGACATAAGTTGGGGCTTTCCTACTCAGATCCCCTGCTTTCCCGCAGCTTTCCTTTTTCAGTCCTGCAGATGTGAGGTTTCCAAATTTCAGTTCAGCAGTACCTTGTTG
Source organism: Tillandsia leiboldiana (assembly GCA_029204045.2). Classification (NCBI taxonomy): domain Eukaryota; kingdom Viridiplantae; phylum Streptophyta; class Magnoliopsida; order Poales; family Bromeliaceae; genus Tillandsia; species Tillandsia leiboldiana. The sequence goes on along the minus strand of CM055068.1, from coordinate 32,230,141 downwards.
CTATTTCATGGGTTTTTTTAGCAGTGATGCATAGTAGATTTCGGATGTATTCATGGCTTGGAGGTGTAGATTAATTTCTATACAGCTGCCATGGTGATGTAGATGATGACCCATTATTGCTGAGCAATGTGGCTTGTGCCATAAACTATCTTCCTTTGTATGAGAACATACCATATTTTGAAGAAAGTATTTTAATTCAAGTGTTGGCAACCAGAATATAGTATTAAATTGTGCTTCATGCAAGTTACTGAAGCAGTAGAAAGCGTTGATAAAAATATAGGCTATACTTGCCCCTAATCTTATCTAATGGATTTCATCTTGTGCAAAAAAATTAACTTTTCCTTCAGATGGCACCTCAAAACAAGCCGGCTCCGCGTATTACCAAAAAACCTGCTGACATAATCGATGTTGCCTCAACTGATACCCAAAGCCTTGAGATACATGGTCATGATACCTCAAAAAGTAGAATACGCTTTGAAAATTGGACCGATATTATGGACTCAGCAATGCTGAACTTGATGACTAAGGAACATGTTTCGGATAATTTTATTAATGGAAGTTTTACAACATTGGCTTGGACCCGAATTGTTCATGATTTTAATGAGCGAACAAAACTCAGTTATCTCAAAAGTCAATTACAAAATCGGTTGAAAGCGCCAATTTGTTATGTACCAAATATTAGCTAACAAGAGCGGGTGGGGGTGGGACTATGATCGCAATATTCCGACCGCTGGTGATTCGAGTGCTTGGGACACCGTGATTTCTGTAAGTGACTATATATCTTTCCTTTGTAATTGCCTGTAATATTTGATTTATACATTTTACTACTTAATCATACCTATACTTATGTAGGAAAATCCGACTTATGGAAGATGCAAGGATAAACCCTTCCCTGCATATCATGACATTGAGTTCTTATCGGGAAAGACAACTGCAACGGGGAGGCATGGCTTTACAACGTGGATGCCATGTGAGGGCATTCGCAGTACTTCCTCGTCTTCCCCAGGCACAACGGCACTATATGAACAAATCCAGAAAACATTACTTGAGGTCTGCGGACCTGGTCAAACTTCAAGTGCTCAACCAGTACCTATGCCACAGTCACCACGAAATGATGAAGTCCACGACACCACATCATGCTCGCCAACACCTACTCCTGGCAAGAGGCCTATTCCAATTGTAAGTAGTGCCTCGGGTCATACCTCTTCTGGCAAGAGACGTCGCTCGTCCCCTCCTTTATGCAAGACAACACCAACATCTAGCCACAAAGGACGCGTTGATGGAACCCCAGATAGTATCCATGAGCTTGTAGAACTCGGTAAAAAACGACTGCACATTGCCGAGTGTATGTTGCAACGTGAGCTTGACGCGCGTCCTAAGGTGCACTCTATAGAGGATTTTATGGCGCGATTAAATGATGTCCCCGGTCTCTCTCTTGAAGCTATCCTCTGTGATGACCCGGATCTCCGCAGAGCTGCTGCAGTGCGTTGGGGTGGCTATTGGAGGCTTACACGGTGTGTTGGAGGTGTTTGGAGCATAATTTGGCTCAAGTGTTGGACTACGGGCTTATTCGGATCACGTGGGTGATCGGAGGACCCCATGGAGGGTTTAGAGGTGGTTTCGCGCGACTCAGATATTAAAATGGGGCTCCGCGCGAAATTCGGGCTAAGAATACACTTTCGGGAGCCTCCGGCAAATTTTAGAGTTGGAATTTCGCAAAATGGACGTCAAATTCGGATTCAGCGCGCGAAAACGGTCAAAATGGACTACCTACTTGACTTTTTGGGCTCCGGTTACTGTTCACCGCCGGAACAGTGATTCCGGCGATCGCCAGCGGCGGCGGCGGCGGCGGGCAGCGGCGGCGCGGCCTCGGGCAGGCGGAGAGCGGTGGCGGGCAGGGCGCAGGGCGCGCGGGCAGGGCGCATGGGTGCGCGGTCCACGCGGCAGGCGTGCACCGGAGCGGGGTTGTCACGCCCCGGGGTCGAAACTGCGACCCGGGCTCGCTAACAGATCCGCCATCTGTACGGAAACTGCCGTACAGACGAAGCGTCTAGCCTGCAAAAGATAAAACTACAGCTACACAGATATCAGAGCGGATAAAAAGCTGTACTATAAAATTTCACAACTACAAAGTTGCAACAACACATAGCCTATCTCCCAAAATCAGATGATACAAATAGAAGCCCACCTATACAACATCTACAAATCCAAATGGGAGATAGCTAACAGGAAACATAACCAACTCCCACAATCCGGGATGGTACATCTACCTCTCTCTAAAGTAACAATGCTGGTAGGGAACTATCACGTGACTCCCTGTCCTCGGTCCGTCCAGTCAAGCCCAGCAGGAACGGAAGAAAGCCTCAGCAACCTGTCACCGACAGAGGGTGTGAGAACTACATCCTACAGTAGTTCTCAGTGGGTACCGTCTCCAAGAACCACGGTCTGCCCACTAAGTCTACCAGAGGCATAAGATAACAGATAAGACTGATAAGGAAAATAAGCTGGAAAAGAATCTACAGCTATCATGCCTCTATCTACTATGCTCAATAGGAGGAGACTATGGATGATGGTATGCAGCCACACACTGCTGACAATATGTCACAAGTACTAAGCCCAAGACGCTCTACTATGACACAAGCTACGCCGTCACTCTCTCAGTGTAACCCAAATCTCAGCGACTGCCCCACAGGGTCCAGTCGAGTCAAGCCTGCGCCCCCTGGTGTATCAACCAGGGTGTCCAAACGGACAAACACGATATCTCACACAGTGACCCCATGGTAGCTCGGCCAGGGGTATCAAGCGACCTCTAGTATATGAACTAGGCGCATCATCGCAGCCTCGTCAGGCTCGGTATCATCATCGCAGCCTCATCAGGCTCGGAATCATCAACGCACCCGGGGCGTGGTTCGAGGGGTGCGACCCCACCGAACTCAAGTATCACATCAGTATTACTGTCTCACAAGTGGCTCCTGCAGGCTATAGTCCTCGATCAAACAGATCGGTATCTCGGTGCTCAAAGCACAACTCAGTCGGAGAACCCTCCACGACTCAATCTCCCAACACTGACCCGCTCCACGAAAGTACCTCACAGCTGGGACCACCGTCTCTCCCAACGGCTCCCACGAGAACACCCACTCAACTCAACACACAACTAATGGCCGGAGATGCTCCACAGCCCGATCTACGAAGGGTCCGAACCCCCAGGAGACTAACACCTACGTCCCCAAGAAAGAGAACAGCCCTTAGAACCCAGATCACTCGAATCCGCTCGGGTGGATAAGTTTATAAGAAACCATGTCATTTATTTCAGAAAACCATTCAATCTGAGAGAAATCCATCTTTTAATGATTTTTAGTCTTTTTAGGAAAACCCCTTTGAAATCAAGTTTTATGCCCAAGCCTCGAAGAGCTAATGCCCTCGTCCTATCAAACAAGAACAGACTCAGGCGACTTTGCGAGGCTTGGAAGAAAACACTGCCTGACCAAAATCATGTATTCGTCCAAAAAGATTCTGGGTTCAAGGTCCTGCTAACACAAGTGCACCACGATCACAACACGGTGGTGACGAGAAAAACAGCGGAAAGTAAAACCCCGGGACCACCGTTTATCTGAAACGGTTCCCCACGCACTAACACTGGCCTATCTCAGCCACCAGACCCCACTCGGCCCCCCGGCCCGAGTGCAACACCCGTCCCACAACACTCTGACCACTCAGCCCACTACCCGGGCGAGGAACACTATGTCCAGAAGGATATGCACGGTGTGGGATGTCTAAAACATACAAGAACCTAACCCAGATTAAGGTTCTCTATTGGTCTGGTCAAACACATGCTCATATGACGGGGGTGCTAGTTAAGTTCCAAGAAAATACTTAAACTAGCATGCAATCCTATCACAATAGAATTAGAAGGAAGTCCGTAGACTTGGAGAGAAAAACCAACCCACCTCAGAATGCCACCAATTGCTTGTCGACACTTGCAATTGGGCCCAGCGGGACTTACCTTGCCTCCACGAGGTCCGCACGCAAAACGGAGCACGCTGCGTCCAACCACACGACCGTGCGCTCTGCGGATGTCCCGAAACAAGCCGGCGGGTCCACGCGACGGAAAAACCAACAACCGCCCCCGACGGAAGCTAAAAACAGCACCGCAAGCTGCCAGAAGCGAAGAAATCGGAAAATCAAACAAACGGTCGAAAACCGAGCATCCGACGGCGAAAAACAGCCTCCGTCGGCGAAAACAGCCTCCGTCAGCGAAAACCAGTGCCCGACGGCGAAAAACAGACTCCGACGGCGAAAACAGCGCGCGGCGGCGAAAACCAGCCTCCGTCGGCGAAAACAGCCTCCGTCAGCGAAAACCAGCGCCCGACGGCGAAAAACAGCGCAAAATCTGCTAGCGAAACAGTTCGCGAAAACCCTACGAAACTGCTCGCGAAAACCGCTCAAAACTGCTCGCAAACTGCTTGCAAAAACTGCTCGAAACCGGCTTGCGAAAACAGCTTGCGAAAACTGCTCCGTCGGCGAAAAACTGCTCGAAAACCAGCGCGAAAACTGCGCGAAAACAGCGAGCGAAAACTGCGAAAACCCTTCGCGAAAATGCCTCGAAAGCCGCGCGAAAACCTGCGCAAAACTGCGCGAAATCTGCGCGAAAACGGCGCGCGAAAACTGCGAAGACCCATCGCGCGGCGAAAAACTGCCGCCGTGCGACGAGGGAGGCCCGCCGCGCGGCGCCAACCCCGGTCGCGCCGCGCAGCGGCCTGCTGCGAGGTGACAGAACGCGCCGCGCAGCGCCCTGCGGCGCTGCGCGCGGCGCCCAGCGGCACTGCGCGCGCAGCCCGCTGCGCTGCGCGCGGCCGCGCGCCCGCGCAGGCCCGCACGCGGCCCGCGCGGCCCTGCCGCGCGCGCCCGCGCGCGGCACTGCCGCGCGCGCCCGCGCGCGGCCAAGCAGTGCCGCGCGCGCCCGCGCGCGGCCATGCAGTGCCGCGCGCACCCGCGCGCGGCCAGGCAGTGCCGCGCGCGCCTGCGCGCGGCCCTGCCGCGCGCGCCTGCGCGCGGCCCTGCCGCGCGCGCCTGCGCGCGGCCTGGCAGCGCCGCGTGCAGCACTTTGCTGCACGCGGCGCCGCGCCCAGCGGCACGTCGCCGCAGGGTGCTGCCAACAGCGGCACCCTGGCGCCGCGCGTGCGCCGTTGCGCGCGCGCGCGGCCGCCGGCGACGGAAAAATCCACCAAGAAGAAGAAAAATCCCGAAAATCCGATCGGTCCAAAAAATCCAAATTGCTCTTTAAAAACAAAACCAACAAAATCTACAAGCTCTCCAAAACCCGAGAAACCTCAAAAAAACTGAAATTGCTTACCTCGACGACGCTCGCCACACGCCCACGAGCTCCACGCGGCCTCCAACGGCGAGTCCAAAAATCCAAGATCGGCTCCAAACTCCTTTTCCTTCCTCTTCTTCTTCTTCCTTTTCCTCTCCTTTCTTTTCCTTTCTTTCTTCCTTCCTTTTCTTTCTTTCTCTGCTGCAGAGGAAGAGGCTGGGGCCTTTTATAAAGCAAAAGGCTAATTAATTAATTAACTAATTAATTAATTCCCAGAAATCCAACTCCAACTCACTTTTTGCCTTCGGGCTCTCCGCCGCTGCCCGGAACCTCCCGAACTCCGCTGTAAATCGAAAATACACGTGTCCACAGCTTTTTCTCTCCAAAAAGCTCATCCGTTGAGTCGGGGTGCTCAAATCAATTACCGGCTCCAAAATTGCCAGTTTCGACTCACTTTTTGCCTCCGGGTCCTCCGCGTCAGTCCGGAACCTCCCGAAACTCGCTGTAAATCAAAAGTACACGTGTCCACAGCTTTTTCTCTTCAAAAAGCTCATCCGTTGAGTCGGGGTGCTCAAATCAATTACCGGCTCCAAAATTGCCAGTTCCGACTCACTTTTTGCCTCCGGGTCCTCCGCGTCAGTCCGGAACCTCCCGAACCTCGCTGTAAATCAAATGTACACGTGTCCACAGCTTTTTCTCTTCAAAAAGCTCATCCGTTGAGTCGGGGTGCTCAAATCAATTACCGGCTCCAAAATTGCCAGTTCCGACTCACTTTTTGCCTCCGGGTCCTCCGCGTCAGTCCGGAACCTCCCGAACCTCGCTGTAAATCAAAAGTACACCTGTTCCAAGTGTTCCCGAATTTCCGGCACTCCACGGTGAATTCGGAAATTTCCAATCCCATCCTCAATCGGCCTACAAAGCCCGGAAAAACCCCGAATCGAGCTGGAGCTTCCGCGTTGATCCGAATCAACCCGGCATCAACTGTAAACTCAAATGCAACATGCTCAAGGCAACTCTCTGCTCCAAGTCACCTGTGTGGTCGGCGCGCTATCCAAAGACCCGGTACTCTACAGGGGTGCCACGTGGCGGCTTACCATTGGATGGTTCACAGGTCGCGGTCTACGGAAATCATCGGGGTGCACGGTGGAACAGTGAAGACACGTGGCATGCTATCATTGGTCCGGTGTTTGGGGATGTCGTGCACCGGGTGCAGCGAGTGTGTAGCCTGGACACGTGGCGTGCGAGGATTGGGCGAGCTACTGTGCGCGTACGGGCGGCAGGCGGCGGGGCAGGCGTGCAGGTGGCAGGCGGCAGGCGGCGGTGCCGGCGGGCGTGGCGGCCACGGCGCCGACGTGGCGCACGCGTGCGCCACGTGGCGGACGCCTATTGGCCAGCGCCAACTGCCCGTTGACCAATGGGGAGACACGCTGTGAGGTCCCGGAATCCCCCGCGCAGGGTTGCTGGTTGTTGGGCAGCTTTCGGTCGCCGTTGGGGGTGTTGGTGCGCGTGTTGGGGGCCCAGAAATGGATTTGTGATGCAATTTGGGATTTGCTTGCATCACTGGAGGCCTGCGTGGGTTGCGCGCAATTTGGACACAAGTGGTGGACTTCGGGCTGTAATTGAGACCCCGTGGGAAGTTGGAGGACCCGTCGGGTGGTCAGAAGTGATTTCGCGCGATTCAGATGTCAAAATTAGACTCCGGGTGAAGTCCGGATAAAAGTTTACCTCTCCGGTCGCCTTCGGGAATTTTTAGAGTTGGAATTTGGCAAATCGGACTTTAAAAATGGACCCGGCGCGAAAATCGGATCGAGTGGGCATTCGGCAAATTTTCAGGTGAGAATTTGGAGAAATGGACATCGTTTTTGGATTCAGCGCGCGAAATCGCTAAGGATGGACTATTTATTTGTTGGATTTGGAGTCCGGTAGACGTGCGCGTTTTTCGAGGCATCGCGGCACGTTTTTCGAGGTGGCGTGTGGATCCCGAAGCAGCTTTGGCGGCACGGATCCCGAGGGCACGGCAGGCGTACGGTCGCGACAGGGGCCACGCGGGCGCGCAGCGCAGAATGCGCAGGGGCCGCCACGTGGCGGCCCCCCGTTGGCGCCCGCGCGGGCGCGGGGGCACGCGCGCCCGTGTAACGGGCGCGTGTCCCGCGCCTGCGCGTGGTGCGGTGCAACGCGCCCGTGTGGCGGGCGCGTTGCCACGCGCCACGTGGCGCCCGGGCGCGTGCGTGAACCCGGCGCACGCGCCCGGTTGTGGACCGGCCGGTTGGGGGGCTCCCATTGGTGGCCGCCGTGCACCGAGCCTGTGGACCCGCCCCGTGAACCATCTTCTCTCTCCCTCCTTTTCTTCTTCTTCTTCCTCCCCGCACCGCATTTTCTCCCTTTCTTTCTTTCTTCTGCACCCGAGAGCGAGAGGGAGTGAGGGAGGGGGATTGCGTGAGGTGCGACGGCGCGTCGTGGACCTCGTTTTGCGTGCGAGGTCGCCCGGCGGAGCGTTTCGGCGACGGCGGCGCTAACGGGTAGGTCCCGTGTGTTGGTTTTACTGTATTTTTGTACAGTTTTCGGGGCGACCTTCTGGACTGTAATTAACCCTCTTGCTCTTTTCTGTGTCCGGCACCGTGCACCGTTTTGCGTGCGGACTCCGGCACCGTGCACCGTTTTGCGTGCGGACTCCGTTTTGCGTGCGGTTTCCGGCACCGTGCACCGTTTTGCGTGCGGATTCCGGCGCCGTGCACCGTTTCGCGTGCGGACTCCGTTTTGCCTGCGGACTCCGGCACCGTGCACCGTTTTGCGTGCGGACTCCGGCAGCATGCACCGTTTTGCGTGCGGACTCCGTTTTGCGTGCGGTTTCTGGCACCGTGCACCGTTTTGCGTGCGGATTCCGGCGCCATGCACCGTTTCGCGTGCAGACTCCGTTTTTGGTGCGGACTCCGGCAGCGTGCTCCGTTTTGCGTGCGGACTCCGGCGGCGTGCTCCGTTTTGCGTGCGGACTCCGACGGCGTGTCCCGTTTTACGTGCGGATCGCGTGGAGGCCAATTGCAAGTGTCTACGAGCAATTGGTGGCAAATCGAGGTGGGTGGCCTTATCTCCAAGTTTTATGGACTGTACAGTATTTCTACTGATGTAGGATTATGCATGATAGTTTATTTCATTGTGTAGTATGCTAGATTGTAGGAATTGTTATTCCTTTTATTATCTGTTGATACAGCTATCTTGGAACTTGACCTAGCACCCCCGTCATATGTTGCATGTGTAACCAGACCAGTAGAAAACCCTCACTTGGGCTAGGGTTAATTATGTTTAGACACCCACACTGTTTTGCTATCCCTGGACATAGTGTTATCCTCGCCCGGGTAGTGGGCCGAGAGGTCGGGATTTTCTTTTAGTGTGGGATGCGTTTGCACTCGTGCTTGGGAGCAGAGTGGAGTCTGGTAGTTGTAGCGGGTTGCTTATCTGTGCCGGGAGCCGTTTGGGTATACGGTAGTCCCGAGAGGTCTTGTTTCCCTGTTGCACAGTCGTGGGAGAGAGCCGTTGAGTAGACGGTAGTCCCGGGCCGTCGAGTATCTTCCGGTCCGTCTTGTTGGGAACCGTTGGGGTTGACGGTGGTCCCAGGTCGTTGAGTGTTGTCCGACCTGTTTTGTTACCCTGAGTTGTGGGTCGTTCCTGGCTGTGGAGTATCTCCAGCCAGTGAGCCTTGTGCTGCGAGCCGTTGGTGAGGCTAGCGTCTCGTGTTTCGAGTTAGCCGAGCAGCTGAGTCGTCGAGAGTGCTCCGACTGTTATGCGAGGTATTTGGGGATCTTGAGCCCTACCGTTCTGAGAGTGAGCGTGGATTTTGACTAGCCTGCATATGCCTATGTTTGATACTCTATGCCGCGCCGTTCTACTCAGTTGGAGTCGCGTCCTGAGATGCCGCTGTGGATACGATGGTTGGCCTGTTGAGGCAGTCTTCCGCAGTTGAGGCAGCGATGGGCCTGTTGAGGCAGTTTTGCGCGAGGGATGAGTTAGTAGGACAGGACGCCCCACGTAAATCCCGTCCTCATGTGGATGTGTGGTAGTGGGCAGGAGCGTTCCTAGTCGTCGGGCGCAGGCTTGACTGGACCTTTGAGGTAGTCAGTTCGTTTGGGTCGTTTGAGCACCTTGGGTGCGAGTGGTCTCTTTTACTTTCATCTGTTCCACTTTTGAGTGTCTGGTTAGAGGCATGGTAGCTGTAGAGTAGTTTCCAGCTTTTCTTTCAGATTTCTTTGCCTGTTATCTTTCGCCTCTAGTAGACTTGGTGGGCAGACCGTTGGGCTTGTTGACGGTACCCACTGAGAACTACTGTGGGAAGTAGTTCTCACACCCGTCGGGGTGTCTTTTCCCCAGGGACTTCTTCTTCTGTTCCTGTGCTCCTGTTGCTGATCCTTCGGACCGAGGCGAGGGAGTCGCGAGCTTGTTCCCTACCCGTCGTTGGAGTGTAGCGGTACCCCCCTTCAGAGGAGAGCTTCGGTTGATAGTTTACTTCTTCTTCTTCTGTTGAGAGACCTTTGTAGAGAGGTATAGTGTTGTACTTTATTTTTCAGTTTGAGAGACTGATGTTGTGAGGATATTTTCTTGTATCGAGGGGTTGTACACTGATGTACTTTTTGGAGATATCTCCCTTTTGAGTTCTGTATTAGAGGATTTTGTATATGATAGTATTCGGGGAGATGGATATTGTATTTATTTCAGTTGTACAGTGTTTGGACTTCAGTTTTAGTAGTCTACTTTCAGCTCTCTGATATCTGTTTACTGTAGTTGGTTCTTTCTGCAGGTTAGACGCTTCGTCTGTACGGCAGTTTCCGTACAGATGGCGGATCTGTTGGCGAGCCCGGGTGGCAGTTTCCACCCCGGGGCGCGACACACGCGGCGCGTGGGGATTGGCTGGATCCGCTGTTTCGTGTTGGGGGACACGTGTCGGTGCGTGGAGCGGGTCGGACGGGTGCACGGTCCGACCGGATCGGGTGTGCGGGCGTGGGCTGTGTGGGCCGGGTTACTGTGCGCGCCCGAAATCGGGGCCCGAAAGATTCGGGCGCCCGGAAGTTGGGACCAATTGGGAATTTTCCCAATTGTTTCCCTCAGCCTATAAATACCAACCCGAGCCCCTTCTTTTCGAGTTTTTCTCCCATTTTCGAGCTTTTTCTGCCCGAGCCACCTTAAGGAGATTTGTTCACCTCTTGATCCTTGATCTTCCTGCCAAGTACTAGGATTTTTGGAGCACGCATCCCGAGGTTCTCCATTTTACGGCGCGGCGCGACGTTGCATTTCCTGTTTCCTTCTTCAGCGCAGCAGTGATGTTTTAGCTCCCCTGGGCTACCCCGAGGTCCTTTTTCAGTGATTCTTGCGCCGGCTGACTCCTTACAGGTAGGGCTTCAACTTTCATTTTGATCGCGCTCTTCCGTTTCGAGGTTTTGGCACGGATCCCGAGGCAAACAGTGACCCCTTTTTGCTGTGTGGATTTCCTTGACAGCAGCAGAGTATTTCGGCCATATCTTCGCGCACGAGCGTCAGACGGAGACGAGCTTATACAACTTTTTCATCTACGGATCGCAAGGAACGCGCTCGTATTTTTTCTTGAATTTTTCAGAGATTTATTTCGAGGTGATAATCACTGTTTTCTCAGTGTACTGTGTACAGTTTTTCTTCACAGTTTGTTGATTGGATTACCACCTTGACGAATTTATAACTTGGCTTACCGAACTCTGATTTGGGCGTGCAAGGTACCGTTGCGAAGCTATCGACGCGAGGATCGCCGTGATATTTTTCTGGGAATTTTCTGGGCACTTTCTGCAGGTGATAATTTAACAGTTCTGGGACTGTTGTTGTATGTATTTGTAAGCGCATTATTTGGGAGCCTAAGTGTTTTTAGTGGACTTGGTGTTGTGCCAGGAGTGTTGCGGGTGTGCTGACCTTGTTGGAGCAAGGGATTGGAGTTTTGGGTATTTTCAGCTGTACGGACTCGGACAGTTAGCGCTTCAGGTGGGTGGTTGTTGCATACCTCTACTTCTGACTTGCTCACTAAGTTTATTAGAGAAGCCCACTATTGAACATATTGATTGATTGCGATGCATGTTTGACTGATATAAATGTGAGCCTATCATCTGAGATTAATTTCGTGGATATAGCATGTTGGGGTTATTATGGGGATAATATTGTTGTTGGAACATGATCAGTGGAATAATTTAATAGCGATAGTTAACATGCCGTATCAGCACATAAATTCTACGGAAATTGGTTAAATGGACTAATTATCGGGACATGATGACTTATCTATGTGCGGGTTCCACCTTGGGATTTATTATGGATCAGGGATCATATACATGTGTAGTTGACTGATGATTTTGGCATGACTGTTTTATCTGTGTGGATATTATTAATCGATACACATGTAAAACTGTTACTTGACTTTCTTTCTCTCCCCCATTGTATGAGGACTTTTGCATGCTTATTTGGACATCTAGATAGGCCACTATTTTATTGCTACACTATCATATTGGGATTTGACTTAGGAGAAACCATGATTGCTTTCTTTCTCCTTCTTATTTAGACTTTTGAGTCATGTTGCTCGAGTTTGAGCAGAGGTATGGGATAGTGTAGCCGGGACCTGAGGGTCAGTGACAGGGTGTACTTGATGTTGGATTGTGGGTTATTGCGGCAACCGCGGACAGTAGGCGGTTGACCGGATCTTGATTATTTTACCCAATTGCGGGTTGTGGGTTATTGCGGTGACCGCGGACTTTGGGCGGTTGACCGGATGTTTACTATTGCATCAGATTGGGTATCAGTTTTCCCTAGTGGATGGTGTTTCCCACTTTTGAGTACTATTGCATTTGATTGGGGATTGAGGTTTCATTAGTGGACGGAGTTTCCCACTTTGATCATAGTCATGATCCAGTCCTGCTATTATGAGACAGTGGTTACAGAGATACTTGATACAGTGATACTTTACTCGTGTGGGTCGCTCCCCTCGAGTGCGACTCCGGAGTAGGCTTTAGACCGTGTTGGGTTCCGGTCATTTGGACAGTGGAGATACTGAGTTCTTGAGTTCGACAGCAGAGCAGGCAGTACCAGTTTTACTGGTGGCACTAGATTGGGTCTAGTTGATCAGATACTGTTTTCTGATGCATTCATACCGTCATTTCCTTCGGTATTGCATTTAGAGGCATACTTGTTGTGGTTTCCCCCTTTTATTCAGTAGTTCTGTTTACAGCTTTACCACTTGCCCCTTTTCTTGCCTCTAGTAGACTTAGTGGGTACGCCGGAGCTTGAGGCTTTACCCACAGGGGGAGGCTACTGGTTTACTAGTGGTTCTCACCCCCATTGTTGTTGTTTCCCCTTTTTCTCCCCCCTGTTTTGCAGTGTCCTCTTCGGGAGTTGCTGATCTTCGATCGTTGTTCGAGGCGAGGGAGTCGCGAGCTAGATGTTTACCACCCGAGGAGTGTAGCTGTGTCCCCTGGTTGGAGATTCCTGGTAGCTGTTGGCTGGTTTTACTGTTTTATTTGGAGGGGGGATCTTTTGTATTTGGAGAGACTGATGTTGAGACTGATGTACTATAATTTTAGTTAGCTCCTTTTATAGTTGAGAGATGCTGTACTGAGGACATTGTATGATGATTATCTGTATTTGAGGAGATGGATATTGTACTTTATTTCATACTGTTCAGTGATTGGATTTTATTTTACAGCATTTCATTTTCTCTCTGATATTTGTGTAGCTATAGTACTATCTTTTGCAGGTTAGACGCTTCGCCTATGCGGGTTTTAGCATAGGTGGCGGATCTGTTGGCGAGCCCGGGTCGCAGTTTCGACCCCGGGGCGTGACATCCTCTCTGTGTGTGAAGTGCTGAAAGATGAACGCAACAGATCCATCTTCATGTCCTTAAGCGGCAACATCCTATTTACGTGGATTGAGCGTCAAATAAGCTTCCAACGCACTGCCGCTGGGCATAAGCCTGATGGACCTTCCTTCCCTCCTCTCTATATAACTCATGCTCACCTATGCCTTTTTGGGGTTTTGTGGCCTTGATTAGCAATTAACTATTTTTGGATATTTTGGTGACGTTTTGTTAGGCCTATAGCGAGGTGCGGCCAGTGTTTTTATATTAAGTATCTATATGGACTTATGACCACCTATACTAGTGCTACCACCCCTCACTTAACTCTGTAGTACTAATTCCCTACAAACCTGCATTTTCTATTCGACCTACCTGCTGGGATTTTGTGAAGTTGTTTATGCAGTTTGTAATCTGTAATATGTATGCAACTGGGCCATGCTTTTGTGAAGACTTGCATGTGTTTTTAAATTTAAAATGCAGTAATTTCAGCATGTGTTTGTATATACCAAATATAGGTCTTTGCAGTTTTTTTATGAGCAAGTTTTTGAAATGGATTTAGTCTCTTCTATTATCTTAAACTTCTCAATACCTATACCTCTTTGATGATCTTTGCTGATTTTCGCGTACTTGTTGTTTTTGTGTCGCGTCTCTTAGTGAAGGTTTTGCTGACCTTCTTTGCTGTTGTAAGTTTTTTGGCAATGATGTTGTTTAGATTTGAATGATAGGGAGGCAGGGGTTAATTTTACACTTTGCAGCCACCATTCTAACCTAAACATAACACTCCTGAGCCCAGCATTATGCTGCTTTTTAGCGGGTACAATGTCCTTCTACTCGGCAGAGCAACTTTTTGGTTTCGGGCCTCCTACTTATGGGTTTTGCTGGAAGATATTTTTCCATTTCTTACTTCTTTTGCTTTTTGTGAGCTAAGCATTTTTTACCTAATGAAAAACCATACTATTGAGACGAACAGCCCAGCTGTTGTTTATGCACTTGATCTATTTGTACTGGTAATGGCTAAGGAGGAGGTTTGGATGGAATGGTTGGGGGGCAAGCTTGTATGAATAGCTTGCAGCCATCATTCTTTACAATCCTTCTACATCTAACATTGACTGTAGAGTGTTGGCAGTCTGTTTGCTTATCTGCTCTGCTGTTTTGCTTGCTTTTGCGCTTTATCTTTTTAATTACATTCTCTATTGATTCTATCTTCAGCTAGTGGACTGCATATAGTTGCTTGCTTCTGCACTACTATCTGGTTTTCTTATTGTTCTGTACAATGGTGGGAAGCTTCATTCCTGGGATTTTATCACAAGTTCAACCATTTGTTGAGTCCTACAAAAGCTTGTATGTCCCTCTGTTATGGTAATCTACACTGCATTTATTCCAGAGTATGTTGATATGTTGAGTCCTGCAGCTATCGGTAGTAGATTTGTTTAAAGTTCTTTTTTGGTTTTGTACTACATCACTCTTCTTAATATTACATTGCTGTTAGTATTAACTTATATACTTCTTCACTGCACTAAACTGTGGTATACTTCATTCCTACATATAATAGTTTTCAGGTTGACTGCACTTGTGGTTTACTTGTTCACTGCGCTTGTATTGTTTAGCTAGTTATCTGTTTGTTCTCGACTACTTCTACATGATTCTTTATGCTCTATTAATGTATCTGCATTGCTACTATCCCTTGCTTATATTGTTTAGCAACTTATCTTCTTGGTCTCTACTACTCCTACTTGTCTTTATAAGCCTGCTGCTACAAAACCTTGCTGCTGCCCCTTGAATAAAATGCCAATATCCCTGCTTATATAGTTTAGCAACTTATCTTCTTATTCTCTACTACTTGTATTTGTCTTTATTAGCCTGCTGTTACTTGTCTTTATGCACATTTCCAGAAGTTGTTTAGTTAATGATATGTGTTTTGTGTACTACTTCATATGTTTTCTGTACTACTTCATAGATGATTACTTGGGTTTGGAAGTCTATTTCAGATTTTTGCTGAGTTACTGTTGGGCTTGTTTTACCTCTTCCATAATTGGCACATTAGGAGGTTCACTTGTCCATATTTTCTGTGGCGGATACAACACAGGTTTTTTAGAATTTTTTTTATAAATAATCTTATAAAATATTATTATTTTAAAAATAGTCCTCTTAATTTTTTTTATATAAAAATAGTCTTACAAATGTGGTAAACCATTCACCGCATTTAAAATATTTAGAATTTTATAAAATTCTATAAAAGCGGTGAATGGTTCACCGCTTTTAAATGCGGTAAACCATTCACCGCTTTTAAATGCGGTGAACCATTCACCGCATTTAGAAGATTTAAGCTTTTTACAAAAATTATTCACCGCTTTAATTTAAAATTTACAATATCCTATTTAGCCTTATTAAAAAAAAATATTCTCAATTTAGCATTCTTTTTAAATTTTTTTTTCTAATTTAATTTTATTTTGATAGATTAGAAAAAAATATAGCTTAATAATATTTATATAAATTTATATGTTAATTTAGAGAAAAAATTTATTTTTTTCTCTCTCAACTTCTTCACAGGGCATTACCTTTTTTTTTTATAATTTTTGCATTATTTTTTGTTTCAGATAAAAAATATTACTTTGTATAATATTACTATGAAAAATTATTTTATATTATCGTAAAATATCTGTATAAAAAAAATATATATTATGAACAATATTTCATAATATTTTTAAGTAATAAATAAAATAATATGGATGAACTTAATATTACTTGCTTGATCGGACATTTTCGGTTATTATTTTATTACTTTTATTTATAAATATTGTGTAATTATATTATCTTTATATTATATATATTTTTTAGTTATATCAATTCATAATCATAATAAAATAATTATTATTATAATAAAATTATTTTAATTATAATTATTAATATTATTATTATTAAATAATTTTATCTCTTTTATTTTTCTCCTAATAATAAAATATTAATTTTATTATTATTTTTTTCTAATCATTCAAATAAGAGATTAGAAATATTTTTAAAATAAAGACTATGAAATTTTTTTTTCTATTAATAGGTAGTTTTTCATAAAGGCGGTAAACCATTCACCGCTTTTAAAAGCGGTGACTGGTTCACCACTTTATGGGCCTAGAAATTTTTTAAAATGCGGTGAACCATTCACCGCTTTTTAAGAAAGCGGTGAATAATTTACCGCATTTAGCCCCTCCCACCTACATAGGTCTATTTTTACAAATAAATTTTTTAGAGGTCTATTTTTATAAAAAAAAATTTAAGAGTGATTAGTTTTGTAAATAACCCGGTTTTTTATATGCTTCATATATATGTATGATAGTATTATCCAAAGAACTATACTCAGGTTGATTGATTTTATACAAATTAAAAGTAATTAATAATTTAAATTAATATTAAAATATAATTTCACAACTAAATGTAAGAAAAAATATTAGAGCTTAGATGTGAACCTCCATGTTTCCAGAGATTAGAATGGTTTACTTCTTTAATTATAGGTAGTCTCCATGTTTTAAATCTGCACCTATATGAAGATCTTACAATGCTTTACTTCTTTATTTCAATTTAGTAAGCTTCAATCCATGCTTTCTACTGCATTATACTTAATCAATCCATGCTTTCTTATAGGTGCAGTAGAAGCATGGATTGAAGCATGGATTTCAATCCATGCTTCAATCCATTCTTTAATATAGGTGCAGATCTTTCAATGCTTTACATCCTTCAATCCATGCTTTGATTCTGCACCTAATTGAACTACAGCACCTATATGCAGATCTTCAATCCATGCTTCAATCCAGGCTTCTACTACACCTAAATGCAGAGCTAACATTGATTTACTAAATTATACACAGTTTCGAAAGCTTCAATCCATGCTTTCTACTTAATTCTGTTTCCAGAGCTTAGAATGGTTTACTTCTTTACATGTTTTAAATCTGCACCTATATGAAGATCTTACAATGCTTTACTTCTTTATTTCATTTTAGTAAGCTTCACTCCATGCTTTCTACTGCATTCTACTTAATCAATCCATGCTTTACTATGGTGCAGTAAAAGCATGGATTGAAGCAATCCATGCTTTAATATAGGTGCAGATCTTTCAATGCTTTACATGCTTCAATCCATGCTTCGATCCTGCACCTAATTGAACTACAACACCTATATGCATATCTTCACTCCATGCTTCAATCCATGCATCTACTGCACCTATATGCAGAGCTTACATTGTTTTACTTCTTTATTATAGTTTTGTAAGCTACAATCCATGCTTTCTACTGCAGCCTGTTGGTAGAGCTTTGAATGGTTTTCATGCTACTTAATTCTGTTTCACTTCTTTAATTATGTTCACTCCATGTTTTAAATCTGCACCTATATGAAGATCTTACAATGCTTTATTTCTTTATTTCATTTTAGTAAGCTTCAATCCATGCTTTCTACTGCAGCCTGTTGGCAGAGATTAGAATGGTTTACTTCCTTAATTCTGTTCACTCCATGCTTCAATCCATACTTTAATTCTGCACCTTTATGAAGACCTTACACTGCTTTACTTTTTTATCTCAATCCATGCTTCAATATAGGTGCAGAGCTTACAATGCTTTACATGCTTCAATCCATGCTTTAATTCTGCACCTATTGAACTATTGCACCTATATGCAGAGCTTCCATCCATGCTTCATGCCATGCTTTAATTCTGCACCTATATGCAGAGCTACAACCCATTGTTGGGTTTCTACAGTTGCTATCTAATGCAAATAAACAGTGGGTCGGATGCAAAGGTAAAGACGATGATGCGTAATAGGGTTGTAGGGGATCATGATAGGGTGGCAGTGCTCTATCGAACTGCAGCCATTATTTTCTCCTAAACTCTTTTATAACTGAGCCAACACTATATCATAAAATATACGTATGGCGATGATGCATGATAAGGTTACAAGTAATCATGATAGGGTGGCAGTGAACTAACCCACTGCAGCCATCATTTTCTATTCCAACCTTAAATAACTGAGCCAACACTATATTATTAAACATTACTTTTACAAACTTTCTATTTTGCCTTTGAACTAATCTTGTTTCATTTCAATTTTGCAAATATGGCATCTTTAATCAATCGGCAAATTTTCACATCTCCAACTGTCGCTGAATTAATGACATTTCTAGATGACGAAGAAGAATATTGGGAGGAAGTGCTAGCTGTTATGACAAAAGAAGGACAATTTCAATTTCGCAATACCTTGTACAAGCAACCTTGTCGAACAAGACCTTTCACCGGGCATTAAGTCATTATGGATATTTTACGGGGCCATCCAAATCGAGGGTATCAAATTTTTCGCATGACCAACACCACTTTCATAATACTTCGAGATGAATTGGTTGTGAAGGGTTTGATACAAGGTAGTCGGCATTTGACGGCAGATGAACAGCTTGGGATCTTCCTATGTGCTATAGGCCATAGAGTAACAAATAGAGCTTTAGCCGAAACTTTTCAACATTCAAGGGAGACAATTAGTAGGGAATACATCCAAATGCCTAGCAGTAATGTTGGCATTCATTCAAAAATAAGGGACAACAAATTATCCATCCGTTTAAGGTGATACTACTACTTGACTCTGGCAATACTTAACTTAATTTTTTTTTTTTATAAATTAACTTATGTTGGGATATTTGTTGGAATATATAGAATGCAATTGGGGCTATTGATGGCACACATATACCAGTTGTTGTAAGAAAGGGTAAGCAAGCGCGTTATCGTTGTCGCAAAGGATTTACATCCCAGAATATGATGGTCGCTTGCTCCTTTGACCACCAATTTTTATTTGTTTGTACTAGATGGGAGGGTTCAGCAGCGGACATGAGGGTCCTGCGTTGGTGTTGTGAAAGCGGGGGTTTCGCGGTTCCCGAAGGTATGTTTTTTTTTCTTCAATTGTTTAGTTAAAAAAGCAAGTATTTTGATCACCTAATCTTAAACTTGGTATTTTTATAATTGCCTATTAGGGAAATTCTATTTAGTTGATTCAGAATATGCAAATATCGATCGTTTTCTTGCGCCTTATAGAGGGGAGCGATACCACTTGAGCCAGTTTGATGTTAATGCTCGGGCGCGTACACATCGCGGACCTCGAGATCTATATAATCATAGGCATGCCCAATTAAGAAATGTCGTTGAAAAGGCGTTTGGCATATTGAAGAGGCGTTTCAAGGTTCTTCGACAGGCGACTCCTTATCCTTACAAAATGCAATGTCGCATCACGGTAGCATGCTGTGTGATCCATAACTTCATAAAGATGCACCAAGGAAATGATTTGTATTTCAATTCAGCATTGGAACCTGTCTCTCTAGATGAGCAAGTGGAGGATCCTACACCATTGGTTGGGCTAGACGACGCACGGCAGAGCGACACACTCCGCACTATGATAACGGATCAATTATGGAGTAATAGATAGGTGTATGTTGCATTCGTGTTTATTTCACTGTTTTTTTTTTTTTTCAGCGCATAAACTACTTTATGATTTCGGCTACTTTTAAATTAGTATTATTTGGCTGTATGTTTAAATAGACTGTAGGCATGTGTTGCTAATCTTAAACATTTCCAGAAGTTGTTTTGTTAATGATATGTGTTTTGTGTACTACTTCATGTGTTTTGTACTACTTCATAAATATGATTACTAGGGTTTGGAAGTCTGTTTCAGTTTTTTGCAGAGTTACTGTTGGGCTTGTTTTAACTCTTCCATAATTGGCACATTAGGAGGTTCACTTGTCCATATTTTCTGTGGCAGATACAACACAGGTTTTTTATATGCTTCATATATGTGTATGATAGTATTATCCAAAGAAATATACTCAGGTTGATTGATTTTATACAAATTAAAATTAATTAATAATTTAAATTAATATTAAAATATAATTTCGTTTAATGTAAGAAAAAATATTATATTTTAATGGCTAAATTACAGAAAACCCCCCTCTAATATCCCGCTTTTCCACTTTACCCCCCTGTCATTTAAAAGTCGACAATCTGCCCCCTCGTAATTTCAGAAATGTCTTTAGGGGGCAACACCGTTAACGGAGGGGGTAAAATGACCATTATGCCCTCCTCTTTTCTTTTTCCTTTTTTTTTTCTTTTCTATTCCGAAGTTTTTTTTTTTTTTTTTTTTTTTTTTTTTTTTTTCTTTTCTATTCCGAAGTTTTTCTTTTTTTTTTTTTTTTTTTTTAAGGGATATTTTCCAAGGGTATTTTGGGTATATGAAATTATATTTTTAAAAAAACTGACGGTCAACTGACGGTCAACTGACGGCGGGGGGGTTATTGCACATTTCTGAAATTACGAGGGGGCAGATTGTCGACTTTTAAATGACAGGGGGGTAAAGTGGAAAAGCGGGATATTAGAGGGGGGTTTTCTGTAATTTAGCCTATTTTAATTTATGATAATAGCCCATATTAAAAGTAATAATATTAGAAACATGCTTTAATGCACAAGGGCAATCTTGGTATTTCTAAAATTACAAATCTACTTTTTGATCCAATTCTCAACTATCCTCCTAACACATCCAAACAAAAATTCTGTTATTCTCTGAAATAACCCACTTGCATACCAAACAAATAATTATATTTATTCCACATTATTCTAGAATACATCCTAGTTCCAAGTGTAAAATAAAGTATTCACCTAATCACAATTCCATTACCAAACGCCGCCCAAGGAAATAAAAAAAATAAAGGAATTAGTTGGTGGAAACAAACTGATGAGAAATTGGACTTACAGAGGCCAAAATAGCACCATATTGCAGCAGTAAAGCTAGCTTGTCAAACTGTGATCTTTCAAATAGAGTCTGAAGGGACTGTTCCTGGAGAGCATACAAAAAATAAAAATAAAGAAAAATTTAAAAAAAAATCTTATTGCTTACTATTAAGGTGAAAATATATTGAGACTCCTCAACTATAGGTCATTCTGACATATCCCTGTGAACTTTTTTTTTTCTTTTTGGTGGATTGAAACTCTCTAAACTTTGGCTTTTCTGGGATTGACTTTAACTAAAAATAATTAGGGATTTTATCAACATTTTTAATTTTTATCAAATTTAATAGTTTTAATAACTTCGTAGCAGATGAAACTGGATTAATTAACTGACAATAGCTTGTTGGGCCATTAAATTTAACTAAAATTTTAATTTTAATAAACTATTAATGATTCAAAAACAATAGAAATTAAACAACTGTAAATCAAAAAATAAAATACATAAAGTCGAGGGGTATGTTTCAGAATGGCTCATAGTTAGGAGCGGAAACGAGCCGAGCTCGAGGGAGTTTACTGTTGAAAAAATAATCACACTAAGATCCGATTGTGATTAAATTATCTAACAATTTTATGATTAAAATATAATTACAAAACTCACAGTTTAACACTCCAAAAATTTCATAAATTGTTGAAGAAGCTAGCCAAAAAAAAAAAAAAAAAAATGATTTCACAGTTATGGCTTGTGCATGTCTAAACATTAGACATTACACACATATATAGTGAGAAGGAAATGGGGTGAGAACATTGGGATTCCCAACGTTCGAATCATCCATAAAACCTCTTAATTAGTCCTAATTATTGCATAGAAGGAACGCCCGCGTGGAGTGCGCGGAGCCGCGCGCTGAGCAGGTGAGCACGAGTGAAACGTCCAAATGTTTTAAAAAATAATAAATAAAAATTAATTAAAATTAATAATAAAGAAAGAATAAATAAGTAATTAGAAAAAATTAAAAATAAATAATCAAAATTTTGAAATTTCTTCAACAATTACCTCAACTCAAATTTGGCTTGAAATTAACTCGAGTCGAACTCGAGCGAGCCTAACTTCAAGTCGAGCGAGCTAGAGTCCGAAACGAGCCACTTGAAATTCTTAACATCATTGTTGGGGCCGAAATGTTGTGCTGACCGTCGACCAGGTGCGGTCCGCGATCGGCCTCCAAGTTGACCCTCTGTGTGTGATGCGTCGCGTGCCAAAAAGAATCAAGCGATTAGGCCGAGGGATCTGCTCGGCCGGGTTCTTCTCAATCAAACTCTCAACAGAGTTCGTCCTAAAGGAGCCGAACTGGATTTCAGACACAGGGAATTGACACGGCCGAATAGCCGATTGAGAATTGTATTGCTTGAAGGGGGTTACAAGGACCAATTACAAGTAAGACTACTCCTAGGAAAAGTTGTAGAGAAAGCAGTAGCTGCGGGTATGAAAAGCTATCTGGGAAAGCAATAAGGAAAGCGGTAAATTTAGTCTAGAAAAGCAGTAGATACAGGTATAAAAGGTATTGAAAAGCAAGTGTGGTCACCGGCTTACAAGGTTGCAAAACCCCCTTTTCTTCGATAGTTCGATTATTTATACTCATTCGAACCAGGTGTATAATCGCCGTTTTGGGTAATCGGCGTAACTTAAGGAGAATTATCGCGTATTCCTCAACTACTTTCTTTCGAATTGATTCTCTTCGGTTGGATAGTAGCTATTTTTCGTCCACGTTCATCCCCTAGATTGATGCGCCGAGGCGTGATCCTCGGCGCTTTCCGATGCGTGACGCATCTTGCTATTTCTGCGTTAGCTACGTGATTTGCGCCCGAAATCCTGTACCTTTCTTCTTCAGGATCTTTCCTTTCGTGGCTCGAGCAGCCGATTCTTGATCTTGGATTCGCCTCTTGTTATCATTCGGCCGAGACAACCCGATGGTTTACATTCAGCTGAGATCGGTCTCAGTTGAGACGCGAGCATCTCTCGCTGACTTTTTCTTCCATCGGCTGATATTCTCGGCCGATGATTTCGCCACGTGTCGCCTTCTGACTTGACCGCAGTGGTTGCGCCGAGGATCACGCCTCGGCGCATCAATCTAGGGGATGAACGTGGACGGAAAATAGCTACTATCCAACCGAAGAGAATCAATTCGAAAGAAAGTAGTTGAGGAATACGCGATAATTCTCCTTAAGTTACGCCGATTACCCAAAACGGCGATTATACACCTGGTTCGAATGAGTATAAATAATCGAACTATCGAAGAAAAGGGGGTTTTGCAACCTTGTAAGCCGGTGACCACACTTGCTTTTCAATACCTTTCATACCTGTATCTACTGCTTTTCTAGACTAAATTTACCGCTTTCCTTATTGCTTTCCCAGATAGCTTTTCATACCCGCAGCTACTGCTTTCTCTACAACTTTTCCTAGGAGTAGTCTTACTTGTAATTGGTCCTTGTAACCCCCTTCAAGCAATACAATTCTCAATCGGCTATTCGGCCGTGTCAATTCCCTGTGTCTGAAATCCAGTTCGGCTCCTTTAGGACGAACTCTGTTGAGAGTTTGATTGAGAAGAACCCGGCCGAGCGGATCCCTCGGCCTAATCGCTTGATTCTCTTCGGTTGGATAGTAGCTATTTTCCGTCCACGTTCATCCCCTAGATTGATGCGCCGAGGCGTGATCCTCGGCGCTTTCCGATGCGTGACGCATCTTGCCATTTCTGCGTTAGCTACGTGATTTGCGCCCGAAATCCTGTACCTTCCTTCTTCAGGATCTTTCCTTTCGTGGCTCGAGCAGCCGATTCTTGATCTTGGATTCGCCTCTTGTTATCATTCGGCCGAGACAACCCGATGGTTTACATTCAGCCGAGATCGGTCTCAGTTGAGACGCGAGCATCTCTCGCTGACTTTTTCTTCCATCGGCTGATATTCTCGGCCGATGATTTCGCCACGTGTCGCCTTCTGACTTGACCGCAGCGGTTGAGACCAAAATTTTCATGACTCAAGGAAGTGACACGTCGCGTATACCATCGGTTGAGAAGAATTAAGTCAGAAAAGAGGGACCCGCGTCTTGACCAAGACCGGCCCCGGTCGCGTGAGAATGCGACACGTGACATGCGCCATCGGCTAAAGCATCAGCCGATAGGAAAAGCGGCCAACAAGAGGATTATCTCCTCATCCGGAACCAACCTCTGCCGAAAGCAAATACCAGACTGCTTCAGTCAAGCGACGAAAAGGCGCAGTCAAGATCAATTCTCGGCTGATCGAGCCACAGAATGAAAGACCCTGAAAGAAAATAGTACAAGATTTGGGCGCGAATCTCGTAACAGCCTTCGAAATGGCAAGCGGCGCCCAGCATTGGAAAGCGTCGAAGATCACACTTCGGCTGTAGTGTCCCAGTTTTCACCTGTGTTTTTCCCCTGTTTCGGGGTGTGGAACACCTGTTAGTGGTGTGTGGGGCCCCAACATGTCAAAGTGATATGTTGTTTGGAACCAGAGAGGATTTGGGAGCAAGCCTGACCTCCGGTTGCCTTTGCCGAATTTTAGGAGTGGAATCAGGCTAATCGGAGGCCGTATTTGAATTCAGCGCGAAAAAACGCTTGAAAACGGCTATTTACTTATTTATTTTGGAGTCCGGATGCCCAAAAACAGACCCCCGGAAGTTTTCTGCGCAAAATGGTGCACGGGGGGAGCTGTGGACCGGCCGGGGACACGTGGCAGGCTCTTATTGGGCCGGCGCACGGCTCTCGGTCCACGGAGCGGGCCGCCGGTGCACGGTGGACCGGCGGGCCACGTGGCAGCACACGGTTGGCCCGGTGCATTGCGCGCGGCGCTCGGGGGCAGGCGCGGGCAGCTTGGGCAGGCCGGGCAGGTGCGGAGCGTGCGCGGTGCACGGTGGACCGGGGCGCGCCACGTGGCGGCCCGGATTGGCCGGCACATGTCCGCGCGGCGCACGCAGCACCGCGCGACTGCGGCCGTACGCGCACGTGGGCGGCGCGTTGACTGACCGGCGGTCGCGTCTGGCGGCGCCGCCCCACGTGGCACCACGCCAGTGGTTGGTGCCGCACGCCGCGCTGACCCGGGGAGGGGGCACGTGGCGCTTCCCCGTTGGGCCCGCACGGCTGCCGCCTGTTTGGCGGACACGTGTCGGGCCCTTGGCCGGGTCGGACGGCCGGTTGGACGCGGCGGGATCCCGTGCGCGAGTTGGGCTGGGCTGGGCTGCACTGTGCGCGCCCGGAAATCCTTGGGCCGGGCCGCACTGTAGCCGCCCGAAAGTGCCGGGCCGCACTGTAGCAGCCCGAATCTGGGGACACGTTGGGTATTATCCCAATTGTTTTTGTGGGCCTATATAAAGGCCTCCCCTCCCTTATTTTTCTCTGTTTTCCGAGAGATAGAGAGAGAACCTGTGGGAGGGGCCTTAAGAGAAGTTTTTCATCTTCTTATTTTCTACCTCGTGGTGCGTTCCCAGATTTTCTGGAAGTTCGACAGCGGCGATCCGGGTTTTACAGTGTGCCTCGTTTTTCCCCAATCTTGGCCCGTTATCGTCGCATTTCAGTCCGAGGAGTCCCCTGCGCAGTACAGGAGTCCTCTTTCGACGATTTCTTCGCCGGTGTGTTCCTAAGAGGTAGGGCTTCGTTTTCCGTGTTGGTGGTTTCTCTGGATTCCGATTCCCTGGCACGATTCCCGAGGTGTTTTGACCCCCTCTTTTGCTGTTTGGGTTTTTGGACAGCGGCGACTTCGACGAATTATTTCTCAGCGTAGGAATATCAGATCGAGGCGATTCAAGAGTCGATTTTGGACTACTTTTCGCGAGGAACGCAACCGTGATTTTTTTGAGATTTTAGGAGCTCGAGATAGAGGTGAAATTCCTCGTTTTGCGTGCTGATTGTAAAAACAGCAATTATGTGTTTGGAACTTGTAGTTTTTACACCGTGTACACTTGTGTGATGTTGTAAGATACTGTTCAGCTGACGGTGTGCTTAGAGGACAGCAGGTATTTTCTGGGTGTATTGTGCACGCTTTTCGAGGTGGGTGGTTGCGTTTCCCTCTTTGTTGACTTGCTCACTAGGAATAGTAGAGTTTTCCAATTATAAATGTGACAGTTAACTCGTGGTATATGAACCTATTGCATTGGCCCCCCTAAATTAATTGATAGCTTCTATGTGATCAATCTGGGACAATGAAGTTGGGCAATTGCTATATCTTAAACTGCATGCAAATAAATAATCCAATAATGTTTTAAAATGATTCTTTACAAGAAACCTTAGTCACTTTTCTAATACTTTTTAAAGGAATAATTGTATGTTTAATTGGACATCTGGTTAGGCCACCATTTTACTGCAGCACTGTATTGTGGGATTTGACTTAGGAGAAAACATGTTTTATTGTTATTCTTCTCTATCGATGCATGACGATCGAGTCAGATCGGGAGCTTGAGATAGTGTAGTTGGATCTTGAGTCTGGGACAGTTTAGACTCTTCTTAGGGATTGTGGGAGATAGTGGCAACCGCGAATTTTGGGCGGTTGACCGGATGTTATTATCACATCAGATTGGGGATCAGGGTTGCATTAGTGGATGGAGTATTCCCACTTTGATCATGGTCATGATCCAATCCTGCTATTGTGAGACATCGGTTACAGAGATGATTGATACAGAGATACTTTACTTGTGTGGGTCGCTCCCCTCGAGTGCCACTCCGGAGTAGGCTTTTTGACCGTGATGGGTGCCGGTCAGTTGGTGAGTTGTGAGTGATGACAGAGCAGGCAGTGCCAGTATTTCCTGGCCCTCTGATTGGGTTTCTTTGGGCAGTCAGCTTTATAGTTGCATATATACAGTTATCTTTTGGCACTGCATTTAGAGGCTTAGTAGTGGTAGTTCTTTTTCCAGCAGTCTTTATTACATACCACTGTTCTTTTCTTTTGCCTCTTTATTCCCAGTGGGTGCGTCAGCATTAGAGGTTTTACCCACTAGGAGAGGCTACTGGATGTCTAGTAGTTCTCACCCCCATTATTGTTTTCTGTCCTCCTTTCTCTTTGTTTTGCATAGTCATCTGTGGGAGCTGCTGGGCCTTCAGCGGCAGATCGAGGTAAGAGGATCGCCGACTAGCTAGATCGTCTACCCCAAGTGAGAGACTAGCGAGGTTTTTATTGTACCCCCTTTTGTATCTCAGACTTCAGTAGTTTTCTTTTGGGTCTGGCTTTGGCCAGCTGGTTGTATACTTATGGTGAGCTGGGAGTATATTGTACTTTTATTTCAGCTTGTAGCTTATTTCAGTCTGAGATTACTTTTAGTTCTATTAGTTCAGCTCTGTTTATGCTCTTTTATTGTATATTATCTATCTGAGCAGGTTACCAGCGCTTCGTGCACATAGAAAATTCTGTGTGCACGGCAGATCTGTTGGCGGGCCCGGGTTCCGGTTTACACCCGGGGTGTGACAGATTAAGTTGGTATCAGAGTTTAGGGATAGGTCAGTTGGGACTTAGGAAACCCTAGGCTTTTGGCAGACCCTAGGATGATAGGGCGCGAGAGGCGTGACACTTCGCGAAAGTCGTTGATTTATTTATTGGACTCTTCCAGTGAGTGAAGAGGGATCGACATACCCAATTTCTGGTGGACCATTATGTTGGCTGCAGACAACATAAAGTCGCAGAAATTGGGGGATGTCTTTGACTTTCGCTAGATTGGGTCGTGTGGGGTTATGTTACTTATTCGTGATTTCTTGTGGCAGGATGCCTCCCCGACGTCGGATCCCTACTCGGGGTGTCCCGTTACCCCCTGATGAGCCAGAGCAGCCTACACCCCCCGAGCTTACTGAGTTGAGGGCCTTGGTGGCCAAATTGGCGGAGGGTCAGCGCCGCCAGGGGCAGAGGATCGATCAGCTGCTTGCTCAGAGAGAGGCACCACCCCCAGCTGTTCCTGAGGCCCTTGTGCCTCCTGTTGCACCTTTTGTGCCGTCAGCGCCATCTTCGAGTAGCGGGGCTCCTGGAGCTATTCAGCCTTTGACTGCGGAGGAGGAGCAGGATATCGCTAACAAACTCTCCAAGTTTGTTCAGCGGGGACCCCCTAGATTCTCAGGGCGGGGTGCGCAGCCCTGGGCTGTTGGGAGATGGCTTTCTGCGATGGAGAAGCTTTTTCGGGACTTCTTCATCGACCCGAGGTATCGAGTGCACATGGCGGTGCACTGTTTGGACGGAGATGCTGATTTTTGGTGGCAGCGGGTAGAGCCCCTGGAGTTCCGAATTACTCGGCAGCTGCCTTGGGAGGAGTTCCGGCGGATGGTGCTGGACACCTATTTTTCGACCAGTGTGAAGAAGAAGTTGGAGGACGACTTGAAGAACCTGCAGCAGGGCGATCGATCGGCTCATGCCTATTTCCAGGAGTTCACGGAGTTGCTGAACTGTGTGCCCTTCGTCGCTCGTGACAGTCCGCACCAGGTTGAGTTGTTCGAGGGAGGCCTCCGTCCAGAGATTTACACACTGGTGCATGCTCAGAGATTTCAGACTCTGGAGGCAGCCGCAGAGCATGCACAGTGGGTGGAGAGAGGTGATCAGGTGGTGGCCAGACAGAGGGCTGCGGTAGCTCAGAGCTCCGACAGAAAGCGACCAGCCCAGGACGAGGGGGGACAGGCCAGTACTTGGAGGCCGCCCCGACCGCCACCGCCTCAGTTCCCAGGCCGTGGGCGTTCGGAGCGGCGAGGGCCTAGTGGGTCCCAGAGGCCCCCACAGCAGCAGCAGCAGCAGCAGAGATCGCAGTCGTCGCAGCGCGGGTCTCAGCGGCAGCCACAGCGACAGCGACAGTCTCAGCAGCAGCAGTCCCGACAGTCACGGGCTCCCAGTAGTTGTATCTTCTGTGGAGGTCCGCACTTCCCCGGCACTTGCGACCAGCGGTGGGGTCGCTGCTACGGATGTGGACAGCCAGGGCACATTCGAGCTGCGTGCCCCTTTTCGACCTCAGCCGCTCCTTCCTCAGCATCTGCCCCAGCATCATCGCAGCAGCGGTCGACGGCTCAACGGCCTTATGCTCTAGCGAGCAAGCCATCTTCTTCCCATCCGACCGATTATCGCCCTCCAGCTCAGAGTGGGCGAGTGTATGCTGCACAGGTAGAGGATTCTTCAGCAGCGGACCATGTGGTGGCAGGTATCACCTTACTCTCTGGCATTAGGACTCGTACCTTATTTGATACTGGAGCATCGCATTCTTTCATTAGTAGATCTTTTGCATCATTACATGGGTTAGAGGTAGGATTTTTGCCACGTGCACGAGAGGTTCAGATTCCCGATCACACTTTGCTCGTGGAGAAGTGTTGTTGGTCCTGCCCGATGCAGATCGAGTCCTGGATTATGCCAGCAGACCTGTTGGTCTTGAGACAGCTGAGGGACTTTGATGTGATTCTTGGAATGGACTGGCTGGCTCGGTATTTCGCGACTATTGATTGTGCCGCGAGGACTGTCACTTTTAGAGAGCCAGGCCAGGAGATGTTTGTATATCGGGGATGTCAGAGTGCTTTCTTTGCCTCTGTGGTTTCGACTTCCCGAGCGAGGCGGATGATTCATCGAGGATGTGTAGCCTTTTTGGCTAGTGTTGTTGAGGGGCCTACGGCGACACCGGGACTCGGGGATATTCCTATTGCCCGCGAGTTTCCGGATGTTTTTCCACCTGCGCTGACTAGTATGCCGCCAGACAGAGAGATTGAGTTTGTGATTGACGTAGTTCCAGGAACTGCGCCAATCTCTAAGGCTCCTTATCGGATGGCACCGGCTGAGCTGCGAGAGCTTAAAGCACAGCTGCAAGATCTGATGGATAAGGGCTTTATTAGACCAAGTGTGTCGCCTTGGGGAGCACCGGTGCTATTCGTGAAAAAGAAGGATGGGTCACTTCGGTTGTGTGTGGACTATAGGGAATTGAACAAAGTGACCATTAAGAACAAGTACCCTTTGCCGCGCATCGATGATCTCTTTGATCAGCTGCAAGGGTCTTGTGTATTTTCCAAGATTGATCTACAGTCTGGTTACCACCAACTGAAGGTGAAGGCCGAGGATATTCCTAAGACTGCTTTCAGATCACGGTACGGGCATTATGAGTTTACAGTTATGCCGTTTGGATTGACTAATGCCCCTGCCGCCTTTATGGACTTGATGAACAGGATATTTCGGCCATTTCTGGATCGCTTCGTGGTGGTGTTCATTGATGATATCCTTATTTACTCCCGAAGCGAGGCCGAGCACGAGGAGCACTTGAGGACTGTGCTACAACTTCTACGAGATAAGAAGTTGTATGCCAAGCTGTCAAAGTGCGAGTTTTGGCTTCGGGAGGTAGCTTTCTTGGGCCATGTGATTTCCGCCGCCGGTGTAGCAGTAGACCCGGCGAAGATTGAGGCAGTTCGAGATTGGCCCCGACCGACGACTGTATCTGAGGTGCGCAGCTTCATGGGGTTAGCTGGTTATTATCGTCGGTTTGTGGAAGGCTTTGCGAAGCTTTCCACACCCCTCACTCGGTTGACGCGTAAAGGAGTTAAGTTTATCTGGAGTGAGGACTGCCAGAGGAGCTTTGAGGAGCTAAAGGATAGATTGATGACCGCTCCTATCCTTTCCCTCCCTGTTATGGGGAAAGGATATGTGATCTACAGTGATGCATCGCATAGTGGACTTGGATGCGTGCTGATGCAGGAGGGGAGGGTAATTGCTTATGCATCGAGACAGCTTAAGGATTACGAGAAGAATTACCCTACCCATGACTTGGAACTTGCTGCCGTGGTGTTTGCACTGAAGCTTTGGCGCCATTACCTATATGGGGAGCACTGTGAGATCTACACCGACCACAAGAGCCTAAAGTACCTGTTCACGCAGAAGGAACTGAATTTGAGGCAGCGCAGATGGTTAGAGTTACTGAAGGATTACGATGTGGATATCCTTTACCATCCAGGAAAGGCCAACGTGGTTGCAGATGCCTTGAGTAGGAGAGTGGTGCAGAGTTTGTCCATGTTGATTACAAATCAGGCGCCACTGTTAGAGGAGTTGAGACGGCTCGAGATAGAGGTTGTATCCCCTGAGGTCTCTGCTAGACTGATGTCTTTGGTCGTGCAGCCCACTCTGCTGGAGAGGATCCGGGAGAAACAGAGCGAGGACCCCCATTTGACCAAGATTCGAGATCAGATTCCGAGTGATCGATCAGGGGATTTTTCAGTTGATACTGCGGGAGTACTGAGGTACAGGGATCGAGCCTGTGTGCCAGTGGATGCTGAGATCAGAGAGCAGATTTTGAGAGAGGCCGATTATACACCTTACACCCTTCATCCTGGGGGGACTAAGATGTATAAGGACCTCAAGACACACTTCTGGTGGAATGGCATGAAAAGGGATATTGGGAGGTTTGTGTCTCAGTGTTTAACTTGTCAGCAGGTGAAAGCTGAGCATCGTGTGCCAGCTGGCAAGTTACAAAGTCTTCCAATTCCCGAGTGGAAATGGGACCACATCACGATGGATTTTGTGGTCGGATTACCGAGGGCACAAGGAGGTGCAGATGCTATCTGGGTAGTGGTGGATCGACTTACCAAGTCAGCGCACTTTTTGCCTATACAGACTACTTGGCCACTCGAACGACTAGCCCAGTTATACTTGGATGAGATAGTGAGGTTACATGGGGTGCCAGCTTCCATAGTGTCAGATAGAGACCCGAGGTTTGTTTCGCGATTCTGGGGGAGTTTACAGACTACCTTGGGGACTCAGCTCAGATTTAGTACAGCTTTCCACCCACAGACTGATGGACAGTCAGAGCGGACGATTCAGATCCTTGAGGATATGCTGAGGGCTTGTATCCTAGAGTTTGGCGGTGGATGGATTCGACACTTATCACTGGCTGAGTTTGCGTACAACAACAGCTTTCAAGCGAGCATCCAAATGGCTCCGTTTGAAGCGTTGTACGGACGCAAATGCCGATCACCGCTATATTGGAGTGATGTGGGGGAGAGAAGGACTCTGGGACCAGATTTGTTGCTAGAGGCAGAAGAAAAGGTCAGAGTGATCCGACAGCACCTTCAGATCGCTCAGAGTCGACAGAGGAGCTATGCTAATGTTCGGCGACGAGACTTAGAGTTTCAGGTGGGAGATCATGTATTTCTGAAAGTCTCGCCGTCCAAAGGGATCAGGAGGTTTGGCATTCGCGGGAAACTCAGTCCCCGATACGTTGGACCCTTTGAGGTATTAGAGCGTATCGGGCCAGTTGCTTACCGACTTGCACTTCCCCCGAGACTGGCTGGTGTCCACGATGTTTTTCATGTTTCTACACTGAGGAGGTACGTCTTCGACCGATCGCACGTCATCGACTTCACGCCACTCGAGGTCAGCGAGGATTTGAGATATGAGGAGCGCCCACTGCGGATTCTAGATCGGGAGATGAAAGAATTGCGCAATCGGACCATCCCCTATGTGAAGATCCTCTGGAGCAATCATGATGAGCGCAAGGCGACGTGGGAGCTCGAGTCAGCGATGATGGACGCCTACCCCTACATGTTCGAGGCTCAGGATTGAGGTATGATTTTCGTTTCGAGGACGAAACTTTTGTTAGTGGGGGAGGATGTAGTGCCCCAGTTTTCCCCTGTGTTTTTCCCCTGTTTCGGGGTGTGGAACACCTGTTAGTGGTGTGTGGGGCCCCAACATGTCAAAGTGATATGTTGTTTGGAACCAGAGAGGATTTGGGAGCAAGCCTGACCTTCGGTTGCCTTTGCCGAATTTTAGGAGTGGAATCAGGCTAATCGGAGGCCGTATTTGAATTCAGCGCGGAAAAACGCTTGAAAACGGCTATTTACTTATTTATTTTGGAGTCCGGATGCCCAAAAACGGACCCCCGGAAGTTTTCTGCGCAAAATGGTGCACGGGGGGAGCTGTGGACCGGCCGGGGACACGTGGCAGGCTCTTATTGGGCCGGCGCACGGCTCTCGGTCCACGGAGCGGGCCGCCGGTGCACGGTGGACCGGCGGGCCACGTGGCAGCACACGGTTGGCCCGGTGCATTGCGCGCGGCGCTCGGGGGCAGGCGCGGGCAGCTTGGGCAGGCCGGGCAGGTGCGGAGCGTGCGCGGTGCACGGTGGACCGGGGCGCGCCACGTGGCAGCCCGGATTGGCCGGCCCTTGTGCGCGCGGCGCACGCAGCACCGCGCGACTGCGGCCGTACGCGCACGTGGGCGGCGCGTTGACTGACCGGCGGTCGCGTCTGGCGGCGCCGCCCCACGTGGCACCACGCCAGTGGTTGGTGCCGCACGCCGCGCTGACCCGGGGAGGGGGCACGTGGCGCTTCCCCGTTGGGCCCGCACGGCTACCGCCTGTTTGGCGGACACGTGTCGGGCCCTTGGCCGGGTCGGACGGCCGGTTGGACGCGGCGGGATCCCGTGCGCGAGTTGGGCTGGGCTGGGCTGCACTGTGCGCGCCCGGAAATCCTTGGGCCGGGCCGCACTGTAGCCGCCCGAAAGTGCCAGGCCGCACTGTAGCCGCCCGAATCTGGGGACACGTTGGGTATTATCCCAATTGTTTTTGTGGGCCTATATAAAGGCCTCCCCTCTCTTATTTTTCTCTGTTTTCCGAGAGATAGAGAGAGAACCTGTGGGAGGGGCCTTAAGAGAAGTTTTTCATCTTCTTATTTTCTACCTCGTGGTGCGTTCCCAGATTTTCTGGAAGTTCGACAGCGGCGATTCGGGTTTTACAGTGTGCCTCGTTTTTCCCCAATCTTGGCCCGTTATCGTCGCATTTCAGTCCGAGGAGTCCCCTGCGCAGTACAGGAGTCCTCTTTCGACGATTTCTTCGCCGGTGTGTTCCTAAGAGGTAGGGCTTCGTTTTCCGTGTTGGTGGTTTCTCTGGATTCCGATTCCTTGGCACGATTCCCGAGGTGTTTTGACCCCCTCTTTTGCTGTTTGGGTTTTTGGACAGCGGCGACTTCGACGAATTATTTCTCAGCGTAGGAATATCAGATCGAGGCGATTCAAGAGTCGATTTTGGACTACTTTTCGCGAGGAACGCAACCGTGATTTTTTTGAGATTTTAAGAGCTCGAGATAGAGGTGAAATTCCTCGTTTTGCGTGCTGATTGTAAAAACAGCAATTATGTGTTTGGAACTTGTAGTTTTTACACCGTGTACACTTGTGTGATGTTGTAAGATACTGTTCAGCTGACGGTGTGCTTAGAGGACAGCAGGTATTTTCTGGGTGTATTGTGCACGCTTTTCGAGGTGGGTGGTTGCGTTTCCCTCTTTGTTGACTTGCTCACTAGGAATAGTAGAGTTTCCCAATTATAAATGTGACAGTTAACTCGTGGTATATGAACCTATTGCATTGGCCCCCTAAATTAATTGATAGCTTCTATGTGATCAATCTGGGACAATGAAGTTGGACAATTGCTATATCTTAAACTGCATGCAAATAAATAATCCAATAATGTTTTAAAATGATTCTTTACAAGAAACCTTAGTCACTTTTCTAATACTTTTTAAAGGAATAATTGTATGTTTAATTGGACATCTGGTTAGGCCACCATTTTACTGCAGCACTGTATTATGGGATTTGACTTAGGAGAAAACATGTTTTATTGTTATTCTTCTCTATCGATGCATGACGATCGAGTCAGATCGGGAGCTTGAGATAGTGTAGTTGGATCTTGAGTCTGGGACAGTTTAGACTCTTCTTAGGGATTGTGGGAGATAGTGGCAACCGCGAATTTTGGGCGGTTGACCGGATGTTATTACCACATCAGATTGGGGATCAGGGTTGCATTAGTGGATGGAGTATTCCCACTTT
This sequence comes from Tillandsia leiboldiana, assembly GCA_029204045.2. Taxonomy (NCBI): domain Eukaryota; kingdom Viridiplantae; phylum Streptophyta; class Magnoliopsida; order Poales; family Bromeliaceae; genus Tillandsia; species Tillandsia leiboldiana. The sequence continues at coordinate 32,195,437 of CM055068.1, read as the reverse complement.
GATCATGGTCATGATCCAGTCCTGCTATTGTGAGACATCGGTTACAGAGATGATTGATACAGAGATACTTTACTCGTGTGGGTCGCTCCTCTCGAGTGCCACTCCGGAGTAGGCTTTTTGACCGTGATGGGTGCCGGTCAGTTGGTGAGTTGTGAGTGATGACAGAGCAGGCAGTGCCAGTATTTCCTGGCCCTCTGATTGGGTTTCTTTGGGCAGTCAGCTTTATAGTTGCATATATACAGTTATCTTTTGGCACTGCATTTAGAGGCTTAGTAGTGGTAGTTCCTTTTCCAGCAGTCTTTATTACATACCACTGTTCTTTTCTTTTGCCTCTTTATTCCCAGTGGGTGCGTCGGCATTAGAGGTTTTACCCACTATGGGAGGCTACTGGATGTCTAGTAGTTCTCACCCCCATTATTGTTTTCTGTCCTCCTTTCTCTTTGTTTTGCAGAGTCATCTGTGGGAGCTGCTGGGCCTTCAGCGGCAGATCGAGGTAAGAGGATCGCCGACTAGCTAGATCGTCTACCCCAAGTGAGAGACTAGCGAGGTTTTTATTGTACCCCCTTTTGTATCTCAGACTTCAGTAGTTTTCTTTTGGGTCTGGCTTTGGCCAGCTGGTTGTATACTTATGGTGAGCTGGGAGTATATTGTACTTTTATTTCAGCTTGTAGCTTATTTCAGTCTGAGATTACTTTTAGTTCTATTAGTTCAGCTCTGTTTATGCTCTTTTATTGTATATTATCTATCTGAGCAGGTTACCAGCGCTTCGTGCACATAGAAAATTCTATGTGCGCGGCGGATCTGTTGGCGGGCCCGGGTTCCGGTTTACACCCGGGGCGTGACATCGGCGCGTCGATTAGGGGATGAACCTGGACAGAAAAACGACTACTATCCTGTTAAGGAGAATCGACTCAAAAGGAAATAGTTGAGGAATTTACGATGATTCCCCTTAGATCACGCCAATTTCTAAAATGCCATCGGCGGCTGAACTGCCCCCAGCGGTTGAGCCGTCTGGAAAAATGCCATCAGCTGCACAACTCCTTGCGGTTATGCTGCCGTCGTTGCCGATGCCATCGGGATCGATTGCGTCAGCAATGGCTGTGGCAGGGTGGATGGAGGTCCTGATAGACCTCTGTGGTACGGTTTATTTCAGGCTAAAAACTACCCGAGTCGAAAAATACTGTCATTTGAGACCGTGACGGGAGCCAACGCTACCTAGGCACGTACTGTGTGCCTGGTTGCTTTTCTTGAGAGACAATTGTGCTCTTTCGAAAGATTCTAACGCTCGGGTCATTTGCCCGAACGCCTCTGTTAGGGTCGACTTCTGTTGAGCCGACCGCCTACTGGTCTCTGGAATTTTTGATAGTATCGGAGGTTGGTCGTTGGTGTGACCGGGACTACTTGACTGGTCATTCCCCGATGGTCCGGGAATGACTCTATTCCTGAGACTGATACTATTATCTTCTGACAATTTTCGGTAGGATTAAGGTAAGAGTTTATCTTAGTGTCCCACCGGGCGTGCCAAAAAGATGTTGGGGCCGAAATATTGCGCTGACCGTTGATCGGGTGCGATCCACGATCGGCCTCCGAGTGGACCTTCTGTGTGTGATGCGCCGCGTGCCAAAAGGAATCAAGCGATTAGGCCGAAGAGGGATCTGCTCGGCCGGATTCTTCTCAATCAAACTCTCAATAGAGTTAAGCCTAGAGGAGCCGAACTGGGTTTCAGACACAGAGAATTGACACGGCTGAATAGCCGATTGAGAATTGTATTGCTTAAAGGGAGTTACAAGGACCAATTACAAGTAAGACTACTACTAGGAAAAGTTGTAGAGAAAGCAGTAGATGCGGGTATGAAAAACTATCTAGAAAAATAGTAAGGAAAGCGGTAAACTTAGTCTAGAAAAGCAGTAGATGTAGGTATGAAAGGTATTGAAAAGTAGGGGTGGTCACCGGTTTACGAGATTGCAGGACCCCCTTTTCTTCGATGGTTCGATTATTTATACTCGTTCGAACCAAATGTATAATCGTCGTTTTGGGTAATCGGCATAACTTAAGGGGAATTATCGCGTATTCCTCAACTACTTCCTTTTGAGTTGATTCTCCTCAATTGGATAGTAGCTATTTTCCGTCCACGTTCATCCCCTAGATTGATGCGCCGAGGCGTGATCCTCAGCGCTTTTTGATGCGTGACACAGCTTGCCATTTCTGCGTTAGCTACGTGATTTGCGCCGGAAATCCTGTACCTTCCTTCTTCAGGATCTCTCCTTTCGTGGCTCGAGCAGCCGACTCTTGATCTTGGATTCGCCTCTTGTTATCATTCGGCCGAGACAACCCGATGGTTTACATTCAGCCGAGATCGGTCTCGGTTGAGACGCGAGCATCTCTCGCTGGCTTTTTCTTCCATCGGCTGATATTCTCGGCCGATGATTTGCGCCACGTGTCGCCTTCTGACTTGACCGCAGCTGTTGAGACCAAAATTTTCACGACTCAATGAAGTGACACGTGGCGTATACCATCAGTTGAGGGCATCAGCCGATAGAAGAATAAGTCAGAAAAGAGGGACCCGCGTCTTGACCAAGACCGGCCTCGGTCGCGTGAGAATGCGACACGTGACATGCGCCATCGGCTAAAGCATCAGCCGATAGGAAAAGCGGCCAACAAGAGGAATATCGCCTCATCCGTAACCAACCTCTGCCGAAGGCAAATACCAGACTGCTTCAGTCAAGCGACGAAAATGCGCAGTCAAGGTCAATTCTCGGCTGATCGAGCCACAGAATGAAAGACCCTGAAAGAAAAGAGTCCAAGATTAGGGCGCGAATCTCGTAACAGCCTTCGAAATGGCAAGCAGCGCCCAGCATTAGAAAGCGTCGAAGATCACACTTCGGCGCGTCGATTAGGGGATGAACCTGGACAGAAAAACGACTACTATCCTGTTAAGGAGAATCGACTTAAAAGGAAGTAGTTGAGAAATTTACGATGATTCCCCTTAGATCACGCCAATTTCTAAAATCGGCGGTTATACACTTGGTTCATAAATATATAAATAAGCAAACCAACAAAGAAAAAGAGATTCTGCAACCTCGTAAGCCAGGACCACCCCTGCTTTTCCATACCTTTCATACCTGCATTTATTGTTTTCCTAGATAACTTTACTACATTTCCTAGGAATAGACTTACTTGTAATTGGCTACCTGTTACCCTTGTAACCCCTTTCTGATCAATACAAATCCTACAATCGGCTCCTTAGCCGTGTCAGATCACTGTCTCCTCATCTTAGTTCGACTGTTCTAGGCCGAACTCTGCCTTCCTCACAACCCCGGTTTGGCTAATCTAGGCCGAGCTCGTTCGAGAGTTGATTGAGAAGAACCCGGCCGAGCGGATCCCTCCTCGGCCCGCGGCGTATTCACATCAGAGGGTCACCCCCACGGGCCAATCGGCACCGACGAATTTTCGGCCCAACAACAGCGTATTCCACATGGCAACAATTTTGGCATCAACAATATCCCCTCAGTAATCGCCTGATGTACCGTTCGGGTGATTGTCGAAATTTAATTAATGACTGGTGTACGTCACGGGATCTCCGATCATTCTTTTTGTATCCTGTGTCATACGGCCTCTGCATTTCTTCTTCGGCTCTCTCGACCGAATCTTCGACTATTGGTGAAGTAGCCGAAGCGGGTTCTTCAACGGCCACTTGGGTCGGCTCCTGCCCCCCGAGGCTCCGTTGGGGCCTCAGCTATTAGCCGTGGATGTGCCACTTGATCTACTGTGGCGGCTTATCGCCTACCGCCAAATGGCTTGCGTCTCCGAGGAATTTAATCTGCAGTCCCTCCTCGGTCATCCAGACGAATGAGATTTGATCCGAGTCTTCATCGGCCCAACTAACAAAGTCGATTGATTCCATGCTCAGATCCGCGAGCTGCGGCCTTCCTTCGGTTGCGATCTCCTCCACTTATCGTCCACCCACTGGAAGAGCTTCCCATGGAGAGTGGAGGGTATGCACTCGTTGGCGTGAATCCAATCGCGCCCGAGCAGTAAATTGTAGTTGCTCGCCACGTCCACTACATAGAAAGCGGTTCTCAGGGTCTTAGAGCCAACCGTTATTTCGATCGTCAGGACCCCCTTCACCGCCCGACCGCCTCCGGTGAAGTCGGTCATAGTGGTATCAGTCGGCTTGAGCTCCTCCTCGCTCTTGCCGATATTCTTCAGAGACGAGGCGGGCATGACGTTGACTATCGCCCCACCGTCGACAATTACACGGCCCACCGGCCATCCTTCAATTAAGGCCCATATATACAACGGCCTAACGAACCTAGTCTGGAAGGCCGATGGTTTCTCGAATGTCACAACCTCGGCCCCCACTCTGCGCTTCGTTAATTGGAGCTCTACTACGGGCAAACCTCCGTCGTCGGAAGTTTGCCCGTCAACGTCCGCTTAGGACGCTGATGCCTTGAAAGACATCGACAGGGTGTAGACCATATTGATTCCCGCCGAATCTTCATCGACTGACATGATGTCAGTCCGTGCTTTCTTCTCTTCGGCCACCATTTCAACCGAAGACGGGGTTGGGGCCTCTTCCTCATAATCCCTTGGTGGCCATCTCTCGCGTCTGGCCACCTTGCCAAGATCCCGCTTGGCGGGCACCTCGGCCTCTATTCTGCGCTCATCTGGCGCCTCGAGGTCATGCCTCATCGCGACTTTCAGAACCTTCGATCAGGCGTCCAATTCCTGTCGGACGTCCTCATCTTCCAATTTGGCCATCGCGAGCTTGGACGGCAATGGCCTTACTCGAGACGGGGCAGCAGATCCCCACGCCTCGTGATCGCGTCGCATCAGCACCTCTGGTAGCCGATGCGTGCGCCGTTCCTATGTCAGGTTCGGTCGCAGCCTCTGGGCCGCAGCGATCTCGTTCCTCGCGTCGGTTTGCATTCGTTACTGACGACGTTTCTGGGCCTTCGTCATGACCAGCCCATGCCAACAGGCCGACCCCCTTGAGGTGAACCACTGTTCGACCGGCATATCTGCCGGTGGGTCCACTGTCCCCCGGTGTTCTCTGAGGATCTCTCTTTTTTGCCACGGCCTGGGCCATGGTTGGATCCCGAGTTTCTTTACCAGCCGGATCCCCCGGTGTTCTCTGAGGATCTCTCTTTTTTGCCACGGCCTGGGCCATGGTTGGATCCCGAGTTTCTTTACCAGCCGGATGCCCAGGGCATCGACTTCCCTTTCGGTGAGCCAGGAAAACTCGGCGTCTGGGATCGAGGGGATAGCCCATGCCCCCGGCTTTGTGCCTCCGCGGTGGGGAGGTCGTGGCCTCGGCCCTCATTGTGGGTGGTCGATTGGGCCCCTCGGCGGCCCCACTGGGCCGAGCCTCTTATGTATCCCCGGCCGACATGGGCGCTTAAGTTGCCCCTTCGCTTCCTCGCCCCCGGCCTAGTGGCCGAAGACTCTTCGGGGTGCTCCCTGGACCCGGCTTTCCTCATAACCGTGGTGGAGGCCCTGCTGCTACGGTGGGGCCCTCGACCCCTCGTGGCCAACTGCTTGTGGTCTCGGCGCTGCTTGGCCATAGAAATCTCGCAAGACCCTCCGGATAGGTTGCTCCCGCTTCTCGTCTCTGTCTTCCTCCTCGGAGGACTCTTCGTTAGATCCTTCAGCCGAACACTAGTTCGGCTTGTGGTCGTGGTGAGCTATGCCTTGGCCGAAGTCCGAGAAGGCGAACTATTTCTTCATTTCCTCGGGCATGTCGAGAAGTGCGTCCCAGTCTTTGCTGGTCATCTCGGCTTTGCACCGGATGCAAAGCTGAGGCAACTTTTGTGCCGACGTCTCTTTTTCGATGAGATCGGGCTCCTACATCGGCTTTTTTCCCTTCGTGTCGACCATGTTAGTCGACGCCCGAGCCTTGTACTCTCGAGTCTTGGTCGGCTTTAGCAACTGACACTTATACGGCTAGCGATCTTTGATCATTTCAGCCGCATAGATTTCGGCCTATGAGGCCCAACTCTCACTTTCACTAAGACCATTCGGTTCCTCGTGTGCCGAACCCTCTTCGCGAAGGAGACGTTATTTTCTTTCGCCTTCCTCCAGTCTTTCCCTCGGCTCCAATGTGGCCGATCTTTATTGGCTAATCTCTTTTTATTTCATCCTTGGCCTCGTGAGCCAACACTCTCTCCTTCGGTCATCTTAGCATCGACCGAATTTACATCTTCATTGCCGACGACCGAATTATCCTCGGTCAATATTCTCGGCCGTGTTCTCGGTTACTTCACCCGAGAATTTATCAAGCATCGGCGTTTTCCATTGGCCAGGTACGGGTGCTCCACATCCACATTCGCGGGATACGGGGACCTAAAGACTGGCCGTATAGCCGGTCTGGCCTCTATGCCGAACGCGTCCTTTATTATGTCTTCGATCTGAGCATGTAGCTCAGCATTCCCTGCCGGGGGCGTTAGAACCGCCGACTGTACCGGATTTACGTTTACAGGACGCGGGGTAACTTGACCCGCCTGATTTTGGGTAGGTCCTAAATTCAGGGCCTGCCCCCTAGCTCTCTTGCCCCCAGCTTGGGACTGATGAATCGACGGAGGGGGTGAAGTAGGTAAACCCCGAGCGGCTTCCTACTGGTGGCCGATGTCCGGTCTTATCGGCCTATACTCTACTGGGACAGGAGCTGCTGCGGCTGTGCCGTCTGGAGGGGCGCTACCTACTGTGCCACCGTTGCCGGAGCCATCAGAATTGATTGCACCGGCAGCAATAGGTTCGCTGGTGGTGGCCAAAATTGGCCAGCCTAATTCTGGAAAAGCCGCTGATTCGAGGCTTGTTCGTCATCTTAATGCCTCCAACCTGAGGTTGAAAAACCGGCAGGGGAGGTAGAGCATGTACGCCCCAAAAGGCTTCTTGCTGGTGGCCGATGTTCGGACCCATCGGCCTATCCCCCGCCTGGTACGGAGCTGTCTGCGGCTGAACTGCCCCAAGCGGTTGGGCCATTTGGAAAAATGCCATCGGCTGCACAACTCCTTGCGATTATGCTACCGTCGTTGCCGACGCCATCGGGATCGATTGCGTCAGCAATGGCTGTGGTAGCGTGGATGGAGGTCTTGGTAGACCTCTGTGTTACGGTTCATTTTGGGCTAAAAACTGCCCGAGTCGAAAAATACTGTCATTTAAAGACCGTGACGGGAGCCAACGCTGCCTAGGCGCGTACTGCGTGCCTGGTTGCTTTTCTTGAGAGACAATTGTGCTCTTTCGAAAGATTCTAATGCTCGGGTCATTTGCCCGAATGCCTCTGTTAGGGTCGGCTTCTGTTGAGCCGACCGCCTACTGGTCTCTGGAATTTTCAATAGTATCGGAGGTTGGTCATTGGTGTGACCGGCACTACTCGACTGGTCATTCCCCGATGGTCCGGGAATAACTCTATTCCTGAGACTGATACTATTATCTTCTGACATTTTTTGGTAGGATTAAGGTAAGAGTTTATCTGAGTGTCCCACCGGGCGTGCCAAAAAGATGTTGGGGCCGAAATATTGCGCTGACCGTTGACCGGGTGCGATCCACGATCGGCCTCCGAGTTGACCCTCTGTGTGTGATGCGCCGCGTGCCAAAAGGAATCAAGCGATTGGGCCGAAGAAGGATCCGCTCGGCCGGATTCTTCTCAATCAAACTCTCAACAGAGTTAAGCCTAGAGGAGCCGAACTGGGTTTCAGACACAGAGAATTGACAAGGCTGAATAGCCGATTGAGAATTGTATTGCTTAAAGGGAGTTACAAGGACCAATTACAAGTAAGACTACTCCTAGGAAAAGTTGTAGAGAAAGCAGTAGATGCGGGTATGAAAAACTATCTAGAAAAGTAGTAAGGAAAGCGATAAACTTAGTCTAGAAAAGCAGTAGATGTAGGTATGAAAGGTATTGAAAAGTAGGAGTGGTCACCGGCTTACGAGATTGCAGAACCCCCTTTTCTTCGATGGTTCGATTATTTATACGTTCGAACCAAGTGTATAATCGTCGTTTTGGGTAATCGGCATAACTTAAGGGGAATTATCGCGTATTCCTCAACTACTTCCTTTTGAGTTGATTCTCCTCGATTGGATAGTAGCTATTTTCCGTCCACGTTCATCCCCTAGATTGATGCGCCGAGGCGTGATCCTCAGCGCTTTTTGATGCGTGACGCAGCTTGCCATTTCTGCGTTAGCTACGTGATTTGCGCCCGAAATCCTGTACCTTCCTTCTTCAGGATCTTTCCTTTCGTGGCTCGAGCAGCCGACTCTTGATCTTGGATTCGCCTCTTGTTATCATTCGGCGGAGACAACCCGATGGTTTACATTTAGCCGGGATCGGTCTCGGTTGAGACGCGAGCATCTCTCGTTGGTTTTTTCTTCCATCGGCTGATATTCTCGGCCAATGATTTGCGCCACGTGTCGCCTTCTGACTTGACCGCAGCGTATTCCACGTGGCGACAATTTTGGCATCAACAATCATACAATCTATAGTTTAATTTTCATAAAATATTATCTAAAATTTGATACAAAAAGATGTCTAATAGTTTAAAATACAAAATAAATGCATAAAATACGGTATTATAATATTAAGAAAAATAATTTATGAGTATGTAACCTTGTAACGAATATCCATTTCTATAAAAGAGAGAGAGAGAGAGAGAGAGAGAGAGAGAGAGTAATTAGGAATTTAGGGCTACTGCTTGGGATGAGAGAGAGAGATTAGGAATTTAGGACAAGTGAAACTGTGATTTTGTGAAAGAGAGGGAGAGAGAAAGAGTAATTAGGATAGGATTTTGCTGGTTTGGTCTTGTGGGCCAGCAAATATAGCCCAATAACCTAAACTCTATGTACATGCAATTAAAATACATAATATATATTACTATAAATTTATATATATTTATAAATATTTTTAATATATATTTTTGAGCTTTTCGAGCCTAATTCGAGCAAGCAAGTCCAGTAATACTCAAGCTATTTTCTTTTTTTGCCTTTATGTGTTCAAGCTCGACTTCTTTAATTTCGAGTCGAGCTCAAACGAGCTGACCGAGCCGAACAAAAGCCCACTCTCACATTTGCCAACCCTACTCATAGTAGAGGGATACATTTTTACCCTATGATTAATTACAACAAACGAGGATATCTATAATTCTATAAAAAAAGATAAAATTAAACCAAATTAAAAGGAGAAAAGAAATGTTTCAACTGTAGGCCATTCTGAGACCCCCACAACGTTTAATTTTTTTGAAATCATGTGATTCTATCCAAATGCATTAGCGATTTTACCTAATCTATTGATAATTTCATGAAATTTAATAGTTTAAACAATTTTATAGCAGTGGGCATGGCATTACTCATCGTCTTCGCCACCACCTGCAGCTTCTACTCCACAAGAGGTAGACGAGTTCAAGGTGAAATTGTTACCTGCTTCTCTTCTTCTTCATCTTCGACCTCATCGGCAATGGTTTCGAGAGCATCGGATGCGGAGAGGGAGTGAAGTGGTGATTTCTTGGGAGGGGTTTGGGGTTTGTGGAGAGGGAGAGAGGAGGATCGGATGAGGGAGCAGTTAGGGTTAGGGTTAAGGTTAGGGTTAGAGGAGACGAAGGGCTTTTGTGGTGGGAGGCGGTGGCAGAGTGAGGTGAGAGCGGCGGAAGTGGCGGAAGTAGGAGATGCGGAGAGCAGCATTTTTGTGCTTTTCTTTTGTGGCTTGAGATTCAGGAGAAAGCGCGGGGATAAAGGGAGAGAGATCGAGGAGGAGGTTGAATACCACAAAATTGGTGCCTGCACCGGGTGTATAATTACATCTCATGTTAAAACTACTCCTCTCTCCCTTAATAATAATAAAAAAAATAAAATAAGTGATGGCGATATTTCCCTTTAGATGCACGTATACCCAAAAATAAATATATATTTTACACTTTATCTATTCAAGGATAGAGCTTTCTCCACCCATCACTTCGAAGTGAGAGATGCTAGATATACATTCAAAAATAGATATACATCTTACACCCCACCCATCCAAAGGTGAGACTTTCTCCACCCATCACTTCCAAGTAATGGGTGAAATTCACCTCACTCTTGAATAGGTGAGATGTAAGATATACACCAAAATATATTTTTGGTTCGGGGATTATGAGTTTGGAAATAAATTTTTATATTCCTGTGATAACTTGTTATTTCGGGATAGTCATGGATAAAAGAAAAATAGTGTTTGGTTTGTAAAACTATTATTATTAGAATAGGTGAAATTATGTTTGGTTCATTTTTTAGAATAAACGAGAATAGTGAAAAAATAAAAATAATTATAATTTTAAAATAATAATATTTTATCTAATTAATTAATATAAAATATTAATTAAATAATATTTAATATTTGTATAAATTAAAATTTATATTTTAGTAAATAATACTGTTTAATTTTTTTAAAATTAAAGTTAAAAAACTTAAAATTTGTATAAATTTTAAAATTTTAAAATTTGTATAAATTTTAAAATTATTAAATTTATAAATTTATTAAAAATTAAAGTTATAAATTTAAAAAGTTATAAAATTTAAAATTTCTCTAAATTTAAAATTTAAAATTTTAATTATCTCAAAAAATATGTAAAAGATTATGCAAAAAATTTTATAAATTAAAAAATTTCTATAAAAAATTAAAAATTTATATATACAAAATTTGTATAAATTTTTAAATTTTAAAATTTATAAAATAAAAAAATTTAAATTTAAAATTTTATAATTTTTATAATTTTAATTTAAATTTAAAAAAATTTTAAAAAAAAATAGAAATAAGGTTGTTCTCTGGTGGGAAAACTTTATTCCCACCAATGGAGGAATTGTTATTCCCTTTCTTAACGGGCTATTCCAGAATAGTCCGTTAAGAGAGGGATAACAAATCCCTCCCTTTTTTTTTTTTGTTTGGAGATAAATGGGGAATAAAGGAGTTATCCTCCTTTTATCCCCCAACCAAACATAGCATTTCTATTTTTCGGGAATAGTGCAAAGATTATTCATCCATTTTATCCAATAGAAAAACATCGTAACCATATTTCAACAGCTCAATTATGACTTGATATTAAATGAGTTGCTCAAAATCAGGCCATTGATTAAACAAGATAAAATTAGGCTTACCTTAGCCAAGCTTGTGATTCACGTTATTTACATAGAGGTGTTAATTGCAATCACGACCAACTCAAAATTACAGAGATTCAACATCAATATGACGCAAAACTCATCTAAACAGAAAACAACACGATGGCACAATTATTAAATTATTTTTGTTTAAATAATTATTGTGAAGTAATTAAAATTTAGATAGAATCTTAAATTGACCCGAGTAACTCTGTTGAACACAAACATAACAATGAACCTGAATTCCCGCCCTTAATTTGCACTCATTCTCAGAGGGTCAATGGAAAAAATCTGGAAAAAAAGAAATCACGATTTCCTTTAGCCCACGGAAGCATTTTCATTACCGACTTTGTGAACCAATAAATAAAGATACACCTCATGCAAGTCCATCTTGAGGTCAGCATTTTATACTACATACATTGCAGCAAGAAGAGTTATACATGCATTGCAGCAAGAAGAGTTACCTTGCCAAGTGACACACATAAAACGAGCAATTTTTTTTAAGGCATTGACAGAGCAGCTGAACAGTAAAGTTTCACCAAACAGTAATAAACAGCCATCAACGTTCAGATAACACTCTACCTGACATATTTTTAACTCTCTTTCCCCACTCTCTATCCACCCACCTTCTCAACTCACCATAATTCTCTCTTCACTATAACACTCTTCCATGTCTTAATGAATTAATCTAAGCTTGTTGCATCAAAAGATGTAAGCAAAAAACTCATGTCTTATTACTTGCTATCACCAATAGTCGTTGCAAGAGCAAACTCCATCTTCAAAGTGGTGGAACCGATTCCTATCCCTCAACACTATCCGTCGATTGTACATCTTCGAAATTAGTTTTATGGATGAGTGACAATCCCTGCAAACTCGCAGGTTCTTTACCACCTGCAATGTCGTGCTCTCTCTAGTGCTGATTAAGCCGAACGCAATAGCAATTTTCTCGCTATGGTAATAAATCATCTTCTCCTTCTCTTCCTCATCTATATTAAGCAACACTTGTGTAGTATCCGACACATACCCCTCTATCTGTAATTTATTGGCTATTTCCTCAAGCATCTCATAGATTTCTATTTTTCTTAGGTGGGCATCATCTTCCACGACAAACTCATGTATAATTCCATCAATTGTGATCCAACTGCATCCTGGGTCTTTCCAAATGTCTTGTTCCTTCATCTTTAGCCTCACCTTCGCCATGGCACCCCAATTACCTAAAGAGGCATAAATATTTGATAAAAGTATATAACATCCTTCATCTCTAGGGACTAACTCCAAAAGTTGGTCAGCCATGCGCTTTGCTATATCAACATTTCCATGGATTCTACAAGCCGCAAGCAAAGACTTATAAATCACTTCATCAGGCTTTATGGACATGTTCAATATGAACTCTTCGGCCTCACTGAGTAAACCTGCTCGGCCTAGCATATCAACCATGCAAGTATAGTGTTCAATCCTCGGCTTAATTTTATATCCATTCACCATACGATCAAAGAATAACCGACCCACTTCCACCAATCCAGCATGGCTACATGCATTTAGAATGCCAATAAATATTACGTCATTGGGAATTACTCTAACTTTTTCCATCATCACGAAGTGGTTAAGTGCAACCATAGCGCGACCATGCATAGCAAGCCCAGAAATCAACGCGCTCCAAGTAATCGAGTTTTTCTTCGGTAACCCTTCAAAGACCTGAATGGCTTTATCAATATTGCCACACTTAGAATACATGTCAACTAATGCTGAACCTAAAACATCATCAACAAAAATCTCATTCTTATTTATATACATATGTACCCACTTGCCCAATTCAAGTGCCCCTAATCGTGAGATTGCAGGGAGAACACTGACCAGACTAACATAATTGGGTTTAATGCCCTCCAATTGCATGACTCGGAAAACCTCCACAGCTTCTCTGAAGCAACCAATCTGTGCAAACCGAGCTATCATCCCATTCCACGATATCACACTTTTGTTAGGCATCTGATTGAATATTTGGTTGGCATGATGAACCATTCCAAGCCTAAAGTATCCATCAATCAAAATGTTATGCAAGACTACATTTGCTTCACTGATTGGTGATAAGGAACTGGTCTTGACCAATCTTATAGCATCTTCTATGAAACCGCATAAAGAATACAACCTTACCAAGTTGGTTAAAACAAACCCATCAGAGAACAAACCAAATTTGATGGTCTGGCTATGGATCTGCTTACCTATATCAATTGCTTCGATTCGAGCACATGCCTTCAACACCGATGGGAATGTGTACTGGTTAGGTTGGGTGTGATCACTATGCAACATCTTAAGGAAAAGGATTATGGCTTCCAAAGAGTCGCCTTCACTCTCTGAGAATGCCCGAATAATGGTGTTCCAAGAAAAGCAATTTGGTTGCAGCATTTCCCCGAACACTAAGCGAGCATAGTGAAGATTGCGGTAGGACGAGAGGGCAACACATCGTAAAACCTCGGCTGAGACTAGAGGGTCTTTGATTTGAGATGTTTTGATTGCTGACGCATGGAGCGGCTTGAGATCTCTTAAAGTTTCGGTGGTCTTGAGAGAGGGTAAAATGGAGTACGGAGACGGCGAAGAAAAGGGAAGCAATTGTGAGGAGCAGAGAGAAACTAAAGGATTTGAAGTTAAAACCATGATGGCACCTGAAAATAAATAGAAATCATGGACCAATTATTAGGGTGTGTCTATATACAGATGTATTGCCAATATTTATACCTTTAAAAGCCCCTATTTAGCCTAGTTTCTACTATGCTTCTAGCAATAGTCATCTCTAGTAGAGCATTTTGAAAACCGAAAAGTCCAGTTCTTTTGTTGTAGTGAAAGTAAAAAATGAGATCTTAAGATCCACAAATTAAAGCTAAAATTTATTGTGTCCACTTCAGCTGCAAAAAAATGTGGAAAAAAAAATATAATATGATGATTTTTCTATAAGCACTACTCAAACTACGCTTCATCTCAAACTACACTCCTACAACATTAAATCATTCAGCAGGGCCAAATATTCCCTAAATATCAGGCCCTAAATACCGTATAGAGGCTAAATGAATCTTTGTTTCAAAGCCTATAAAACATCTGAATTAAAAGCAATAAGAGTATGCCCCTTTTTTTGTAGGCGTAAAATAAGAAAGAAGAAAAGCAAGTTAGAACTTTAGTTTTCACTTTTCCAATTAAGTCCAAGATAACGAGCACCTTCTTCTAACACAAATTATAATAATTAGAACACAAGAAAGAAAATAAAATAACATCCAAAGTGTATAATCCTACAAAGTCAACATAGAGTTTAATACTACAGATAAGGGAGTTCATAAGTGACAATCCTCAAACATTGTTTTAAACACCAGAACATTCAAAATATAGTCTAAGTCTCATAACTCAATAAGCAAATAACTAAGTACAAATGCAAGTCCACCCAAAATCTAAATTGTTAACATTAAGACAACAATTTTTTATAAAGATGCAGAAGTAAAGATATATTATTCTGAATATGATTTATGAGAATATAACCAAAGAAAACACATAAATCACTATTAATCAAACTAAAGTCATAAATAAACAGAAGTGACCATTTTCTATACCTCTCCTTTTCTAACATTAAGTAGTCACTATTAACCATTTCACCATCTTGGAATGGATATAGCTTTCTGCCAATTCCTCTAGTAAGTAGAAAGCAAGTAAAAATTGTTTTCTGAAGCCTTTTAACAGCACTTTTACCACACAAGGAGTTCATTGCTTTCATTTTATTTGGTTTCCAAATAATCTAGATTGTGACAGAAAGCTACTATAATATTTTTCTTGAACACAAACAACTCACTATAGTATTTTTCTGCATAACTCTGCTTCTAACTGCAACAAAGCTTATAGATTTTTTTACATATCTAGAAACCTGCAAGCACAATTCTGAAACAGAAGCGAAATGTGGCATACGCACATTATATATTCCTACTACTGAATCACGAAATGAGCTTTAGAACACTTAAATGGGTTACTGAATGTAGCATGAATCTACTGTTGTTCTTACATTTGATCATAATTATGCGGTGCAACTACTATTCAGAGTGACACATTAGAAATTTTTATTTACAACTTATTACTCAAGTAACTCAACAGGGAAGGCTTACCACCAGAAGAACAACTGAATCAGTGGATCCAACTGGAGCTTTGGCGCACAAAAGGAGAGATAAACCCTAGATATCGCCACAGCTCCTCCTCCCGCTTGTCGTCCTCCTCGTGAGAGTGGGTCGAACGCGGTTCGGACCCGAACGAAACGAGGGGAAGGAGAGAGTGTAAGAGAGAGGTGGCCGGTGGTGATCAAGGAGTCGAGGACGAGTGGGATTTAGGATTTCTGTACGACTGTACGTCGGAGCAACGACTTCGGAATTCGGATCTGAACGACATGAGGAGAGAGAGCGCGCCAGAGAGAGCTAAAACCCTAGATATCGCCACCACTTCACCACCTCCTCATGTCGCTAAAACCCTAAAACCCTAGATATCGCCACCACGTCACCACCTCCTCCTTGTCCTCGTCGTCCCCATCGTCCTCCTCGCGAAAGAGCAGGTTCGAGAGTGGGCCGAGCGCGGTGAGGGAACGGTTGAGTGAGAGACGGGCTATTTTAATTAGTAAACTAGCCTTTATAACAAATTTTATTTTAAAATCTTTTTTTTAAAAAAATAATAGGGTGGAAGTATTAAAACTAGGGTATATATCTATATCTATACAAATATGAATTGCCGGTTACTTCGGGCATATGTGGCGTTTCCTTACGGTTCGTTGTCTGACGTGGCATTCTACCGCGGTTCGTTCGCTCCGACCCTACCACTGAACCGCCTCCCTTTTTATCTCTCTTTCCGAGGCTACCTCCAAACCTCTTTTCCCTCTTTCTCTCTTTTTCGGAATCTATTCCCGTATTTCTTTTTTCTCCACCCGTATCCCTTCCCGAGACTGCCCCCACGTCTCTTTTCTCCACACGTCGAATCGCCTCCCATCTCTCTCTCTCTTCCCCAACCCTACCCCTGCATTCCTCTTCTTTTGAATTGGGTCAGCTTCATTTCAGGTGGGGTGGGGGGTGGGGAGATGTTCTCCGGGTTGATCCATCGAGAAGCTTCGATCTCCTCCGGCGAGGATGCGGCGGCGGCGGCGCCGCCGCACGGTGGGCCTAGCCTGGTGCTCACCGCCGACCCGAAGCCGCGGCTCCGGTGGACAGCCGACCTCCACGAGCGCTTCGTTGACGCCGTCGCCCAGCTCGGCGGCGCTGAAAGTCGGTCCCTTCTCGCTTCCTCGCTCCCCCATTGAGATGTTCTCCGGGTTGATCCATCGAGAAGCTTCGATCTCCTCCGGCGAGGATGCGGCGGCGGCGGCGGCGCCGCCGCCGCCGCACGGTGGCCATAGCCTGGTGCTCACCGCCGACCCGAAGCCGCGGCTCCGGTGGACAGCAGACCTCCACGAGCGCTTCGTTGACGCCGTCGCCCAGCTCGGCGGCCCCGAAAGTCGGTCCCTTCTCGCTTCCTCGCTCCCCCATTGCCCTAAATTTCGCAATCTTGTGATGTGGGTTTTGCTTCGCTTTACATGCGTTTGGCGTGGAACTCCACGCCCTCTCTCTCTCTCTCTCTCTCTCGCTCGCTCGCACTCTTCTTCGTTCCCTTCCCCTTCATCTTCGTCGTCTCCGGCGACGGCGATGAGCCACTCCGCAGCGTGGCGCGGCTCGGTTCTCCTCGGCGTTCCCCGCACGAGCGGGGCGGGAGCCCTCGCTCCCTCTTCATCCCCGGGTGGGTGGAGCGCCTTGGCCTCGGCTTCTAAGGAATCGTCCATGGGTACGTTCTTTTACTCCGAACCCCATTCGTTTGATCTCTTTGTTGCTCTAATTTGGTCACTTTTATTGGTTCTAACTTCGTAACTGGAGGAATTGGATGCTTTTTTTTGTCAAATATTTAATCTAACAATACGTTAGGGGGTTTTGGTTTCCACAAAAGATTCCATTTTAATTAATTAATTAATTTTCTTAATTTTCGGAGAATTGGGACACTGGAAACTCTAGGGTTTTTGACGATTCCCTGTTTTTTGATTTTATTTTATTTTACTCTAATTTTCCTGTTTGTACATTGTAAAGATTACTTTTTATAGCTTTAGCTGCTCCAAGGTATTTGAATAGTCAACCTGTTAATGGAGATCCAAATCTTTAAACATGTGCTGTGAACGGGGTTAGGGATTTTGAAGAGTTCGAATTGCGTTATTTAATCTATTAATTTGCGCGCAATTGGTATATTAAAACAGCTGTTCTGTTTTGTTGTTCATTTTTTCTTTTTTTTTTTGAGAGAAGGTAGCATGCTACCGCTTCATTCATAGGGAAAGATGAATTAGGCAACAGAGGTAGGCAACGGGGCCTAAAAAAAAAAAAAAAAAAAAAAACTAGGGGTGTTGTGTGAGCTGAGCCCACCAGGCCATACAGCCGCGAGCGTCCCTACTAAGGCATCCCGCCGTCGATTTGCGGTTGTCAAAAATCCTCCTGTTGCGTTCGAGCCAAATTGACCACCAAACCGAAACAATCCCCAGCAGCTCTCGATCACGCAAAGAGCCACCTCTCTTCCCCTGTAATGGAGACTTATACCTGCTAAATTTAATTTTGAAATGTCGTGCAGGAGTTGCAGTGCTTATCGCTGCTGCTTTCTTTGGTTACATGCTTGCTTTGCTTCAGCGCTGAGAGTTGGTGGGATTGTGTCATCCGAAGATGTAAGTATTAATTGTTCTATTCCCTTTTTTAAAGTTAACGATTAGTAGACACGAGTAGAAGTTTGCGAATATGGCCTATCTAAAACAAAAGCTATAGGTTTCTATGGATGTATTTGCAACGTTATGTTTTTGTCATATTTCATGCTCGATGCTACACTTTTAATTTTGGATGGCGTCACTTGATTTTATTCAAGGCATTGATACTCTTTTGGTGGTTAGTAAGATGAAATTTAGTAAGTTGAGACATTTTTCCTTTATTTTCAAATGTATACTTTTCTTACTCAGAACTTCTCTTGCAGGGACCTCAAATTATGATTCAAGAAAGCATGCCTCCATATCAAAAACCAATGAATTCATCTGTAAGGTCGTCACTAATCCCAACCAACAACGATATATCAGAGAAACTGGAACACGAAGAAGGCCTCTTTTCCTCGATAGGAAAGCTTCTCGGCGGAGCCAAATCATAAATTTTCAATTCAAAATTAGGTATTTGATAGTTTTTTTCGATTATATGTGAAGAAAAAACGATTTTTTTTGCGAAATTCCGTTTCTCTTCTCCTCAATTGATTTCACATTTTTGTTCAAATTTTTTTATTACAATCTTTGAGATTGTTGGTTTCTTTGTTGGAGAAGAGATTAAAGCCTTTTTTTTTTTCTCTATTTTTTTTTTTACTGTGCCTCTTGAATTATTAGTCTTTTTTATTTTCATATGATTTTGGTCATGAAAGAATAAACTAGAAATTCAACAATAATTGCAGAATATCAACTGATTAAGATTGATTAGAATTTTGTACTTGGACCTTCTAAATTTGAAGTTGCTCTTATTTATTCATATAGAATATATAGCAAAAGTGGATTATTATTATTATTATTATTATATATATATATATAAAATATTGTAAGAGTTATATTTTCATATCTGTTTTTTTTTTGCGAAATTGATGGAGAGATTTGAATTGGGTTTCTCTTCTTTTGAATTGATTTCATATAAGCATTAAATTTATTTTTTTTTAAAACCCATTTCTTTTTATTATTATTATCGATTCAAAATTAGATATTTGGTAGTTTTTTCCGAATATATGTGAAGAAAAAATGAATTTTTTTGTGAAATTGCGTTTCTCTTCTCCTCAATTGATTTCATATTTTTGTTCAAATTTTTTGATCACAATCTTTGAGATTGTTGGTTTCTTAGTTGGAGAAGAGATTAAAAACTTTTATTTAGAAATGCAGATTTCCAAGATTTGCTATCATTGGTCTCTCTTCCCCAACTAAGATTTACCCAAGATTTGCTATCATTGGTCTCTCTATCAATGCAGATTTCCTAAATCTGCATTGATGTGATGTCTCGAAATTGTTGAGTCCTGAAATATTTTTCACAGATTCCTCAGTTTTATAGGTACTCTTATTTCTAAATCTTAAAGATTAGTTAGAATCTTATATCTTATATGACAGATTTTAGCTACTCAACAAAATCTGTTCCAGATTAGTTGATTTGCTATCATAGCTACTCTTATTTCTAAATCTTAAAGATTAGTTAGAATTTTATATCAGATTTGCTATCATAACTACTCTCTTTTTTTTTGTTTCTAAGATTTTTATAAATAAAGATTTAGAAATAAAGATATTATATATCAGATTTTGTAAGAGTAATATTTCAATATCTTATTTGATTTGATTGATGTGATGTCCCAAAATATTTTGTACAGATTCTGTCAGTTTTGTCAGATTCTTGCAGATTTTCTATCCTAATCACTCTCTTTTTCTGTCCTAAAAAATTATTATATATCACTTCAGATTTAGGATTTTTATAAATAATTATTTGTTTGTACAAAATTTTGATTTGATTCCCAAAATATTTTGTACAGATTCTGTCAGTAATATTTCAATATCTTATTTGATTTGATTGATGTGATGTTCCCAAAATGTTGATTCCCAAAATATTTTGTACAGATTCTGTCAGTTTTGTACAGATTCCGAAAATGTTGATTTGTTTGTAAAAAAATTATTATAAATCATAGCTACTCTATTTTTTTGTTTTTAAGATTTTTATAAATAAAGATTTAGAAATAAAAATATTATATATCAGATTTTGTAAGAGTAATATTTCAATATCTTATTTGATTTAATTGATGTAATGTTCCGAAAATGTTGTTTCCCAAAATATTTTGGAAAAATCTTCCCAATATCTGCATTGATGTAATGTTCCCAAAATCTGCATTTTGGGAAAATATTTTGGGAACATTACATTTTGGGAAAATCTTCTCCAACTAAGATTTACCCAAGATTTGCTATAGATTTACCCAAGATTTGCTATCATTGGTCTCTCTTTTTCTATTTCCGAGATTCATAAATGCAGATTTAGAAATAAAGATATTTGATTTGATTGATGTGATGTTTCGAAATTATTTTTCACAGATTCCTCAGCTCATGTTGGTACAAAATTTGTTTATCAAATGTGAAGAAGAATGGTAGTCCCCTACTACTAACAAACAAATCAAAAAAGATTTATTTACAACAAATATTACCAAATATGAAAATTCCTTTCAGATATTCTCACTATCATTTTATATATTAAAAAGTATTTTGAATAAATTTATAGAAATATGTCTTTTGTCCTTTTTTTAACTTTGACAAATATTTGTATGAGCAGCTCAGGATAAGGTATTGATAACTTATCTGAAATACAACATCCGAAGAAACTTCGACTTACGTAAGATATCTAATTTAAATTAGTTTTGCTACTTAATCATTTACTATTATATAGATAATTATAATTTATTTATAATATCAAATTATTTACATTGATTGTAGGTTTGATGAAACATGGCCATCTAATAGAAAGGAAATGAAGAATTACTGAGAGAACAAATAAAGAATTACCAGTTGTCCTGTATGTAGCTTATTTTTTTAATATTACATATTTTTTTAAAAAATAAATTTAAATTGAATGTAATATATCTAACTATTTCTAACTTCGAAATATAATATATTATGTTTAAAATATATATAATTATTTCTTAATTACCGCAGCGAAGCGCGGATACTTAACTAGTATAAGTAATACCCAAGTTTTAATACCCTAGTTTTAAAATTAAAATTAAAATTTAAAAATTATCTCAAAGCAATGGAAGTATTAAAACTAGGTTATTAAAACTAGGGTATTAAAACTAGGCTATGTTTGGTTGGAGGATAAAGGGGATAACTCCTTTATTCCCCATTTATCCCCCAAACACACAAAAAAAAAAGAAGAGGGATTTGTTATCCCTCTCTTAACGGGCTATTCTGGAATAGCCCGTTAAGGAGGGAGATAACAATTCCCCCCATTGGTGGGAATAACATTGTTCCCATCCTAGAACAACCTTATTTCCATTTTTTTTATTTTTTTTTTTAAATTTAAATTAAAGTTTATAAAATTTTAAATTTAAATTTTTTTATTTTATAAATTTTAAAATTTTTAATTTTAATTTTTTATAAATTTAAAAATTTAAAAATTTAAAATTTTAAAATTTATACAAATTTTGTATATATAAATTTTTAATTTTTTATAGAAATTTTTTAATTTATAAAAATTTAAAAATTAAAATTTTTACATAATCTTTTACATATTTTTTGAGATAATTAAAATTTTAAATTTTAAATTTAGAGAAATTTTAAATTTTATAACTTTTTAAATTTAAACTTTAATTTTTAATAAATTTATAAATTTAATAAATTTTAAAATTTATACAAATTTTAAAATTTTAAAATTTATACAAATTTTAATTTTTTTATCTTTAATTTTAAAAAATTTAAACAGTATTATTTACTAAAATATAAATTTTAATTTATACAAATATTAATTATTATTTAATTAATATTTTATATTAATTAATTAGATAAAATATTATTATTTTAAAATTATAATTATTTTTATTTTTTCACTATTCTCGTTTATTCTAAGAAATGAACCAAACACAATTTCAGCTATTCCTAATAATAATAGTTTTACAAGCCAAACACTAATTTTCTTTTATCCATGACTATCCCGGAATAACAAGCTATCTGAGGGATAAAAAAATTTATCCCCAAACTCATAATCCCCGAACCAAACATTACCTAATTAGGGTGTATATCTTACACCCCACCCCACCATAGGGTATGGGGTGGGGTAAATTTCACTCGTCACTCGATGTGACGAGTGGAATAATACCCACCCCAAGATGAGGTGGGGTGTAGGATGTACACCCCTAAAGGGGTGTACACCTAACATCCCTCTTAAAACTATAAATCAATCACCACTTTCTTACCCAAAACAAATTTACTGGATGCTAAAAAAGTAAAGTTTGAATATATATACAAAAATGAAAAATTCGACCAATTTTAATTTAGATATGAATTTATATTATATAATATATTATAAATATTAAATATTATATTTAAATTTATATTTTAAAATTTAAAATAATATAATATCTATATCTATACTATATATTAAAGTGAATATAAATTCACATATGAAATCCTAAAAGAAATAAAAAAAATATCACTAATAATTACGTTGGGAAACTAAATTTTATATTTTTTTTTATCTCTAGACGATAACCTTATTTTTTTGTTTGTTAAATATTAATATATCGGTTTAGACCAGAATTTTCTGCCACAGGAGGAAACGACACGTACCCATTGGTTGAAAGACATCAGCCGACAGTAGTTTGAGTCAAAAAGGAAGGACTTGCATCTCGTTCGAGACCAACCTAAAATACGGAGGCATCCGGCATGTGTCACACTACCGGATGAAGGCATCAAACGATAAAAGATGCAGCCGACAAAGAGAACCAATGCCTCGTCCAGGGCTAGTTTTTGTCGCCACTAGGCATTTCAACCGACTTGATAGGCCAACGGAGCAGGCGGAGTTAGGATCAATCGGTTAATCCAGACGAAGAAGAATCCGTATCCCGATCTGGATCAGTTTTAGTCGTACTGGACCAGCCATCAGGTTGAAGGCGTCGATAGATAGAAGAGTCGACCGACAAAAAAAGCGGTCAACGGGAGGATAGACCGCCTCTCAGCCGAAGACAGCTACCAAACTGTCTCAATGGAGCGACTGTCACGCCCCGGGTGTAAACCAGAACCCGGGCCCGTCCACAGATCCGCCGTGCACACGGTATTTTCCGTGTACACGAAGCGCCAGTAACCTGCTCAGATATAAGAGATATAATAAAAGAGCAATAAACACAGAGCTGAACTAAAAACTAATACATCTCAGACTGAAGCTGGAAATAAAATACAATACATCTGCATAAATGATACATCTGTCTCTCCCAGCTCACCAAAAATAAATACAACCTGCTGGCGAAAGCCAGCCCCAAAAGTAAAAGTACACCCGTCTGAGGAAACATGGGTACACCAACAGTCCAGCTAACACGCTCATCCTGCCTCGAGATCTATCTACTCAGCCGTCCTCTCTCCTCGACCCGCCACTGTAAGCCCAATAGCACCCGCAGAAGATACTGCAAAACAAGGAAGAAGAAAAAGAGGAAAGAAGAATGGGGGGTGAGAACTACCAGTAAACCAGTAGCCTCCCCTAGTGGGTAAAACCTCAACTCTGACACGCCCACTAGGTCTACCAGAGGCAACGGAAAAGAAGGTGGTATGCTATGAATATGACTACTGACGAAAAGCTACCACTAGTATGCCTCTAAATACTGAGCTAAAAGAATAGCTGAATGTATGCATCAGAATATAAATGCCTGCCTGAATAAACCCAATCTGACCACCAGTAAACACTGGTACTGCCTGCTCTGCCTGCCGCGACGGGTATGCCAGCCTACGCATAACACCGAAGCAAAGGAGTCTCAAGGACTCAAAGTCTGTCTGCCGCGCACTCCGGAGTGGCACTCGAGGGGAGCGACCCACATGAGTATAATGCCTCAGTAAAAGTATCATAGATCAGCAGGACTGGATCATGACTCTGATCAAAGTGAGAAAACCCATCCACTAAAGAAAGACCCGATCTCAACCTGATGCAAGATAGACAAATAGTGGGAAACTCCATCCACTAGAGACCTGATACCCAATCTGATGCATAAGCAACCTCCGGTCAACCGCCCAAGGTCCGCGGTTGCCGCAATACCTTGCCATCAAGCCTGCCTGTCCCAAAACCCAAGATCCTGACCACACTATCCCCAAACCCCCTGCTCGCGCACGAGCTACAAATACCCTGAGCCTCAAATGAAAGGAGAAAAGAATAATAAGAAGGTTTCTCCTATGTCAATTCCAGCATGATAGTGTAGCAGAAAAGGTGGCCTATCTAGGTGACCATACAAGCATGCAAATGTCCCAAGATGATACAAAATAAAACAGATGTCGATAACCTTTATAATGTTAGAGCATGTAGAGAACAGTATGAGAAAAGTAAATATGAGATAGCCTGCGCCTACCTATACCACATACCCAAAGCCCACAAATTATTGATTAGCCTTATCTTTTACCATGATGTTACTGCTCTACAATCATAATCCCCAATTAAGCAAGTTTTAACAATATCCGGTTTAATCTCAACCAAGCCTGCCATTGCCATACGTAAAATGCATTTAGCCTTTTAATCAAGGAAGCTACTCAAGTGCCTAGCGGGTAATCAAAAGCAAGGGGTTCACAACAACACTCATAATAACAATCCTGACCAAGATCCGACATCCGGTCAACCGCCTACTATCCGCAGTAGCCACAATACCCCAAAAGCTAAAATCCAAGCCCCGGCTACACTATGCCAATCCCTGCTCAAACCCGAGCAACAAATAGCTGCCTGCCTAGGGAATAGGGAGAGAAGAAATAATAGGGTTTCTCCTAAGTCAGTCCCAACATATAGTGTAGCGATCAGAAATGGTCTAACTAGGTATCCATAAAATCAAGCCTATCTCCTCATGGAAGAAAGAAGGGGAGTGACGAATAGTGGTTCCACATGTGTATCAAATAATAACTCCACCTGGGTGTAATCATCATGCTAAATCATAATCCAACCACACACATGTCCATTGTCACGCCCCGGAACCCGGGCTCGCCAACAGATCCGCCGTGCACACGGGATTTCCCGAGTACACGAAGCGCTGGTAACCTGCTCAGATATCGGATGTACAATAAAAGAGCATAATACAGAGCTGAAATAGAAGAACCACATAGTATTTCATACTGGAACTAAAAATAAACTGTAATATGTACAATAATCTCCCAGCTTACCAAAATAACACAACCAGCCGGCGAAAGCCAGACTCAAAATAAAAGGAGAATACCACAGTCTGAGTGAAGGGTACAACGTCTATCTACAGCTCTCAGTCTCCCAGGAGATCTATCTATTCAGCGATCCCCTTACCTCGATCAGCTGCCGATGGCCTAGCAGCTCCCGCAGACGACTCTGCAAAATAAAGGAGAAGAAAGGGACAGGAAAACAATAATGGGGGGTGAGAACTACCAGATAAACCAGCAGCCTCCCCTAGTGGGTAAAACCTCAACTCTGACGCACCCACTAGGACTACTAGAGGCAAAAGGGAGAAGTGGTAAAATACATAAGATGCTGAAACAGGTAAACTACCACTACTATGCTGTCAAAACTGTATGTATGCATCAGAAATAGTATCTGTCCAAATAACCCAATCTAGATACCAGTAACAACTGGTGTTGCCTGCTCAGCGGAATCTGCTCACAAGGCTCGAAACCGCGGGATCGGCCCGCACGGCTCGCATCCCAAAACAAGTATCAGACCGGCACACAAGGCTGGGTCCGAAAAAGCACACCTCCGGAGTGGCACTCGAGGGGAGCGACCCACACGAGTAAAGTATCTCTGTCATCAGTATCACAAGTATCTCTGTAGCACATATCTCAAAATAGCAGGACTGGATCATGACTATGATCAAAGTGGGAAAAACCATCCACTAAAGAAGCCTGATATCCAATCAGATGCAATAGTACTCAATAAGTGGGAAACACCATCCACTACAGAAACCCAATCCCCAGCTGATGCAAAAATAAACCAGACTCAACCCCAATCTGATGCAAGGATAAACATCTGGTCGACCGCCTACTGTCCGCGGTCACCGTAATACCCCACAAGTCCACAATCTAATGCAATCTCGACTACACTATCCCAAACACTGCTCATACTTGAGCAACAAGCATCTGGATGCAAAGGACAATAATGAAACATGTTCAAATCTCAATAGGATAGTGTAGCAATAAATAGGGCTAACTAGATGTCCAAGCCAGCATGCAATTGTACTTTTCAAAAGCTGTAGAAAGGTGTTAAATATTTATTTTAAAAGAAGATTGATTTATTGGAAAAATTATTTGCATGCGAGATTATAGCCTTTGTCCCAATCACAGTGTCCCAATATAAGTCATCATATAATCTGTGGGGTCATATTAAATTTTAGGAGAGTTCGTCCCAGCGGTTCTCATCAATTAGTTCGTCCCAATAGTTCTCATCAATTGTCATATTAGTTTGTCCCAATGGTTCTCATCAATTGTCATATTAGTTTGTCCCAATGGTTCTCATCAATTGTCATATTAGTTCGTCCCAATGGATCTCATTAAATTTTAGGGGATTTCTAGTAATCCCAATGAGCTTGTCAAAAATGAGGTAAGCAACAACCGCCCACCTCGAGTAGCTCAAACTATACCCCAGGTAGTTTTCTGGCTGTCCACAGTCCTTAGATCCTGCAAATCAGTGCAAACGCTCCCGGATATATACAAATCCCAACAAAGTATAATATTTGCTGTTTTTCAATAGCACGGGGAAAAGGAGGAATTTTTCACCTCTAAATAGTGCTCAGAAAAATCCAGAAAAATTACGGTTGCGTTCCTCGCGAAGAGTAGATCAAAATCGACTTTTTAAACACCTTGATCTGATGCTCCCACGCCAAGATAAAAATCGGAGAAGTTGATACTGTCCAGAAATTTTCACAGCAAAAAGGGGGGTCAAAGAGACCTCGGGAAACGTGCCAAAAGTGCGAAATGGAGCAAAATGATCAAACACGGGAAATCGAAGCCCTACCTCTTATGGTCGCGCTGCCGCAAAAATCGTCCAAAGATTCCACCCGGTTAGCCCGCAGTGACTTTTCGACGGAACTACGACGGAAAATGGGCCGAAAAAGAAAACCGTCGTAGTGTGCCGCGTCGCAGATATCTCACTATCTGTAACTCCAGAATTTCTGAGTTTTTAGAGAGAGAGAGAGAAGAGAGAGAGGAAGATTTTTCGTAGAGAGCTCAACCTCAGATTCTCTCTCTAAGGGCTCGAAAACTGAGGTGCAAAGAGAGGGGGTGGGGGACCTCTTATATAGTGGGCCAAAGGGAATATTCCCACACGGGATCCGGATCCGAACAGGAAACACCGAAATGGGCCAACCAGAAAGCGCCACGTGTCCACAAAACAGCAAACAGCCTGTGCAGGCCTAATGAAAAACCGCCACGTGGCCCACGTGGTGCACATGGCCGGTCCGCAGCTCCGGGTCTTCCGGAAGTTTGT
>CM055068.1:32135174-32167981 GCA_029204045.2 Tillandsia leiboldiana | reverse complement strand
CATCAAAAACCAACTCAAAATTTCACTTGTACATCCCTAGGGGGAGTAAAAACACTAACCTGTGCTCGGAATCCCAAATGAAAACATATGGTTCAAAGATCACTAAATTTCCAGACTTAAAGCTAGCCTCCATTAGCTCCCTCTTCAATACGAGAGTTGAAGGTCTTGAAGTTGTAAAAGAGAATCCCGCAAAAATATCCCAGAATTCCACTTCTACAATTCTGGAGGTCTCCGGAAGAAAATGCGACGAAGTGGTCAACTCAAATAGTGAACTTCAAGTTCTATTCATGGAGTTCTTGGGTGAAGAAGATGATGGAAAACCCCTAAATTCCTTCGCAGCAGAGTGGAGATGGCTAGGAATGTAAAAGAACAAAATTTGCTGTCAAATGGTGCAATTTTATAGCCTCAAATTCCCTTAAAATGCACCAAAGGTCCATCCAAACCTCACACACCACATTCCACACTTCCCGTGCACCGGATCCCGCGCAAGGAGGGTCGGACCATGCGTCCGACCGGCGCCCAGGCTGCGACACGCCCCCGCAAGGACCCGCCCGCAGCGCGTGCCACGTGCGCGCAGCCCTGGCGCGCGCTGCGGCCTCCGGTGCGCACAGCGGTGCACCGCGCGGTGCACCGGTCGCCCCAGCCTGCGCCGCGAGCCCGGTCCAGCGCCGCGTGCTCCCCCGCGGCGCACCGCGCTGGCGCATGCCCGTGCGCCCGCCTGCCGTGGACCCGGAGCACGCGCCAGCCCCCTGCATCAGCGCTGCACCTGCCGGTGCATGGCTCGTGAGCCGGCCGCCGTGAGCCCGGTCCACAGCCCCAGCAACACCCGAAACACTATTTTAAGCCCAAATATCCAGAAATAGTGTATTTCGCAAGTTTTTCGCGCTGAGGCATTTATTTTTCTCCCTTTTTCCTCCGTCTCGTCCATTGGGCGAATCGAGGGTCCCGACATACCATAAAGTATGCTCAAAGCTCTTCAAACCATAACTGTACACCACCATACTTCCGCACATCTACTTTATACAGTTTTTCACACTGGATCTGAATTTCGCGTCCTTTTTGCACACCGACAACTCTAACACACCCAAAATGTGCCGACGAGCTACCAATCCACTAGTAACCCAACTCACAAAGATTTCGGTCTTCACACTGTTGTAGTGAGATTATATGTATTGAGAGCCTGTACACTGTTGTATTTATTGGAGATACCTCCCTGTTGAGCTATGAGTTCTGTATCTGAGGATTTTGTACGATTATCATTTTTGGGAGGTGGACATTATTGTATTATTTCCAGTTGTACAGTGGATGATTTTATCTTTACAGCAGTTTTATATTATAGCTCTAATATCTGTTTAGCTGTAGCATTTTTCTTGCAGGTAGGACGCTTCGTCTATGCAGGTTTGGCATAGGTGGCGGATCTGTTGGCGAGCCCGGGTCGCAGTTTCGACCCCGGGGCGTGACAGTCATACTTACCTTCCAAGTTTTAAGTGACCAAAGTTCTCACAAACATATTCCAACATGTTCCAAATGTTCCAAATGTTCATATCTCTCTCCCCTTTTTGTCACTGAAGTTAGCCAAAATTACAAAAATAAAGGAGTGAAAAAGTTCAAAAATAGTAAGAACTAAAACTTAAAACCTGGAAAACAAAGAGATAAGTAGAACATAAAAAAAATAAAAAATCTCAGTCGGAATCTTCTGAGCTGCTGCAACCAAGTTTTTTGAAAGATCTTCTTAACTAACTTGGCCAGAGACTTTTGTTTCTTCTTTAAGTCTCCTATGTCGGAGGTCATCTTGACAAATTCAGAAGACATTCGCTCTTGTTCCGATAAGAGCCGTTGTTGTTCTCGATAAATCGAAGTAACAGAGGCATCATCCTCTGAAGTTGAAGTTCCTGCTGCTGCTGTGCTGGTTGTGCTGTAGGTGCTGTTGGTGCTGAAGGGGCTGCTTGTCTCTTGCTGTGACGAGGTGTGGGAGGCTCATCCTCTCTTGTGGAGACAGACTTCACAATAGTTGTATCATCAATGGTTCCCAAACTATGCATATATGCGCTCGAGCTTGTGTCGATCTTGAACTTGCGAAAGATGCGCATAATGATCATTGGGAACGGAAGTCGCTCTGTAGGATGGGCATTTTCACATATCGCGCTCGACCAAATCAGATAGGGAATGTTGTAGTTGATCCAAAGGCTGCTGTAGGATTCCCAAGAAGATAAAGAAATATACATTCTATCCCATCTAAGCACCGTTGTTTGCATGTTTGGCAAAATATTGTAGCAGACGATGAAGTTCAAGTACTGGTACTCAGGTCGAAGTTCTTTTGAGAAAATTGAGTTCCCCGTCGACTGAGTATCCGGGAGACAGATTCCATCGACAACCACTCTCCAGGTTGTGTTGGTAAACAGATGACCTTTCAGGTAATGAGTCCCATCAACCTGGGCCTTCATTCCCCAACACCTCTCCAATCAACTGAGGTGTGATTTTTAGCTTGACATTTCTAACCGTTGTTAGAAATTCTCTTGGTCCTTCTTCAAGGTCTACTAGTCTCGATGCATTTTGATAGAACATTCTCACCAGGTGGAGACAGTAGCCTGTTGATTCCGGGAAGTTGCAAATAGGTGCAAGTCCCGCTTGGTCAAAAAGAGTGCCAAGCAATGCAGATCGCTCCTTAAGAGCTTCTACATTCACATGTCTTCCCCGATGCATTCTCTCTTTTCAAAGTCTTTTATCCTCTCCGAGCTTATGTGAACAAATTCTCGTGGAGGAGGCTCGCTTGCGAGTGGCTCTTTCGATTGAGATACCTCGAGCACTACTCTCTTTCGAGCAACGCTCTTTCTTTTCATTTTAACTGGAGTTTTTTCCATTGGGGCTTTCCCTTTCTCTGCGGCAGTAAGCGCTGTCTTCGCCTTTGTTGTAGCTGCTGGGGCTTTCCCCTTTGCGGCAGTCGACGTAGCCTGCGTTGTGCTTTCTTGCAAAAGCTCGTCCCAATCAACTGATTCTGTGTCAGATTCCGAGTCCGAGTCGTCCACAGGGACATACTCACCCTTGTCCTGAGTTTTCTTAGCCCTTTTTAGCTTGTTTGTTGCTCGAGTGTGTACCATTGCTACAATGAGCACTAGAATCCATGCAAAAACCATCTTGGCTAGTGCGTTAGAAAATGAAGAACCTGCGAGCAAGAACTCAAGAACACGAAAAATTGTTTAATTTTCAAAATTTTGAAAAATTATACCCAAACAATCCTTATCGTGTAGAGAGACTGGGAATCAAGTTAGTTTTTGCAAAACGAATTTTAAAAATAGATCAATTTCATGATTTTCAAAAATTCTTATAATATGCCCTAAAACTGAATTTTAGAAATCAAAGCTTAAAAATCCGTTAATCCAGTGAATACAAGGCATATAAACAAACTAATCTGCCCAGAGTTCTTACTTCAAAAGAAATTTGATCAAAAACCAATCAAAATCGAAAAGGATATATGAATTCCTCACGTTTTTGGAAGAACAGGGCAAAAACTGGAATAACCCGAGTTTGAACCATAAAAATTTACTTGAAATCGGAAGAACTTTGGTTTGAAATGCTCCAAATCAGTTGTTTCTAGAGAGAGAAGCTCTGGGATGCTAGAAACAAAAGCTTGAGGTAAAATAAAATCAGAAACCTATTTGTTTCATATAAACCCTAGCCACAGTCCGGATCGGCACAAGAATCCAGTCCGGATCGGCTACCCGCAAGATGATATTTGCGTTCGGGATCCGGAAACGGATTTTTCAGTCCGGATCGGCTTCAACTTTTTCTTCAGAAAAATTTAGAAAAATTTCAAAAATTTTAGAAAAAGATTGCAAGCACTTTTGTATGTCAACTTTAAACAAAAGTCATCGTTTCATATCAAAAGAAATAGATTATACTAAATCTATCAAAAATATCCAAGTAATGAAACGAAAGATTATAAAAATTAAATCCTTTAAGTTGAACAAGTTCAAAAACATCAATCACGATCTTATGAGTAATGCGTTTATCAAATCATCAATTTGGTAAAGAAAATGAAGCACAAAGATCGATAGATGTTTGAAATCCCAAATAAGTTAGATAATATCTCTAGTCAATTTATTGTAAGGAGTGGCTCTTTGAGCATCTTTCAATAAAAATCCCACCTTATACCAACCTTGGAATTCGACAGAGTCAAGTATTCCAAAAAGCATTTTATCTTAAATATCAAGAAAAACCATGCTATGTATACATGTGGTAGCTGCACATAGTACTCGGACCGACCGAGGTGATAGCTCTTTCCTCCATGTGGTGGTAGTTTCACACTCCTCATTGGGATGTAACTCTTTCCACATCTTTTGAGCATAAAACTTTAATAAACTCCCCCTCAATTGGCTATCAATTATTTAAGATATGAAGTATTCAACCAAAAATTGATCTCGTGTTCATACTTAACTCTATTTCAAATATGATAAAAACTATACTAAGAGATCATTTGAGAGAGAAATTGACTTTGAGCAATTAAAGATGACTTAACTGATATAAATGATCATTGCATCAAATGAATTATCATGATATCCAAACCATAATAAATTTCTTAAAACATGAACGGATGCAGTTAAAGTCAATACATATGCTCAGTAATGTTCTATGTACAAGCATAGATAAAGAACAGAAACACACAAACAAATCTAACCTAAGCAATGGTGTCAAAAAGTGTTATTCAGAGAAAGCATTCCAATTGCTTTACGCAAATGAATAAACCGTTTTTGATCAAAGGTTTTGTTAAAATATCGGCTAATTCATCTTCAGTTGAAATATAGAAATTTGAAGAATACTTGATTCTACTAGCTCTCTTAGAAATGATATCTAAGTTCAATGTGTTTTGTTCTCGAGTTCACACAGGGTTTTTAGAAATATTTTATAGCACTAGTGTTGTCACAAAGAATAGTTACCGAAGTCGCAGGAATTCGGAAGTCGCTCAAAACGCTTTTCATCCAAATCAATTGTGTCGAACAACTTCCTGCTGAATATATTCCGCTTCGGCAGTTGAGAGTGCAATGCAGTTTTGCTTTTTACTATGCCATGCGACAAGGACAATGGCCAGGGTAAAAACATGCACAACTCGTACTTTTCCGATCATCCACTGATCCTGCCCAATCGGCATCTGAATATCCTATTATGTCGAGAGTTGTGCCCATAGGATACCAAATTACGAAATTCAATGTTCCTTTGACGTACGGATGATCCTTTTCACCGCTTTCAGGTGAACTTCCTTTGGTGCTGATTGAATAATCTCACGCAGATCCCAACACTAAAGGATATGTCCGGGCGACTAGCCGTGAGATAGAGTAGACTTCCAATCATGCTGCGATAAAGCTTCTCGTCTACACTTTCACTGAGAGATTCACCTCCTAATCCCTTGTTGCTAGTTCCCATTGGAGTCGGAAAGTCTTTATAGTTTTCTAATCCCGAACTTCTTGACCAACTCCTTTGCATACTTGGATTGGCACAGATGGATTGCTTTCTTCACGTTGTTTGACTTGCAATCCAAGAAAATATGTTAGCTCACCCATCATGACATCTCAAATTCGCTTTCCATGGTTTCAGCGAATTTTGAAGCATCGTTGTTTCTTGTTGCTCCAAATACAATGTCATCGACATAGATTTGTGCCACAATGAAGTTATCCTGAAAATGCTTCACAAAGAGTGTCCGATCCGTTCCCCTCGAGTGTAGCCTTTTTCCAAAAGGTGGTTTGTCAACCTTTCGTACCATACTCCGCGGTGCTTGTTTTAGACCGTAAAGAGCCCTTTTTAATCGAAAAACATGGTTAGGTAGTTTATGGTCAATGAAACCTTTCGGTTGAGCCACATAAACTTCCTCATTTAGAAAACCATTTAAAAAGGCGCTCTTGACGTCCATTTGAAAAAAGTTTGATTTGAAATGACAAGCAATGGCGAAAAGGATGCGAATTGACTTGAGACGAGCTAACCGGGGCGAACGTTCTCATCAAAGTCTATACCTTCAATTTGTGATAGCCCTGAGCAACCTAGCGTGCTTTGTTCCTAATAATGGTACCATCCTCGTTTTTCTTGTTCTTGAAAATCCACTTAGTACCAATTATGTTGTGTTGCTTCGGTGGCTTCGTTAGTTCCTAGACTTTGTTTCTTTCGAATTGATGGAGCGCTTCTTGCATTGCTTCAATCCAATAATCATCCTGAAGAGCTTCATCAACGTTCTTTGGTTCCAACATGGAGACGTAACATGCGACTCCACAAAACCAACTGTCTCCGAGTCCTGACTCCTTCTTCTGGCTCTCCAATAATATTTGACTCTAGATGATCCTTGGAGATACAATAGCGTTGAGGTGACGGAGTGCTCGGAGGTATGTGTGATGATTCCTACATATCAGATAAACTAGGAGAACCATGAGATGCATCAACATTATCGGAAGAATTATCATGAGAGATGCATTTACAGGAGATCATCATCAAGAGACATATCAGGTGTAGATTTATCAGATGCAAAATGAAAAGCTTCATCTACTTTAACATTAAAGATTCTACCATCGTTTTAGATTCGAGATTAAAAACCCGATATGCTCTACCTGTCTGTAGAATAACCCATGAAAATTCCTTCGTCACTTCGAGAGTCGAATTTTCTAAGATTTTTCGCGATCACGTAAAATGTAACAGCGACTCCCAAAGATTTGAAAATATTTGATATTTGTTTTTCTACAAAACCATAGCTCATATGGTGTATTTAAGTACCCGGGCGCAAATAAACTCGATTAATTACATAGACCGCAGTGTTAACTGCTTCAGCCCAAAAATGTAACGGGAGTTTCCGGCTGTGAAGCATAACACGCGCCATCTCTTGTATTACCCTATTTTTGCGCTCGACTACACCATTCTGCTGAGGTATATAGGGTGCAAAGAATTCATGTTTTATACCATTGGAAGTACAAAAATCAATGAATTTAGAATTTATAAATTCTCCACCTCTATCACTTCTAACTCGAACGCTCTTTTCATTTTTCTCAATCATAACACGATGACAAATCTCATGAAAAGAATCGAAAGTATCCCGCTTTCTCTTTTAAAAATGTTATCCATGAAATCTAGAGAAATCATCAACCATAAGAAAAATGTACCATTTACCTCCCAAACTTGGTTGACGAGGCCCCATTAAGTCCATGTGCAGTAATTCTAATGGCCGTTGGTTCCCACGTGGTTTAAATACTTGTGCGTGGCCCTTGATTGTTTTCCCTTTTGACAACCTCCACACACAATGTTTTCATTAAAAGATAGTTTAGGGACTCCCTTAACCACGTCTTTGTTAGAAATTCTAGCTAGTTCCTTAAAATATATGTGATCTAGTCTTTCATGCCAAAGTGTTTCGTTATCAAGTGACACTAACACTACAAAAAAACTTAAGCTTTAGCAGCGGTCGAAACCGCTAGAAAAAATATTTAAAACCGCTGGGAAAATATTTCCCAACATTTGTAAAACCGTCGGAAAAAATTTTGCAACCGCTGTTAGATCTCCGCCGCAAAAGATCTTTACCGACAGTTTACACAACTGTTGGAGAAAATGATAATTTTAGTAGCACTTCTCCGACTGCTACTAAATATAGTAAAAAGTGTTACTATAAATAATAAATTTATACCAACGGTTCATAATTGTTATAAATTCAATTCAAAATATGAAACATACAATTAAAAATAACCGATACAAATTTTAAGATAAAATTTTAAGAACAACATGCAGCAAAGTCCAAGAATTTCTCTCGAATATGCTGCTGAGATTAAATGAAGAAGTTCAATGAAATCTATTTTTGTTCTTAAAGAAAATACTAGTCAATTGGGCTGCAATTTATTCTTCTACAAAGTTTTCAATCCAAATAGCCTTCAATGATAGCAGCCGAGTAGTACTGGCTGATACAACAGACAATCAGAACTAGTCTAAGATAAGGACATCAGGGTAAGTTAAACACATCACCAACACGCAAAAGATCGCGGTGGGTACAATAAGATTGATCGGGTCGTATGCAATTGTGTTTCATTTATGGCCGTTATCCACCGAGCTGCACAGTGCATTGGCTTCTCTTTGCTGCCTTGCACTTCTCATGATCATCAGGTTGCTGTAACGAAAGTAAGGAAAAGAATGGTTAGACCTATGCTCAATTTAATGCAAATACCTTGCTAACTTATTTGCCATTTTTATTTGAACCATAAAGCTTAATTTAATAATGAGAACTTACTAAATATCTAGAATTACTGAGTCTGATTTGATGCAAACAACTAAATTCCGCTAGCATTTATGTTTAATTTGGTCTAAAAAAACCTAACCAAAGGACTTGATATATTTACAAAAATTTCTACCGTCCATGAATAGCTGCGCACAAAAGTCAAAATCTAACAAATAAAGAGATTTTTGGACAACAAAGAAACATATTAAAGCATTCCAAGGAATTAAAAAGCTTCAGAACTAATCTATTAAAGTGATCAGAGCATAGGAACCAATCATCACTCTCTCAAAGTTCAGAAACTCTCTCTACCTTTTACTCAAAATAAATTAAAGGGAAAATTCAGAGCAGTATGTCACGCCCCAGGGTCGAAACTGCGACCCGGGCTCGCCAACAGATCCGCCACCTATGCCAAACCGCATAGGCGAAGCGTCCTACCTGCAAGAAAAGTACTACAGCTAAACAGATATCAGAGCTATAAATAAAAAATCTGCTGTAAACTAAAATCAGTCACTGTACAACTGGAAATAATACAACAATCACCGTCTCCCAAAAATAATAATAAATAATAATAATGTCCTCAAATACAAGATCTGAACCCAACCGGGAGATATCTCCAATGAATACATCAGTGTACAAGTCTCTCAATACATAATATATCCTCACTACAACAGTCTCTCAAAAGAGTAAAAATAAAACAACTAGTCTACTGAAGATCTCCTCTGAAAGGGGTACCGCTACTCTCCAACAACGGGTAGGGATCTAGCTCGCGACTCCCTCGCGCCGACCAACAACCGCAGAATCAGCAACACCCGCTAAGACTCTGCAAAACAAAGGAGAGGAAGGAACAAGGAGGGGGAAAAACCCCCAAAGGGTGTGAGAACTACACCAAAAAGGGAGTTCTCAGTGGGTACCACCGCCAGACCCGACGGTCTGCCCACCAGTCCTCAGGAGACATAAACTAACCCAAGTCATAAAGACTGAAATAAGTAAGCTGGAGACTCTCAACAGCTACCATGCCCCTATCTAAAGGCTAAAAAGGGGAGAACCAACGAATGGTATGCAACCACCAGCACGTAAAGTGCACAATCGACCCAATCGAGCTGACTGCCACACCTGGTCCAGTCAAACCTGCGCCAACCTACAACCACCTCCCGCTGACGGGCAGGAATTACGTAGGGCGTCCAAACGACTAACTCGCTATCGAGTAGTGGCTCATGCAGGCTATAGTCAAAATCCACGCTCTCTCTCAGAATGGATAGAATCATGATGCTCAACCTCTCACACAGCGGTCAAAGTACTCTCAACGACACGGGACCCACCGTCAACCAAACGGCTCTCAATAGTACTAGCACTGATCTAACTCAACTACCAGTCTGCACTCGGGCCCCAGGCACGAGTGTACAATAAAAGTATCTGACCGAAATAAACCCAATCGAATGAACCGGTATAAAACCCGGTACTTGCCTGCTCTGTCACCAATCTCACGAACTCAGTATCTCCACTGTCCAAATGACCGGAACCCACACGGTCTGACCGGAACCCAACACGGTCTAAAGCCTACTCCGGAGCGGCACTCGAGGGGAGCGACCCACACGAGTAAAGTATCTCTGTCATCAGTATCACAATATCTCTATATAGCAGGACTAGATCATGACTATGATCAAAGTGGGAAAGCCCAACCACTGAAGAAGACCCTCGTCCTCAATCAGATGCAAAAATACTCAAATAGTGGGAAACTCCGTCCACTAGAGAAAATCTGATACCCAATCTGATGCATAAGTAAATATCCGGTCAACCGCCCAAAGTCCGCGGTCACCGCAAAACCCTGCCAACCGCAATCCAGCACAACCCATCCCTGACACCAATGTCCCGGCTACACTACCCCAGACCCCTGCTCGCACCCGAGCAATACAGACCACCTGACTAACAAAGAAGGAGAAAGAAAAAGCATGGTTTCTCCTAAGTCAAGTTCCAATAAGTAGTGCAGCAGTAAAAGATGGCCTAGCTACATGTCCATACAAGCATGCTTTGTCCTCAGAAACGATAAAAGTGGGTGAAACATATATTAGCAAAACATGCTAAAGTATTCCTACTATGATATACCAATCCCGCCTAAATAGGCCCATGAATAACCATGTATGATCTCTATATCATCTAGTGTGGATAAATATAACCTGTCTACCACATGCTAAGTCTCTAGTTCAATAAACGTGTATAATTATCAGGTAAGGCACCAATCCACATTTTCTAGGCCGTTTTCATGCTTACCTCTCGCTCATATTAGTTGTACATTAAATTAGGCATGCTATCAATCATAAAGGGTGACATTCCCACAGGTAAGCTTATCTTAACCATACATGAACATCCCCTATTACACCTCACATAAGCCATAACATGCATATAAACCCTACCATTCCCTCTAACAGTTGCTATTACTAAGTTTACCGACCTGAAGCGCTTAAACGAAGGCAAACCTGAAGTCGGTGAAGAGTGTAGACGCTCACAGTCCAAAATCTGCCAAAATTACACCCTTGGTACATGTCGCGCAAGCCTTGGCTCCAAACAGCTAAAAGTACCCCGAAATCAAAGTGTACAGATCCATCGGGTCCAGCAACACATGTAAACACCCCTGGGTACAACAATAAGGGTCCAACATTACACTTTCATTCCCAAAATTAACCACGCACAAACACACAGAAAATTAGTCCCAAATATATGCTTATTTCACCTGCCGAAAGTGACAAGAAAAATCCAATAAAAATATCACAGCAATCCTCGCGTCGATACCTTCGAAACAAGTACCTGCACGTCCAATTCCGAGCCCCGTAGGCCGAGTTACAAATTCCACAGTACAGGTGCGCAAAACCACACAGCAACATAACTGTAATTCCATTTACAGATAAGGGGAAGAACATATACCTTCGGGCAAAACTCGGAAAAATCCAAGAAAAATACCGTGATAATCCTTGCGTCGAGTAGATGAAAAAAGTGTACAAGCACGTCGCCATACGATGCCCGGTTGCAGAGATATCGCCGAAAAAATCACGCCGCTGTCCAAATATCCATCACAAAATGGGGTCACAGTAAGCTCGAACAAACACCTTGAAAAGCACGAAATGAGGGAAAGCCGAAAATACCTAGGTCGTAGATCTGTCCATCGCGGATCCAGCGGTGAAGAAATCGCTCGAAAAGGTGGTCGGAGTAGGCCGGGGGAGCTCGCGCACCGAAACGCGACGAAGGGGAACCCAAATGGACGAGCGTCGCGCCGCGCCGGTAAAAATGGAAACCTCGATAATCGTGCCACCAAAAATCTCAAAACTTTGCAGATGGATGCAGCATAGCTCGGGGATCATCTTTGCTGAAGGCAACATGGCGAGAGAAGGCTCGGAAATGCCGGAAAAAGGGGAAGGAAAGAAGCTCGGATCGCTTTTATAGGCTCCAGGAAACAATTCGGAAAATACCGAATGTGTCCTAATTTTCCGGGAGCAAGGAACTTTCGGGCGCGCACTGTAGCTGTCACGCCCCGGGAGGTTTTAGTATAAGCGGAAAAAACGTGTATTATATTTTTTTTTCTTTTTCTTCACACGTGAAGATCAACCTCGCCCCCGGTGCATGACAGACCGCCACATATACAAATTCACTCTGCAATCGGACAGAGTCTCCTTTGTATATGCACGGCGTCCCATTTACAATATCAACCATCAACCATACAGTCGTCATCATACATAGTGCGGAAGAAAATAATTACCTTCGGTTTTGCAAACGGTGTCCACCCGACACCCAATTTTTAAAACAGTTACACATTCAAACAAGAGAGCGACGACATCGTTTAGAAAGGATAAATCCAGAGGTTTACAAAATCTGTGCCCACACGGCACTCTGCTTTTGAAAACGTTTTCACAATCACTTTTATGATGATAAAAACATGCCGTGCCCAAGATCACGAAAGTATGTCTGAACCGTAATAGTGCATCCAATCCACAGTGCTAACAATAACTAATATGATCCACAGATGCAAATTAAGCTAAGAATAGTTAAGAAAGAGTTGAGATGATTCCAAGGAACCAGGAGTGGAAAGCCTCCTACGACTACGGTCCTCTCGACGCAGTCTCATCACCGTCCCGACTAATGTCCCTAGTCAAACCTGTCACGGAGTGGGTAAAGTCAGTGACAAACAAAGTAGATGTCTTAACAATTAACGTTGAATTAACAACAAACCGTTTATACCGAAACCTTTCGCTAAAAACCCTGTTACAAAAATAAGCTCCCCTCGTGTACAGTCACAGTACCCCTTCGATGTTTTAACCCCTTCACGGTGCTAGTGCGGCGCCCTTAGCAGGCGTGAAGAGGTCCTCACCCCATACACGTGAGGCACACGGGTCACTCGGACCACTTCTCCGGAAAAGTACACCCATGCGGAGGCCAATCCGCCTGTGTACGTGCAACATCCAAAACCGAAATTGCCGGTGTCGGCGTGTGATAAGCCCCGCGACCGCAGCCGCCACAATTATTAATAAAAAGTATTAAGCCCCGCGACCGCAGCCGCCACAGTTATTAATAATAAATATTCATGCGAAGGTATAAAAGTCCATTTACTTTATTAGACAAATTAACGAGCCTTTTACGATGATATGGTGCACTTTCTGCACTTGTTGCACTTATAGCAAGGGTACCCACCTGGTTGCGAGCGGATCGGATCACCCGGATCTTTCGCACACTCCCGTTGCGTATCTGGACCTAAGAAGGGTCCATAAGGGTAACCAAAATCAGAACCACGCATTAACTCTACAAAACGAAAGCCCGACATTACCCGTCCGACGGAAACCTAAAGAAACCGTCAAACCCGTCGGTCGACGGATTTCCCCCCGCGAAGCCCACCAAAACCACGCGGCGATCCTCTGCGGGCGGCGCCCGCGCGGGTGTGATCCGCGCGGTGCCCGCGTGGTGCCCGCGCGGGTGCGGTGCCCGCGTGGTGCCCGCGCGGGTGCGGTGCCCGCGCGGCGCCCATGCGGGTGCGGTGCCCGCGCGGTGCCCACATGGTGCCCGCGCGGCGCCCATGCGGGTGCGGTGCCCGCATGGTGCCCTCGCGGGTGTGATCCGCGCGGTGCCCGCGCGGGTGCGGTCCACGCGGAGCCCGCGCGGCTTCCGTTGTTGCTGCCCGCGCGATGCCCTAGCGGCATCGCGCGTCTCCGCCGCCCGTGCCGTGCCCTAACTTGCGCAACGACGGCGGCGGTGACGGATACGATGATGACGACCGAAACCCTAAACAAGAACTTAAAAGAAGACCCCGAAAAACCACAACGAGGATTGCACTCACCGAATTAATACACGTGGGAGACGTCCGGTCGCGCTCTTGTCTCCGGTTCGTTGTTCGAGGTGGTCGGACTCCTTCGTTTCCTCCCTTTTCTCCTTTCTTTCCTTCGGCTAGGGTTCCGTCTTTTTCTTTTCTTTCTCTTTCGCGTTCTTTCTTTTTGGCTAGGGTTTCTCTTTTTTTTTCTTTGTACGTATTAATTTATCCCCTTTTAAATCCTAGTCGCCGATTAATTAATTTCCCCATTTTAATTAATCATAGGAGATAAAAACCCTAAATTTAATTGTACGTAACCGATTAATTAATTTCCTTAATTAATTAATCACAGGAATATCCAGATTCCCCTAACAAACTTGCCAGATATTTTACGCGGATTCCGATGCACGACTTAAGTCATCGCGATCTTAAAAACCCCATTCCGGGAGATCCGTACATCGGATTCCCGATCCGATCGCGCCATCGGTCTTCGTTTTTCGGGCCCTTCGACGGAAAAATACCCGCACCACACACCGACCGAGTTTCAAATGTTAAATAATTTTATTCACTTAAGGGCATAAATAAGTAACATGTGAGTCACAATCAGTCGTAAAAGCCGAATCTCTACACCACTCACACTTTAAAAAAAGTTTTGTCCCCGAAACTTAAGTACGAACCTCACCAAACAACCCGGGAAAGCATTCCCTCATCCTCGATTCCAGTTCCCTTGTCGCTTCGCGTTCTTCGTGGTTGCTCCACTGGACCTTTACGTAGGGAAAGTTCGATTACGCAACCTCTTGTCCTCTCTTGCCAAAATCCGCACCGACGTCTCCTCGACGCTCAAATCCTCACGCAATTCGATGGTGGAAACATCCAAGGCATGAGAGGGGTCAGCGAGGTACTTCCGGAGCATTGAGACGTGGAACACGTTGTGGACTCGTTCGAGGTTCGGTGGCAAGGCTAACCGGTACGCCACTGGACCCACGCGTTCTAGGATCTCGAATGGTCCCACGTACCTCGGACTTAACTCTCCTTTTAGGCCGAAACGTCGTTTTCCTTTGG
Organism: Tillandsia leiboldiana; assembly: GCA_029204045.2. Taxonomy (NCBI): domain Eukaryota; kingdom Viridiplantae; phylum Streptophyta; class Magnoliopsida; order Poales; family Bromeliaceae; genus Tillandsia; species Tillandsia leiboldiana. Next base: position 32,153,402 of record CM055068.1, on the reverse strand, counting down.
ATGGTGAGACTCGGAGTAAAACATGCTCACCTACCATGAACTCTAAGTCTCGTCGTCTCTTGTCCGCATAACTTTTCTGTCTGCTCTGGGCGGTCAGTAGTGTTTGTCTGATCAATCGCACCTTCGCCTCGGTCTCCTGCACCAAATCTGGGCCCAAAAACATACGCTCACCCAAGTCATCCCAGCATATTGGAGACCGACAGCGGCGCCCATACAGAGCCTCGTATGGCGCCATCTGGATACTGGCTTGATAGCTGTTGTTGTAGGCGAACTCCACGAGGGGTAAGTATTGCGACCATCCTTCGCCCAAGTCCAAAACGCACGCTCGAAGCATGTCTTCCACAATCTGAATCACCCGCTCTGATTGCCCGTCGGTCTGCGGGTGAAATGCCGTACTAAAATGCAACTTGGTTCCCATTGCTTGTTGCAGACTCCGCCAAAAATTTGACACGAACCGTGTGTCTCTGTCCGACGTAATAGATGTCGGTACCCCATGCAACCTTACTATCTCATTGATGTACGTTTGTGCCAGTCGTTCCCGGGTCCACGTTGTGTGTATGGCCAGAAAGTGGGCCGATTTCGTCAAATGGTCCACAATGACCCATATCGCATCGTGTCCTTGTGGCGATCTCGGGAAACCGGTCACAAAATCCATGGTAATCCTTTCCCACTTCCATTCGGGCACCGGTAGTGGTTGCAACTTTCCCGCCGGTCGCTGATGCTCGGCCTTCACTCGTTGGCATACCAGGCAGTGTGCCACGAATCAAGTTACATCTTCCTTCATCTTGGGCCACCAGAAGGTCTGTTTAACGTCCTTGTACATCTTCGTTCCCCCGGGGTGCGCTACATAAGGAGCGGTATGCGCCTCCCTCAGAATTTCCTCTTTGAGCTCTGGTAGATCCGGCACACAGATTCGTCCTCGAAACCGTATCGTGCCATCGGAGCTTACTGCGAAATCGCCCTCCTGGTCGGCGGTTATCCTGCCTCGCACCAGCTGGAGTTGGTCATCGGTCGATTGCCCTTCAAGAATCCTGTCCAGCAGGGTGGGCCTGACCACTAGGGTCAGAAGTTGTGCGACCGTACCCGCCGGTACCACTTCCAGTCTTAACCGCGAAAACTCCGCAATCAGATGTTCTTGCTGGGTGATAGCATCTACACCTGCTTCCTCGGCCTGCCCTTTGCGACTCAAGGCGTCAGCTACCACATTTGCTTTTCCCGGATGATAATGGATCGTCATGTCGTAGTCTTTTAGTAGCTCGAGCCACCGCCTTTGCCGCAAGTTTAGCTCCTTTTGGGTGAAGAGGTACTTGAGACTCTTATGGTCAGAGTACACGTTGCAGTGTGCTCCATACAAGTAATGTCTCCATAGCTTGAGGACGAACACAACCGCTGCGAGCTCCAAATCATGCACGGGGTAATTTCGCTCATACTCCTTGAGTTGCCTTGACGCATAGGCTATAACCCTTCCCCGTTGCATAAGCACTCCTCCCAATCCATTCCGCGACGCATCGCAAAATACTTCATAATCCTCCCCCGGTTCTGGTAAGGCGAGAATCGGGGCCCGCGTCAATCTATCCTTGAGCTCCTCGAAACTCCTCTGGCACTGATCCGTCCAGATAAACTTCTCCCCCTTTCGAGTTAAACGATTCAAGGGGGTGGCTATCTTAGAGAAGCCCTCCACGAAGCGCTGGTAATACCCGGCTAATCCTAGGAAGCTTCGAACCTCCGTCACCGTTGTCGGTTGGTGCCAGTTCGTCACCGAGTCTATCTTCCTTGGGTCCACCGCGACTCCGGACGCCGAGACCACGTGCCCCAAGAAATCCACCTTACGGAGCCAAAACTCACACTTTTTGAGTTTGGCGTAGAGTTTCTGTTCCCGTAAGGTCTGGAGGACTGTGCGCAGATGTTCTTCATGTTCCTCATCTGTACGGGAATAGATGAGGATATCGTCGATAAAGACCACCACGAATAAATCTAGGAAGGGTTTGAACACCCTATTCATCATGTCCATGAATACTGCGGGGGCGTTAGTGAGCCCGAAAGGCATCACTGTAAATTCGTAGTGGCCATAGCGAGTTCGGAAAGCCGTCTTGGGGACGTCCTCTCCTTTAACCCCGAGCTGATGATAGCCTGACTATAGATCAATTTTTGAAAACGCCGTTGCCCCTTGCAGTTGGTCGAATAGGTCGTCGATCCTTGGCAGGGGGTACTTGTTCTTAATGGTGGCATTGTTTATTTCTCGATAGTCTACGCACAACCGGAGGCTTCCATCCTTCTTCCTCACGAACAGGACGGGCGCGCCCCATGGTGACGCGCTTGGTCTGATAAAACCTTTGTCCAAAAGGTCCTCCAGCTGTGCCTTGAGTTCTTTCAACTCAGCGAAGGCCATCCTGTACGGTGCCTTGGTGATGGGCTTGGTGCCGGGGAGTAGTTCAATAGGGAAGTCAACTTCTCGTTCGGGCGGCATCCTAGGGAGTTCCGCCGGAAATACATCCGGGAAATCCCTTACGACTGGGATGTCATAAAGCGAGGAGACGGGTCGGGTGGCCAAATCTACCGAGGCTAGGTAGGCCACGCACCCACCCTCTATCAGTTTCCTGGCTCGTGACGCGGAAACGATAGCTAAAAAGGAGGTGCTTTTACACGCCAGGTATACGTTTTCCGGGAAACCCGGTTTCTGCAGTTGCACCTGACGCTTCTCGCAGTCAATCACTGCCTGATACTCGGTAAGCCAGTCCATGCCCAACACTACGTCATATTCCTTTAACGGAATGACCACCAGATCCCAGGGGCACGACAACCTTCCTAGCTTTATTGAGCATGAAGGTACCAGTCCAGTTGCCGCGATTGACCCCTCAAGGGTCTGGACGGTCATCAAAACATCCCGGGGACTACTTTCTAGCTGATGTGTTTGTGCAAAAGTACGGGAGATGAAAGAGCGAGACGCCCCGGTATCAAAAAGAGTTCGAGCTCGAAAATCAGAGATGGAAGTAATACCTGCGACCACCTCTTCTTGCAGTGTCGCTCCATGCTGGCCCATGGAGTAGAGTCTTCCTCCTGGTTGTGGTCGTCGTTCCCCTTCTGCTCTCGACATCGAGGGGCATAGGGGTACTCCCGTCGGCGCTTTACCCCGTCCTTGTGGCTGCGCCGTCGAGGCGGAAGCCGCAGAAGATGCCGCTCCCGCGTTCATGGGGCAGTTATATCGGAAATGCCCCGATTTACCGCAGCGGTAGCAGTGATCTTGTCTCTTAGGGCAATCCGTAACTTGGTGCGTTCCTCCGCAAATAACGCATGGCTTGTCCGCTGGCCGCTGCTTCCCGGTAGGCGCACTCTTACTTCCTTGTTGCACTTTGGGATATTTTGGGGGTCGGTTCCCACCAGAAGGGCCCCCTCCCGAGTAGGCCTGCGTCCGCTTCTTTTCCCGGTTATACTCGGACCCCTCACGGCGAGCTCGGGTAATGGCGAAACCCCGCTCCACAATAGTGGCCCTATCCACCACTTCTCGAAATGTGCGCAACTCCGCCGCCTGGACTATTTCGAAAACGTCGCTCCGTAGCCCGTCCACGAAGAGGCGAGCCTTGTGGGGTTCGTCCCGTATGACAAACGGAACGCAGTTAACTAGCCTTGCGAATTCCCTTTGGTATTCCACGACCGAACGATTCCTTTGCCTAATGTTCCTAAGGTCGTCCTCCAGTTGCCGCTTGACGCTATTGGAAAAGAAGGCGCCAAACAATTCCTCTCTAAAGGCTGACCACGACGGTAGTGGGGCATCGGTGGACGGGTCCGGACGTACGGTCTTCCACCAGATGCGAGCGTTCCCCTCAAGGAAGTGGACAGCTAGGGGAACCCGCTCATGCTCCTCCATCAGTAGATCTTCGAAGAGTTTTTCCATAGTATCCACCCACTTCTCGACGACCCAAGGGTCGGTCGTTTCCCCCTCGAAAGTGGGCGGGTCGTGCTTCTTAAACTCCGTCAAATTTGTCATGACCCTCTCCCGTTCAGTTCGCTGATCCGTAACTCCCCCTACCGCGGCGGACCCCCCGAGAACAGGGGTCATCCCTACTTCCCTTGCCGAGTCGCCCACTGTCGCACCCGGCACGGGCCCTGAAGCCGTTGGGGTGGGAATATCCCCCGGGGCTGCGGCCCGTTCCGCCGACACGCCCGTCACCGAAATCTGTTGGGGTGCGGTCGCAGCCACGCCACCCACTTCCGGTGGTCCCGTAGTGGGGGTGGCCGTGTCGGGCGGAGGGGTCGGGGCATGCTCTGCTGACGCCGTCGCCTGTCGCTGCGTCAGTTGACGAACCTGCTCTGCCAACGTCGCTAATTGTCCGGCCATTTCTCGCAACTGCCATCGGAGAAGCTGATTCTCCGCGGTGGCTGGGGCCGCATCGTCTGCACCTGCGTTCTCGGTAGATGACCTAGTCCGGGCCATCGTCTGGTTAAATCAAAGATACCGCGTTAACCCTAATATTAACACCCTAGCACCTTGACTTACAACGCACTTATATTAAACCCCGTTTCCCCGTACTCTCACGTACTACCGCACCTATACCTTGGTTATCTCGTGTCCCAATTTGCTTGTGGCATCATACACTGTGGATGTGGATCCCCGACTACTGTGGTTATGGTTGTTTTTCTCTGATACCATATAATCTGTCACGCCCCGGGAGGTTTTAGTATAAGCGGAAAAACGTGTATTATATTTTTTTTTTCTTTTTCTTCACACGTGAAGATCAACCTCGCCCCCGGTGCATGACAGACCGCCACATATACAAATTCACTCTGCAATCGGACAGAGTCTCCTTTGTATATGCACGGCGTCCCATTTACAATATCAACCATCAACCATACAGTCGTCATCATACATAGTGCGGAAGAAATAATTACCTACGGTTTTGCAAACGGTGTCCACCCGACACCCAATTTTTAAAACAGTTACACATTCAAACAAGAGAGCGACGACATCGTTTAGAAAGGATAAATCCAGAGGTTTAGAAAATCTGTGCCCACACGGCACTCTGCTTTTGAAAACGTTTTCGCAATCACTTTTATGATGATAAAAATATGCCGTGCCCAAGATCACGAAAGTATGTCTGAACCGTAATAGTTCATCCAATCCACAGTGCTAACAATAACTAATATGATCCACAGATGCAAATTAAGCTAAGAATAGTTAAGAAAGAGTTGAGATAATTCCAAGGAACCAAGAGTGGAAAGCCTCCTACGACTACGGTCCTCTCGACGCAGTCTCATCACCGTCCCGACTAATGTCCCTAGTCAAACCAGTCACGGAGTGGGTAAAGTCAGTGACAAACAAAGTAGATGTCTTAACAATTAACGTTGAATTAACAACAAACCGTTTATACCGGAACCTTTCGCTAAAAACCCTGTTACAAAAATAAGCTGGGCCCCAACCCCAGAGTACCTGTCGGAGAGACGGAAGTCTCCCCTCGTGCACAGTCACAATACCCCTTCGATGTTTTTAACCCCTTCACGGTGCTAGTGCGGCGCCCTTAGCAGGCGTGAAGAGGTCCTCACCCCATACACGTGAGGCACACGAGTCACTCGGACCACTTCTCCGGAAAAGTACACCCATGCGTAGGCCAATCCGCCAGTGTACGTGCAACATCCAAAACCGAAATTGCCGGTGTCGGCGTGTGATAAGCCCCGCGACCGCAGTCGCCACAATTATTAATAAAAAGTATTAAGCCCCGCGACCGCAGCCGCCACAGTTATTAATAATAAATATTCATGCGAAGGTATAAAAGTCCATCTACTTTATTAGACAAATTAACGAGCCTTTTACGATGATATGGTGCACTTTCTGCACTCGTTGCACTTATAGCAAGGGTACCCACCTGGTTGCGAGCGGATCGGAGCACCCGGATCTTTCGCACACTGCCGTTGCGTATCTGGACCGAAGAAGGGTCCATAAGGGTAACCAAAATCAGAACCACGCATTAACTCTACAAAACGAAAGCCCGACATTACCCGTCCGACAGAAACCTAAAGAAACCGTCAAACCCGTCGACCGACGGATTTCCCCCCGCGAAGCCCACCAAAACCACGCGGCGATCCTCTGCGGGCGGCGCCCGAGCGGGTGTGATCCGCGCGGTGCCCGCGTGGTGCCCGCGCGGGTGCGATGCCCGCGCGGCGCCCATGCGGGTAAGGTGCCTGCGCGGTGCCCGCATGGTGCCCGCGCGGCGCCCATGCGGGCGCGGTGCCCGCATGGTGCCCGCGCGGGTGTGATCCGCGCGGTGCCCGCGCGGGTGCGGTCCGCGCGGAGCCCGCGCGGCTCCCGTTGTTGCCGCCCGCGCGATGCCCTAGCGGCATCGCGCGTCTCCGCCGCCCGTGCCGTGCCCTAACTTGCGCAACGACGGCGGCGGTGACGGATACGATGATGACGACCGAAACCCTAAACAAGAACTTAAAAGAAGACCCCGAAAAACCACAACGAGGATTGCACTCACCGAATTAATCCACGGGGGAGACGTCCGGTCGCGCTCTTGTCTCCGGTTCGTTGTTCGGGGTGATCGGACTCCTTCGTTTCCTCCCTTTTCTCCTTTCTTTCCTTCGGCTAGGGTTCCGTCTTTTTCTTTTCTTTCTCTTTCGCGTTCTTTCTTTTTGGCTAGGGTTTCTCTTTTTTTTTCTTTGTACATATTAATTTATCCCTTTTTAAATCCTAGTCGCCGATTAATTAATTTTCCCATTTTAATTAATCATAGGAGATAAAAACCCCAAATTTAATTGTACGTAACCGATTAATTAATTTCCTTAATTAATTAATCACAGGAATATCCAGATTCCCCTAACAAACTTGCCAGATATTTTACGCGGATTCCGATGCACGACTTACGTCATCGCGATCTTAAAAACCCCATTCCGGGAGATCCGTACATCGGATTCCCGATCCGATCGCGCCATCGGTCTTCGTTTTCCGGGCCCTTCGACGAAAAAATACCCGCACCACACACCGACCGAGTTTCAAACATTAAATAATTTTATTCACTTAAGTGCATAAATAAGTAACATGTGAGTCACAATCAGTCGTAAAAGCCGAATCTCTACAGTATCAGCCCGAAAGTTCCCTGGGCGCGCACTGTAGCAGCCCGAATCTCCCCTGGGCCTCCATGTCGCCCGCCAAACAGGCCACAGCAACGCCCGCCGCTCACAACGCGACACGTGGCGCCCCCAGACGCCGACACGTGGCCGCCTACGCACGGGAACAACGCGTCAACGCGCCCACGTGCGCCATGCGCCTGCCACCTGCGCCTCTGCACGCACGCTTCCCGAGGCGCTCCCCAGCTAGCTCTGTGGACCGAGCGTGCTACACCGCACCAACCACACACCGCCACCTGTCACCCTCCGGTCCACCGTACACCGCGCCTTTTCCCGTAGTTCGCGCCCCCCTGCGCCGGCCAACCGGGATCCGCCACGTGGCCCGCGACCGGTGCACGCCTCCGCGGTGGACCGCGCACCTGCCCGCGCCGCCCTCCGCCGCTGCCCGCCGGCGCCGGAACAGTACCAAGAAGCCTCGAAAAACGTGCGCATCATCCGGGCTCCGAAAAATACAAGTGAATAGTCCATTTTCATCGTTTTCGCGCGCTGAATCCAAATCCGAAGTCCGATTTGCCAAATTCCAACTCTAAAAATTGCCGAAGGCATCCGGAAAGATGTTCTTTTGTCCAAACTTCGCGCTGAGCCCAATTTTAATATCCATTGCGCGCAAAACCACTTCTAAGCATTCGACGGGGCCATTTGATCACCCACGTGATCCATTTAAGCCCGAAGTCCCCCACTTGTGTCCAAATTGTGCACAAACCCCGCCGACGCGCCGCATAGGCCTCCAGAAGCTGTAGATGCAGCAGTGCTCCATAAGTGGGAATTTCGGGTCTTCACATCCTCCCCCACTAAAAGAATGTTTCGTCCTCGAAACTAGCTCAAATCCACCAAGAGTCACAAATACCACGGGTAGGTATCCATCAATAACGCCTCCAGCTCCCGAAACATCACTCACTCCCCGTGATTACTCCCCAACTACAACAACAACAAGTACGGCATGGCCCGATATGCAATTCTCTCATCTCTCGAGCCAGAAATCGCAACGGGCGTCCCTCGTACTCCAACAATCATAGATCTCGAAGGGGCAAGTCAATCACGAGCGAGGGACCCAAAAACACATCACTCCTGAGCTGAGACGTGAAAACCACAGGGGCTCCACCAAAATACTAGGGAAAAGAAAATAACAACTAGTGCTATTCGCACCAACACCTCACCCTGGTGCCCAACTCAACAAGGCGACCCAAAGTATACCCACGCATTCATCCAATAAGGAAAAGAATCCAATAAGCTGGGGTCTTCACTTGGTTACTTCCCGATCCAAAACCACCCGAGTGGACTATTCAACCGCAGGCTACCCTCAAAAGGAATCCTCAAGAGACACAATCTCATGCCACAGTTGGTCACTCAACATGCCAACCTAACCCTAACGGACCCACGGGTCGAAGTCGATCTCTCAACTAATAAAGGACACCCTGACGGGGACCAAACCGTCGATGAACGGGAGTGAAAACTGGCTTGAAAGGCGATCCTAATGCGGATGCCCAAACTCGCGGTCAAAATCCGAACCACCAACGACAATCCGCGAAAATCCCACTCAAGATGCTGAGTAATCAGAACTGATAGCCAAGCAGGCATGGCCTACGCCCAGGTATATCAATCAAAGCTGGAAATAAAAGGCGTACTGAAAGGATCAACTGTAGAATCCAAGCTGCCTGCAAAACAGCGGTTCATCCTGCCACAATACTCATAGGGTTGGACTAATGAAGTGTGGACCGAAGATCAACCCACGGTAACTCTACAGCCACAATGGGAGGTATCCCTAAAACACACCAATCCATATCCCAACACTGGAAACACTAGCATTGGCGTTGGTATCAGTCTCATTATCCATTGGCCATGCTCTCCCAGCACTGCCATGTTTAAGAAGCTCCTCACCTCAAGAATAAATGTTGGTCTCAGCTAAACTTGAATAACATCCATTTGGTCGGATTCCACCGCCACTCCAATGGCCAGAATAAGGTGACTCAAGAAGGCATGCACTTGGAGCTAAAACTTGTACCTCAATAACTTGGCATACAGCTTCATCCACACAGGAATGGTAGCACCTCCACAAGTGCTCCTCGTGCTCCAAATCGCTCTGGGAGTAAATCAAAATATCCTCGGGAAACCCCACTCCCAATCCGCCCAAGTACAACTGTGACATACAATTCCTCAGACCTTGAAGTCAACAGGGCATTCGTCATTCCATTGGGCCTCGCTATAAACTCATAATGCCCCTACCGTGTCCTGAACGCCATCTAGGCGAAGTCCTCAGCTGTCTAATTCCAAGTAGGTACTCGCATCATACACTAACTGCAGGAGTATAACTCCATCAAAAGGTCCTAGATACCACCCGGACTTGTCTACACTCGAACCATAAAAGGACCCTCACAGTCGTGTATCAACGACATGGCATCACCACCGTATACCAACGGCGTGGCATCAAGTCAAACTGACCCCTCGATCCATCAGATCCTGCAACTGCGCCATCAGCTCTCTCAGCTCTACAGGCAATATCCAATGAAGTGCCGTCGAGGGTGGCGTGGTTCCCCGAACCACGTCCAACGCAATCTCTATCTCCCTAACCGGCGGCATTATCAACAGCTCAGGTGAAATCACACCCGGGATCTCATGAGCAACAAGGATATCGCTGAGTCCCGGTGCCGCCGTAAGCACCTCTCACACTGTCGCTAAAACCTGTGTGCTCTAACAATCTCAACAAGCAAGCCTCCTCTAGTCCGCCTTGCCGAAGATTAAAGTCCTCTCTCGCCGCAGTCAAACATTCTGTGGCGTTGTGCCAATCAATCTCAAGCACAGGGTCGAGACACCGAATTGCTACAATTTCCAATAATTCTGCCGGTAACTCGTGGTCTCAGCCGCACTGGACATGATCCAAAACCTCCTCCACATGCACAACAACAACAGGAACCTGTACCTCTAGTGCACGTGGTAACAAATCTGCCTTTTGTCCACACAAGAATGAAACATGCTCTAACTCCGACTGCTGTGGTGAAATCCCACCTGGGACACTCGATCCACTACCGTGGCTCCCTCCAACCGGGCGGCACAGATTCATCCGCTCAAAGCAAGTGGTTGTCGCTCAATCTGCCTGAAAATCAGGACTATCCACAAGGAAGCACGACCTCTGTTTCTGATCACATTGAGACGACGAATAAGGTCCTCCGCAGATAACAAATCCACGCTACCGCTGCGCCACTCCAAAAAGATACTGATGCTGCCATCGGGGTCCACCCGATCTCCGGCATCTTGGGAACTCGTTATCCTGGAAAAAGAAATCAGAAATGCCTCTGCCGGCCGATCTGTCCTCCATCACCCGGCGCCAAGCGCCAATATCCCGAACTCGCCTCTAGCGGCAGATCCCTATCCAAAGGAACTGCAGCGCCAAGCTCCATATACAATGCCTACTCCATCGAGGCGTCAATAATCCATAACAGAGGGACCAACTAAGCTGAAAGGTATCCTGGCGCAAGCCACTCCCAGTCTCACATATCCTATGCGCCTCGTCCCTCGAAACCTGGAGCGCGCAGTTCAACAACTGCATACACTCTCTAGCACAGGGAGGCTCTCAATTAATCACTCCATCACCACCAATCACGACTCTGCCTCCAAAGGCTCCAAACTCAATCTTACGAGTCGGGGTGGTTCATCTGCCAAATCTGGCTCAATAGATCGATCATGTCCCACAGCTCCTCTGCTGTCAATTATCCACCCTGCCTCGGTGCCTCGATACTAAACATTGGCACAGAGGGGGCTACTCAGTGCTCCGACAACTGTGTCACCAAGACCAGCTGCTCACTCTATCGCTGATAAGCCTCTGACAATCCTGTCATTTGGGTCCGGAGTTCTCTGACCTCAATTCGGGTATCCGGCCCAAAACCAACTACTATGACAGGATGCACACGGGTCAAAACCCAGCATCGGGGAGACACCGCTCGCCACGACGAAACCACAAAACAACACAAAACAGCGCTCGACCCAATCCAGCGAAAGTCTAAAGCATGTCACCCGTTCCACAGCATTATGTTGTCTGCAGCCAACATAATCACTTAGGAGAATAAACATGCCAATCACTCCTCTTGTCCCTTGGGAGAGGAATAAAACTCAATCAGGACTCTCGCTAAAAATCACGACTCTTACGAAGTCAACCAAGGGTCAAACCATAAGCCTAGGGTTTCTAAGTCCACATTGACCTACAACCTAGGCTCTGATACCAACCTACTCTGTCACGCCCCGGGGTCGAAACTGCGACCCGGGCTCGCCAACAGATCCGCCACCTATGCCAAACCCGCATAGGTGAAGTGTCCTACCTGCAAGAAAAGTACTACAGCTAAACAGATATCAGAGCTATAAATAAAAAATCTGCTGTAAACTAAAATCAATCACTGTACAACTGGAAATAATACAACAATGACCGTCTCCCAAAAATAATAATAATAATAATAATAATAATGTCCTCAAATACAAGCTCTGAACCCAACCGGAAGATATCTCCAATGAATACATCAGTGTACGGTCTCTCAATACATAATATATCCTCACTACAACAGTCTCTCAAAAGAGGAAAAAATAAACTAGTCTACTGAAGATCTCCTCTGAAAGGGGTACCGCTACTCTTCAACAACGGGTAGGGATCTAGCTCGCGACTCCCTCGCGTCGACCAACAACCACAGAATCAGCAACACCCGCTAAGACTCTGCAAAACAAAGGAGAGGAAGGAACAAGGATGTCATGCCCCGGGTATAAACCGGAACCCGGGCCCGTCTACAGATCCGCCGTGCACACGGTATTTCCCGCGTACACGAAGCGCCAAACCTGCTCAGATATAAGAGATAGTAATAAAAGAGCAATGAAAACAGAGCTGAACTAAAATCTAATACATCTCAGACTGAAGCTGGAAATAAAATACAATACATCTGTATAGATGATACATCAGTCTCTCCCAGCTCACCAAAATAAATACAACCCGCTAGCAAAAGCCAGTCCCAAATGTAAAAGTACAACCGTCTGAGGAAACCTGGTACACCAACAGTCCAGCTAACTCACTCATCCTGCCTCGAGATCTATCTACTCAGCCGTCCTCTCTCCTCGACCCACCGCTGAAAGCCCAGCAGCACCCGCAGAAAACACTGCAAAACAAGGAAGAAGAAAAGGAGGAAAGAAGAATGGGAGTGAGAACTACTAGTAAACCAGTAGCCTCCCCTAGTGGATAAAACCTCAAATTCTGACACACCCACTAGGTCTACCAGAGGCAAAAAGGAAAGAAGAGTGGTAAGAAATGAAACCGCTGAAAAAGGGAAATCTACCACTACTATGCCTCTAAAATACAGTCCTAGACTGGAATAACCGTATGCAACAATAACCAACCGTCCCAAATGAACCCAATCTGTACCGCCCTCATCATCGGGCAAGTAAGCCGCGCCGATGGGATAACAAAGTTCCTGCTGCCGCCCTCATCATCGGGCAAATAAGCCGCGCCGATGTGATAGCAAAACTGTCCATAACTGTCTGGCCCCGGCCTCCGGAGGGGATCTCAAGGGGAGCGACCCACACGAAGAAAGCATCACCGGGCAATAACCGCGCCGGTGTGATAAGTAACAAAAGCAGGATTGGATCACAACTATAAAGCCCTAGTGGAACACAACCCTCCACTAAAAGAAAACTGATTCCCAATCAGATGCAAAAGTAACCATCCGGTCAATCGCCCAATATCCGCGATTGCCGCAATACCCCACAATCAACAACCCAGTCTCACAACCGACCTCCGGTCAACCGCCCAATATCCGCGGTGACCGGAATAACCCACAATCACAATCATGTCCCACATCCGACATCTGGTCAACCGCCTACTATCCGCGGTTGCCAAAAAACCCTCTAGTCCATAATCATGCCCTATCACCGATGTCCTATAACCGGCATTCGGTCAACCGCCCAATATCCGCGGTCGCCGCCAAAACCCGTGATCCATAATCCAGGCCCCGGCTACACTATCCCAAACCCCTGCTCAAACCCGAGCAATAAGAACCACCTGACTAACGAGAAGGAGAAAAGAAGCAAACCAGGTTTCTCCTAAGTCAAGTTCTAGCATGAAAGTGTAGCGATAAAAGATGGCCTATCTAGATGTCCATACAAGCATGCAAGTGTTGTCAAGGAAATAAAGGAAAAGGTGACCAATAGTGGTTCCACATGTGTAACAATTAATAGCTCCGCATAGATATAACCATCATGCTAAAACATTATCCAACCACACATGTCTATAATCCATGTTCCAAAATAAAGCATTACTATCCACCTATGCATGTCATAAAATCTTCAAATAGTACCAACCACTAACAGGATAATCATATAGTCCCAATTAAATGTTCCATTCCACATGCAAGGTTAAGTGCTAACATAGCAATCCATACAATCATGTATAAGTCCCAACCACTGTCAGATTCCCACAAGCATGCAAGTCCCAAATACAATTATCAATCATGGATGTTCAAGAAGGATCTCTCTAATACTCCCAGTGGGTAAGTCAGAAAAGAGGGAAAAAGCAACCACCCACCTGGACACGCGCAATCCTCAGCTGTAAAACCTCCTAGCTGTCCAATATCCTCGTTTCACGCCAAATGCTCAAACAGATAAACCGCCACGATCGCTGTTCACAATTACCCCAAAACATACACACAAATAAGCACACAAGTATCCGAAAACATGCTGTCCAGAATTCAGTCCCAAAGGTGCCCTGTTTTTACCTGCGAGAATTGCCCGAAAAATTCCAAGAAAAATACTGTCACGATCCACGCGACGAACCCGTCAAAACGAGTACCTGCACGCTCAAATCCGAGTTTCCTACACTGAGAAACAAATCCGACAAAGGAACCACCTCGAAATAAACTGCTCGCAAAAACTGTAGGACTAATTCCTGTAAACAGAGATTTCTCACCTTCGAAAAATATTCAGAAAATTCCAAGAAAATTTGCGGATATTTCTCGTGATGTGTAGATGCAAAACGCCTTTTGAATCACCCCAATCCGATGCTTGTGCGCAAAGATATGGCCGAAATACCACAGTGCTGTCCAAAACTCCGCCCAAGAAAAAGGGTCAAATGGAAGCTCGGGGAACTCCAAGATAAACTCGAAATGAGGAGGAGCTCAAAACATGAAGATCAAAGCCCTACCTGTCGTGAGTCCAACGGCGCAAGAATCGCCTCAATCGGAGGTCGGAGTAAGCCGGGGGAGTCCTCGCACCAAAATGCGACGAAGAAGATCACAAACGAACGAGCGTCGTGACGCGCCGTAAAAATGCAAACCTCGGGATGCATGCCGCAGAAAAATCCTGGAATCTGCAGATGGATCCGGCTCTGGGAGAGGAAGAAATCTCCTGAAGGTTGCACTGCAAAAATCCGCACTGAGAAAGAGTTCTTCACTGCTGAACAGGGGCCTATTTATAGGCTGGAAAAACAAATCAATAAATACCAGATAAGTCCCAACTTCTGGGCGCTCGGGATTTTCGGGCGGCTACAGTGTTGGGCCTGGCCAAACACTGAGCGCGCCCGAAAGTCCCTAGGGCCTCCACGTCGCCCCCACAACAGCGGACAGCCGCGCTAGCCATCCACTGCGCGACGCGTGGACCAACGCGGCGACGACACGTGGCGGGCCCGAGAGCGGGAAAGCCCGGTCAGCGCGCCCACGTGCCGCCTGCGCCCGCCGCCTGCGCCCCCTGCCAGGCGCGAATCCCGAGGCACCCCGGTGCACCCCGTGGACCCAGCCTTCATGAGCCCGCCAACCACGATCAGACACGTGTCCCGCCGGTCCATGCACCGCGCCCGCCTGCTCCGTGGTCCAAGTCCACTGCACCGACCAATCTCAACATGCCACATGTCCTGCCCCTGGAGCACGCCGGCCCATGGACCGCGCACCTGCCCGCGCGCCCGCGCGCTGCCCGCGGCCGCTCCGCCGCCTGCCCAAGCCCGTCCGCCGTGCTCCGCCGCTGCCCGCCGCCGCCGCCGCTGCCCGCCGACCGCTGGAATCACTGTTCCGGCATGAACAGTAACCGGTTGCGCAAAATATCAAGTAGGCAGTCCATTTTGACCGTTTTCGCACGCTGAATCCGAATTTGATGTCCATTTTGTCAAATTCCAACTCCAAAATTTGCCGAAGGCATCCGGAAAGGTGTTCCTTGGTCCAAACTTCGCGCTGAGTCCATTTTTAATATCCGCTTCGCGCGAAACCACTTCTAAAGATCCGACGGAGTCCACTGATCACCCACGTGATCCATTAAGCCCGAAGTCCGCCACTTGTGTCCAATTGGTGCACAAATACCTCCAACACACAGTACAGGCTCCCCAGATGTCACCAATGACTCTACCACAGCTCTGCAGAGATCCAGGTCATCACATCCTCCCCCACTAAAAGAAAGTTTCGTCCTCGAAACTAAAGTTATTCCTCCATCCGAAACCTCAACCATGTAGAGGGGGTAAATATCCAATCATCCACCACTCAAGCTCCCAAGGCTGTCTAATACCTCCTCCAGAGACGCGATACAATCCTCAGGTCTCTAACTAGAACAAAGTAGAGGCGGGCATTCCAGAAAACCGCACCACCTCATCCAAGTACAGTTGGGCTAACCGCTCGAGCTACCAAGTAGCCTGCATCGGTACAGGCATCCGCTCCTCCCAGGGCCCCGATAATCCAGCCACAAGTCCATCGACACAAAAGCTTGATCCCAATACCTCTGTACTCCCAAGGTATCCAATATAAGTCCCCCAACTGATCACGTAGACTCTGATCTCTAATCTCTAAACCGTCGGGATGTAGAAGCAATTCCCGAACTCTCCGGCATCAACACACAGCCATTTGCAGTCGAGAAAACCAGATTACAAATCCACCTTCAGGAAGACCCGGGACCCTTACAGCTGGTAAATCAAATCCTCCATGCTCGATAAGGGTGCTAGCTCCAGATGGTCACTTCATCAAATTCCCGGGGATCCACACAAAGCCGAAGTGAACCAACCATCCACAACTCGAATAGCACCGGCGCCCCCAAAGGCGACACACTTGGTCTGACAAACTTTCCAAAACATCGAATCCTGGAGTTGTGTTCTCAACTCCCAAACTAGTGACATGCAAGACCACTCCGATAGGAGTACAGCTGGGAACTCGCAACCAAAGGGGGTATCCCCGAGTCCCAGCGCCGCCGTAGGTCCCTCAACCACACCAGCCAAAAGTCAACTCATCCACTGCGAAACACCCGCCTCGCTCCCAAAGTCAAAACTATAGAGGCGAAGATAACCCTCAAGCAACCCAAGTGCACCAACACCTCCGGGCCTGGCTCCCCAAGAAAACTGTCCTTGCGGCATAATCAACCGCCGCGAAAGAAAACTGAACCCGCCAGCCCAACAAGTACCACCACACCGACCGCTGTAACATATGTGCTCCGACTGTCTCAGAAATCCACTATCCTGGAAAAAGAAATCGAGAATGCCTCCACCGACTGATCTGTCCTCCAATACCCGGCGCCAAGCGCCTCAATCAAAACTCGCCTCAGGCGGTAGATCCCAACCCAAAGGAACTACAATACCACGCTCCACACCCGGCGCCTACTCCAATGAGGCGTCCCTAATCCGTACTGGAGGGACCCAATGAGTTAAAAGGTATCTTGGCGCAATCCACTCTCAAACACTCATATCCTATGCGCCCCGTCCCTCTACACATGGTGCGTGCATTTCAGCAACTGTGTTAACTCTTGACATAAAAGGCCTCCAAGTACTCTCTATCCCCCCACCGAACAAGACCCTGCCTCCAAGGGCTCCATACTCAGTCCCGCAATTCGGGGTGACTCATCCGCCAAAACTGGCCCACTTGATCAAAGCAATCCCACAGCTTACCCGCTGTCAACTGTCCACCCTTCCTGGGTGCCCCAGCACTAAACATCGGGACGGAGGGGGCTACTCGCTACTCCGACAACTGTGCCACTGCGCTGATCCGACAACTGTGCCACTACGCTGATCCGACTACTGTGTCACTCGTCCGACAACTGTGCCACTGCGCTGATCCGACAACTGTGTCACCGCTCCGCTGATCTGCCTCCAACACACCTACCCTTCGGGTCCGGAGCTCTCAGACTCCAATCTGGGTATCCGGCCTGAAACAACCAGCTCAGACCCAACTGCCGCACCAAGGTGCACCCGGGTCAGGGCCCAACGTCGGGGAGACACCGCTCACCACGACAAAACCGCAAATCAGCACACCCCAACCACTCGACCCAATCTAGCGAAAGTCAAAGACATCCCTCTATTTTTGTAACTTTATGTTGTCTGCAGCCAACATAACTGTCCCACAAAAATAGGATATGTCGATCCCTCTTCACTCACAGGAAGAGTCAAACCAATAAATCACCGACTTTCGCAAAATGTCGCGTCTCTCACGCACTAACATCCTAGGGTCCGCCGAAAAGCCAAGGGTTTCCTAAGTCCCAAATGACCTATCCCTACGCTCTGATACCACCTAATCTGTCACGCCCCGGGTGTAAACCGGAACCCGGGCCGGTCTACAGATCCGCCGTGCACACGGTATTTTCCGCGTACACGAAGCGCCAACCTGCTCATATATAAGAGATAGTCATAAAAGAGCAATAAAAACAGAGCTGAACTAAAATCTAATACATCTCAGACTGAAGCTGGAAATAAAATACAATACATCTGTATAAATGATACATCAGTCTCTCCCAGCTCACCAAAATAAATACAACCCGCTGGCAAAAGCCAGTCCCAAATGTAAAAGTACAACCGTCTGAGGAAACCTGGTACACCAACAGTCCAGCTAACTCGCTCATCCTGCCTCGAGATCTATCTACTCCAGCCGTCCTCTCTCCTCGACCCGCCGCTGAAAGCCCAGCAGCACCCGCAGAAGACACTGCAAAACAAGGAGAAGAAAATGAGGAAAGAAGAATCGGGGTGAGAACTACTAGTAAACCAGTAGCCTCCCCTAGTGGATAAACCTTAAATTCTGACACACCACTAGGTCTACCAGAGGCAAAAAGGAAAGAAGAGTGGTAAGAAATGAAACCGCTGAAAAAGGGAAATCTACCACTACTATGCCTCTAAAATACGTCCTAGACTGA